>CM049796.1:4222027-4819527 GCA_027422405.1 Ptychobarbus kaznakovi | reverse complement strand
GCTCAGTGTCTCGTGAATAAGTGCTGCACCGTTTCTTTCCGTGTGGGCTTAATGCAGTTTGACGGCGACCTCTCAGTTGTGCGGAGAGAAAAGTGGAGGCTATTGGCACACACATTGATGTGTTGTTTCACGCGGTTTGTGGTCAGGTAACGGTAAAGCCTTTTTATCCAAATGCTGTGCATGTCCAGTATGCATGTAAATAAATCATATAGGGTTGGTGTTGACATGCATGTCTCTGTGGGACTCAGTTCACTTTCACTTCTGTGTATGTGTGTGTGTGTTGATGGAGCATGCCTTCAGAGTGAATTCCTTCACTGCTCTGGAGTGCAATCTGTCTATAGCACTTGAAAATGAATGCACATCTTCAATGAAGTGCATGTTTTGAACCGTTCTCTGCTGACTCAGGAATGGTACATGTAACTGCCTGAGGAGGAAGAGGATGTTGTCCTCTTTTTTTAGACAGTGTCAAGAATCCGTCCGATGCCCTGTGAAGTCTTGTATCCATAAAAAGCATTGAATTGTTCTGATGCATTGAATTGACTTTATTGTTTGGCTCGTTACCTCTCTCTCCATCTCTCTTCAGCCTTTTGAGACTCTGCGTTATTCAGCATCATGCTGGGCAAACACATTTCGAAGCCTCTGGCAGCTTCTTCTTCCATATTCATGAGATCACATGTTTCTGTCCCTGAAATGCAGGGCTAATGTCTGTGGCCTCCCGCTGAGGTCATTGTGTTCACGTCTCGGCTGCCCAGCTGTCGGAGACAGGGACGGTCCTGCGTCCATGCAGATGAGTTGACATGAGATAGATATCACTGCACCTCTGACATCGCTTATCACTTTGATAATGCCTTTTCATATCGTTATCGTTTTGTTTACTCAAAGGATGTGTTCAATGATGGAAGTCTGGTGATGTGACATTCAACAGAAGGGCCTTCTGGAGGGCTTTACATGTGCAGAAATGTTTTTGTCCAAGTAATGTTTATTCATGCAGTAATGTTTATTTTTACAGTATACATTATTTTAAATCAGCTTTACAAAAAATCATGACATTAATGTTTAGAATATCTTAAAATCTTCATGTCTTAGCAGATAAGATATGGCGGATAATATATTCAACATTTTACAAAGATACAAGCATTAAGCAGTATATATGACTTTTTATATAGTCTCTTATGCTCATCGAGGCTGTTTTTGTTTGATCAAAATACAGAAAAAACAGTAATATTGTGAAATTTTATTGCAATTTCTAATATTGGTTTCCCATTGTAATATACTTTAAAATGTAATTAATTTCTGTGATGCATTGCTGAATTTTTATCAGCCATTACTGCAGTCTCAGTGTCACATGATCCTTCAGAAATCATTCTAATATGCTGATTTATTTTGTGCTGCTTAATATTTTTTGGAAATTGTGATACATTTTTGTTTTGTTCTTTGATCAATAAAAAGTAAAAAAAATAACAGCATTTATTCAAAATAGAAATATTTTCTAACAATATAAGTATTATATCACTTTTTATTGATTTAACACATCCTTACTGAATAAAAGTATTAATTTATTTTAGAAAGAAAGAAAGAAAGAAAGAAAGAAAGAAAGAAAGAAAGAAAGAAAGAAAGAAAGAAAGAAAGAAAGAAAGAAGAAAATGTACTGACCCCAAACTTTTGATCTCTTTAACTTTCTATTAATTAAAGAATCCTGAAAAGGTATAACAGGTCCCCCAAAAATATTAAGCAACTGTTGTCAACATTAATAGAAATCAGCATATTAGAATGATTTCTGAAGGATCATGTGACACTGAAGACTGGAGTAATGATGCTGAAAATTCAGCTTTGCATTACAGAAATAAATTTAATTTTATATTATAAAGTATATTAAAATAATATTTCACTAAATTATTATTATTTGTATTTTTGATCAAATAGATACAACCTTGTTGAGCATATGAAACTTCTTTAAAAAACATTCTTCTAAAAAACAAATCTTACTGATCCCAATCTTTTAAATGGCAGTGTATGTGGACAAAGCTTCATTTAACGCTTTCTAAAGTGAGCTCAGAATTGACAAGCGTATTCAGTAAGCGCTGTCAATCAAATGCACTTCAGCTCCCAGCAATCATGTATTCCAGAGCGAGGCTGTGTCCAAGTGCAGTGGATGTGGGTGCACAGATGAATGACTGTTTAAAACAGCATAGTACAGTTTGTAAAAGTGTTGGAGTTGATGTGATCGTTCTATTTTCTGTGTGAAAATGTCTTACATTGTCTTTTATGTGAGAAGTGAGATCTTGAAATCTCAGCTCAACATGTATTGTCACTGAGAAGTGAAACATGAAGTTAGAGTTCTGGGGAATTCATTTATTCTCGATTTCCTTGATTTTAATTTAACATTGGTCATATTTCATTTAAATGCTGATACTCTGGAGTTAATCATATTTAGTTGTAAGATTCATTACTTTGATTAAACGACTCTGAAATCAGGGTAGATGTAGATCACATACGTAGGTTACAGATAATTCATGTTAAAAAAGGTCTGTTGATGGTTATACACCATTTTTCTTTTAAACCTTGATCATATTTTTATTTTAAAAGATTCCTTTCAGCATGTACTTCTCAAGCTCTAAGAACAGATTAGGGATTTTTTTCTATTTCATTACACTGAGCATGTATTCCAGTTATTTTGTAGTGGTGGAGGATGTTTCTGTAAGTAATGAACAAAACTGTAAAAGCCATTGGGTTGAATGAACTTGAACATCCACATCCACTGCACTTGGACATAGTTTTTATGCAAGACCTTACATAACCTTTAATAGCAAAGTGAGCGAGAGCTGCAAAAAAAGCACAGTTTGATGCGGAAGATGAATGTGTGGGCTATCCCTGAGCCAGTACCTATTGAACTCAGCAACTAACAAATGTGTATGCTTAGAAGATATTCAGCAGAATGTGAGTCCAAACAACACTGGACCCCACTGACTTTCATTGTATAGACAAGAAAAGACCAAAAAAGGAGTGACCTGTTTCTTTAAGTCTTTAAGGAAATGACAATATTCCAAGGAAACATCTTTTGTCTACAATACAATATGTGACCCTGGACCAAAAATCATTAGGGTATTAAGTAAAGATCATGTTCCATGAAGATATTTGGTCAATTTCTTACTGTAAATATATCAAAAATTCATTGCATTGCTAAGAACTTAATTTGGACAACTTTAAAGGCGATTTTCTCAGTATGTGGATTTTTTTTGCACCCTCAAATTATATATTTTCAAATAGCTGTATCTCGGCCAAAGCTTATTTATTCATCTTTCAAATTATGTATAAATCTCAATTTTGAAAAATTAACACTTATGACTGGTTTTGTGGTCCAGGGTCACATATACATATAAATACAAATTCTTCCATATCTCAATGTGGCCATAAGGAGCATACAGTTTGGTGCTTAATTTACACTACGAAACAAGAAGTGTTTATTTTTATTCTCATAAGACAGGATGTGAATGCAGATGGCCAAAGGTGTTAATTACAGACACACTTGTATGGCATGACCCACAGACAGGTGTTGTAAGTCTGCTTGAGTGGTTGATCATTCATCAGTGACGTTTAATAGCCCAACTAAAGCCACTAGAAGGCGAGCCTGCAACCATTAGCCGAAAAAATGTGATGGCTAAAGATAATGCTTCCGGTCTGGCAGTACGTGTGAAAGGAGACCAGAGGCCGTTTTTTTTTTTAATTGAAGTCAACGGATTAGAGGTTTCACTATGCTGAATAAACAGCTTTTTAGAGGAAACTGCTCATCATTTATTGAATCGACAGCCTATCTGCTAATCTACAACATGTTTTACACTAAACAATACTTTTGGATTGAACTATTTTTTGAGTTTACCATGACAAAAATGCTGTTTTATAAGAGAAGTCACTGACTTTTTGCGACAGGTGGGATTAAGTTCATTAAGTCTCATTCATTCCTATGGTGTCTGTAAATGACCAATCACTGTCACACAAATCTGACTGGAGTTCTATGATGTCAAGGCTGTAATGTGATTGGTTATTAAGGCGCATGTGATCCAAGTTGACCATTGCGCTTTCTCCAATAGTAAGTACAGACCCTCTCTTCTCCCTATATTAAGAAAATCTCTGGTGCAACATTCTCATTCAGAATCAAAAAGAAGGCCTGTTGGCACATACTTTCACGCCAGTGTAGTGAATGAATACATCAGGAATCTTATGGTGTCTTAGGAAACTTTCACACACAAAACAGACTGGAGCAGCCATCTGCCAAATAAATCCAGCATCCTGTGGCATGATGTTCCTTAGCCAGTTAAAGAGACTCCCCAAAGATAAAGCTTTGAAGCACATTACTAAGAGTTTGTTAGAAAATACTGGCATACTATAAATAAGTCAGCGACTTGTAGTGCAACAGAGTAAACAATATAATGAAAAGAAGCAAGATCTATTGACACTCTTGGGAATGATGTTAGATTTGCTGGTGTTTTTTAAGGTTTTTGTGTAGCTCTTAAATGAAGAGAGTATGAAAAACTTAAACAAAAATAACTGATGGTATTTGTTTACAGATTTGTAATCTTTTTATGTACTGAAGTTTCACAGTACATGTGAAATGTTATTTGTTATGATAGCTCAATGTTATTTGTTTGAATCAAATAACATTGAGCTATCTTGATTAATACACCTTAGTCATGTGTAATTCCTTTAATGAACTGTACTTTAGTCTTCACTTGCATCCAATTGAATAGGGCAGAATATTAAATAATGTTAGGCCTATGAAGATTATGTTAAATAACAAGATGGATTACCCATTAGTGCTGTCTAGGTATTTTCTGTCATACAAGATATGTAAGATGTTTTTACCATAGTTAATTAAAGGTGGTTGTAGGCTACAGTTAGTATCTCTCTCCTGCTGTCAATGCTTCTTATGATTTTACCTCAGTAATGAATGTGGTTGTACATTTTGATTGTCATTTCCCGCTGACAAGATAGCCGCACTTTATGGTGTCAATATGTGCTTCTCATGTTTTCCCCTCAGTTATAAATGGTTATAGTGCGTTTTTGACGAGTATTTCCGGCAAAAATGTGTTTGCATTATTTTTTGTCATTAATTAAGATGGTTGTACATTTCTCAGTCAATGTTAACTAGATTTTACCTCAGTAAAGTTGAACATTCTGACTCGTGTTTCCAGCTAACAATAAACGACGTTTTGACGTTAAAAGTTGTTCGTTTTGAGAAGGAAGCTCGTTTTTTTTACAAGCACGACCGTTTAAATTATCGCATATTCTGCGTTAATGTGTTTCACTTGACTGCTGCTGCAACCTCTTTTAAACGACGACGAGTCCTGTTTGTGCTGAGAGATCCGGGGCGCCTAAATTTCAGACAGAGGGGTGATGGGCAAAGATCAATCGACGTATATGACACATTCGATCGTTTTCTTTTGCCACACAAATATTTTAATCACAAGTCTTTTTGATTTTATTTCGCTTATAATAAACACAGTTCACGTTGTTCTCTAAAATAACATTTAATTTGTTTATTTTGCGCGACAACTCTCCCCTTCAATCGGAGTGGATTCCTCCGGGGAAAAGGAAACGTGAAGATCACAACGGAACAGTGTGGGAATAACCACCGTAACGGTTCCTCATTCATTCCGGCTATTTAAAACTTAAAGACAACGACTGCATATTAAAAGCGAATGTTTTGGTTATTTGAAATGTAAAAGGTAAGATTTTCCTCATTTCTGTTTAGTGCATGTTTTCAACTTTTTATTTGTACCGTTAAGGATTGTTAACAGATCAATACCATTTTAAAGAGAATTTGAAATCGTATTTTTTTTCACTTAAAACAACAAACTAGGCCTATAGGATATTTTACATTAAATATTTGTATGCACTTTGGGGTTGCAGAATGACTTTTAAACTCGCAACCTTTAAGCTTTCTGATACAGTCTTTCTCTATCATGCTTGTGACTTGGTTGATTGTGTATCAAATAACAAGTCTTACAAAAAGTACTGTGGTATACTAAGGTATAATGATGCTAATAGATTGTAGTGCCACTGCCATGGTACTTTCATAATACCATGGTCATTTGATATAAGCTGTGGCACTGAAATTTGTTTACCATATTTTTTAAATAAAATTGCCAAGAATACCCTGGTATTATTATGGTACCAGATCCAAAAACCCTTGGTAGTACCATGGTACATGAAGACAGGCATATATACAGTCATAGAAATATAATACATTTCACACCAAAATGGGATTTATATGCATTTTTAATGCATTGTGGTTTCTTAAATAAGGGGGGGAAAAAAGTTAATGGCCTCATTTTAGAGCCTTACTTTCTTACAGGAAGTTAAAAGTCAGATATCTACCGTACAGATTATGCATTGTGGCACAGTGTGCACCTTCCGGAGCCCCTCACGTGGGGCAGATGGTAGGATTTGTTTTGTATATAATCTGAATGTAGAACTCATATATTTGGCATTTAGCTGCAAAGGACAAGACAACAGGGAGTTATTTTTGTATTTATTGTTTAATCACTGGCCATCTCCAGTGGAGCAGTAACAGGAGTGATCTAACAGCGTGTGGCAGGTTACTAACCTGCCGTAGGGGTCAGTCAGCAGATTGTGTGATGTGTTGAGCAGGCAGATGGGCAGCCCGTGAGTGTGTGTCTGCTCTCAGTGGGCTGCGGCTTACTGCACTTCCTCCTGTAAGATGAACTCACTCGCATGTTTACGCCTGACTTCCTTACACACGCCTGAAGTGCAGCGCTATAACATGTTATATTAACACTTACATGCATGGCTGGCTCCAATTTGTTTTATAATTTTTTTTATTTGGGCCATATCCTGAGGAATCGAGCTTCCTAGATTTTTTGAGATAAGGGTCATTGTACTATGAAAACATACTGTAACTGTCAGAACTCAAAACTTCCTCCAAAGTGATAAAAGCTTTTTTTTTTGTAACTTAGTGGATTTCAGGGGAAGAAACTAAATAAATATGCACTAACTGTTTGGAATAATTAGGATGTTTTTGAATGTTTTTCATAAATGTTTCCATAAATGTTTTTGAAAGAAGTCCCTTATGCTCACAAATGGTTTATTTATTTGATCAAAAATAAAAAAAGAATAACATTTTAAAATATTATTACAATTTAAAAGATTAATTTTCAGATTTATTATAAATGTCTAATATAAAATCTATTATATTATAAAATGCAATTTATTCCTGCAAATTTTCAGCATCATTATAGTCTGACTGTCATATGATCCTTCTGAAATAATTATAATATGCTAATTTGGTGATCACTTTTATCAGTTACTATTGATTCCCAGTTATTAATAGTGTCTCTTATTATTGATGTTGAGTTTTTGCTGATACAATAATTTTTTGTGTGTTATTTTTTCAGGTTAGAAAAATTAAAAAGAACAATATTTATTTGAAATAGAAATAATTTAAATGTACCTTTTAACATGTGGTGCATTCCCTGTTAATATATATATATATATATATATATATTTATATATTATTATATTATATTTGTAACTTTGATAATAAGAAATGTTTATTTAGATACATTTCTTGACCTAATTAAAGGTGTGAATGTAATGTAAGGAAATTCGAGGTGAAATCACAAAGGTATGATTATTTATTTTCATTTCACAATGGGTTTTCAGTAATACTCCAGAGCAGAGCAGGAAAGACCATGTGTGTGAGAGGGCAAAATATGCCATTTTGTTACCTAATAGTGTCTGATTTGTTTTGCATGTTGTCTTTATGTGCATGTATAGGCTCTGTCCACCTAGCACAGTGGTTCTCAAACACTCCTGATTAAATCAAAACAAGTGATTTTCAAACAATTAATCAAGCTATTTATGTACTTCTGGCAATCCTAATGTACTAATGTGTGTTAATAAACTCTTAACTGCACAAAAAAAATATATATATAAAAAAAATGTGTGAACATAAAACTGAATACAATTTAAAAAAACTCAATTAAATAAATGTATTTGAAAATTAAACATACTTTTTATGTTTTTAATTATTGCAATTTTCCAGTGTTTGAGAACTGCTAACCTAGTAGATCCTATGACCTTCCTCTGACCTCTAGGGAGCTATGCTGGTTTTCTGGACAGAAGGTTTTTAAAGGAAATCTTCTATAAGTCCCAACATGTCAGCAGTGAACCATCTCACAGGAAGTGCTGAACTTAGCTCAGCCCAGGTGTGGACTCGCTGAGCTCTTTGATCTGCATCTGTACTTGGTTCTGGACTCATGTAATTCTGAGCAGAAGCAGAACCATGTCAGAAACCCTCCAGCTGCCCACGCTGCAGATCCAGGGCCCGGCAGATGGGGAGTGCAACGGATACGTGGTGGATCTGGCCCTGTCCAGCTCGTCCAGCCCCTCTCTGCGGCGCAAGCGCTTTAAAATGCGCCGGATGAAAAATGTCATGAGCGAGAAGGAACAACTGGAGAAGGAACAACTTCAGCGTTCTGGGAGTAAGGAGTACCTGCAGCTTCCATCCATTGAGATCACACCGTCCAGCGACGAGGATGCAGCGTGGTCGAGTTGTTCCACCCCCAGCGCCTCACCCCAACGCAGACGCTTCCTCCTGCGCAAGTGGCTGAGAGGAGGCGAGAAAAAAGAGCACGGCAGTGAGAGCAGGTCTGTATGAGCACGAGACCTGCACTGCCTGATCTCAGCACACAAACACATCCATTCTCCATTCCCGCTGTCCATTATGATTAATGTGCACCACTTCATTTGAGTCTTCATGTGAGCTTGCTCTGGTACATTAGCCATAGCAGAAAACCTTTGTGTTTGTGTGTGCGTGAGTGTATTTTTCTCCGTTTTCTCTGGAGGGCCTGAAGTCTCTGCTGTGACATTTATAGGCTGGAGGGAAGAACAAGCGGCCGCCTGCTACTGCCAGGAATGTTGACAGGAGTTTGTCTGGGGACATCTTAAATATTCATGACTTTCGCTGGCTTTTAATAGACAAAAATACAGCATGCAGTACATATGTATCTGCTGAGACCTAACATTTACTTCAACACCCTTAACAATAGCTGAAATTAGACTTGAAGTACACTACCAGCCAAATGTATGGACACTCTTGACTGAATTTCTGATTTATCATCTTGATTATTTATAAATGATTAATTTATAAAATAGAAATAGCTGGAGCAACATTTAAGATGCTGTGCAAAAATCCAGTGAACTATTCAGTCCTGTCACTTGTTAAGGCAGTCATAAGACTAAAACAAAAACAAAAAACAGGAATTTTATTCTTACAGAATAAAAGATTATCCTCCTCAATCAAGTGTATGATTTTTTGTGTTTGCATCCATTGTAATCCCCATTTTTTGTATTTGAAAGAAGTCACCAAGGCAGCATTTATTTGATCAAAAATCCAGCAAAATGTATTATCGTGAAATATTATTTCAATTTAAAATAACTTTTCCATTTGACAAAGTTTAATTTTCAGCATCATTACTCCAGTCTTCAGTGTTCAGAAATCATTAATATGCTTTTTTGGTGGTCAAGAAACATGTTTTATTATTATCAGTGTTGAAAACAGTTGTGCTGTTTTATTAATTTTTTTATTCTTTGATAAAAAAGAAAGTAAAAAAAGCATTTGTTTGAAATATATGTGTAAATGTAAAAGTCTTTATTGTCACGTTTGATCAATTTAATGCATCCTTGAATAAAAATGTTAATTTCTTTAAAAAAACGTGTTTTGTTTGATCACTGTATAATTCTCATACTTAAGTCATTTCAGAACTTTCATGACTTTACTATCGTTCTACAATGTGTAAAATACTTCTAATGTAGAATGAGCAGGTGCGTGCAGCTCTTAATTGGTAGTGTACATGGGTTCGATGTTTGACATGATTGACATGAATCAGTTATCAGCTGTGTACTGTAAGCTGTCAGGTGTTTGCTGGTAGAAAACCCTTTTAAATACACCAGTGTTTGCCAATATAGGGCTCTGCTATGTTGATCCGTTAGGTTGTTTTCTCACCTGCTTCCTTTTCATGCGATATGAAAGAACTCAGGGAACCACTTCTGTGGTTGAATGCACAGGATGTTTTTCTATCATTTCCTTTCTTAAGTGTACTTATAATCATGTCTCGTTTAAATGGATCAATGCGTGTATAGTTTTATAACTCTCTTGTCAAATAGGACACTCTCTGCTGTCCTCTAGTGGAAAAGACTAAACAGTGTCCTTAAAATATCTGTTTAAGACACTTTATGGACATTTGTAATCTGTTTCTCACTAAACTGTCAAACCATGTGCACATTGTGTGTTGATCTTGTATGTTTTGTTTGAGCATTTATGTTACTGTAATTAAAAGACATCATTGTGTGTCCAAACTCACCTTCTGTTGTCTCATTCTCAGTATAAGTGGACATCTGGAGTATATGTTGTGATTGTAATGTGACGCTCTGTCTTACAGCAGTCAGCAGAGCAGTCATGAGGAAGAGTCCACGCGTTACCTGAGCCCCACCACCCGCGACGACAGGTACACGCTCTGAGCTGCTTTGGATGTCATTGTCATTGTCAGTGGGTTTTACATGTTAAAGTATCTGGAAGATGATTAACTGAGGCATTTATCTCACTTGTCTTATATTTATGTTAGAGCTGTCAAACGATTAAAAGTTTTTGTTTGCATAATATATGTGTGTGTTCTGTAAATGTATTATGTATATATAAATACACACACATGCATTTATAAATTTCAGGACATTTTTATTATTAAATATTATTTATAATATAAACTTTATGAATATAAATATATACATTTATGACAACTTTATGAATATAAATATTGGTCGGAGCCATGGGAGCGGAGTGAGGCTGGTGGAGTTAACGATAATGAACAACACCTGACTTTATTTTGTGTGAGGCAGTCGTCAGTGAGGGGCTGCCGCTTTTATTTTGTGTTTGTTTATTTTGTTTTTAAAGTCTTTGACTGTTCGCCGGTTCCCGCCTCCGTCTTCCCGATCTGCGTTAAAATGTTCAAAATATATAATACTATGTGTGTATTTATATATACATAATAAATATACACAGAACACACACATATATTATGCAAACATAAACTTTTATTTTGTATACAATTAATCACGATTAATCGTTTGACAGCACTAATTTATATTCCTGGTGCTCTCACCGTTTCCTTATGGGTTCAACAGGGGTCAGTGGTTGGTCAGCTCACAATCTGGCTGAATTCGTATGCTTATTCTTGATGGGAAAATATGTATCGTATGTGATATTTCCTAAAAAATATGTAATCTGCACACTCTTGACATACTGCTTTCAGTGTACTGTAAATGTACGTTGTATGATAGCCTTTTTCTGTCTAAAAAACAAGAAACCTAAAAAGGTCATTTTGATTTTACTTGTAATTGCTACCTTATTTCTCATGATGGACCCTTTTCACATTTGGACGGTTCTCGGAAATGGAAGATGTCATAGTTGGGTGAACTTCTAGTGATGAATGGAAACCACCAAAAATGTTGTTTTTTGCATTCCCATTTGCTCCAATAGCAAAAGAAAAAAAATCCACAATAGCATTTCTATGATTCCCCAAAATACATAAATAAATAAAATCAATTAAGAGATAGATTGCTGTGGTTAGAAGAGAGAAATATGTCTCTTCAAACTTAATTAATTAACAGTGTTTTTTTTTTAAAAAAAAAATATAAACAAACATATATATTTATTTAAAATAATACACTTTTTAAATGCACTAAGTTTGTGATGTCATTAATAACAGAGCAATCTCTGATAAAAATGGTCGGAAAACAAGGCAGTTGCAAACTTGCACCAGTTTAAAGGTCAGTTAATTTCTTTAATTCCGCGATATGCAATGCGATTTTCTCTTATTTAATAATTCTTAGTTTTAATTCTCTCTTTTTTTCTGATAATTGTAACTGCACACATCTTTCACACGATGGGTCTGCCGTCTCACGTTATAAATCTCACATTTTCATGACTAACCTTTATCTTAGTACAGTTTTATATCCCCACAATGTTATTTATACAACTCACAATATTTTAAATGTTGGAGGCAGATGCTTCTGGTGATGCTAATACTGGGGTATTTTATGACACATAGTTTGTTTTTAAATTCAGGGATTCAGCCTCTGTCACTGATATCGGCTTTTTTGCCATTTCTCTTATTTAATAATTCTTAGCAGATGGACGTTATATCTCACATTTGACTATTTATCTTAGTGTTTTATATCCCACAATGTTATTTTATATCATATTTAAGTTGGAAATATGCTAATCTGGGGTATTTTATGACACATAGTTTGTGAATTCAGGGATTCAGCCTCTGTCACTTGGCTTTTTGCTTGGTTGAAAATTAGGACGACTCTCCTGCTGGCGCTTGGTTTTAGTCTCAGTATCTGTTCTCAAGTGTGGTTGAGAAGTACTGTATCTGTTTTTGGTGGTTCATATTTTGCTTATGAAGTTGTTCTTCTTTCCGTGTCAACTTCTGCATCTGTCGTCTGGTTTTGAGTCTGACCACAGATCGCACTGTCTGTATTGTGCCATCTCAAAAACAACTCTTGCATGTTTCACTTTCCCATGACAGTAGAACTGTAGAGCAGCCCATGGCTTCTTCTGAGACCATGTATTTTTGTCATCATCACAGAAATAGCATGGACTAAACCAGCTGCTACACATTTTGAATCAGCTAAGCAAGTTTTGTAGTGAAAGCTCAGATTTTTAGCTGCGCTCAAATGTTCTTGTCGAGCCCAGCTGTTCAGAGAACACGCTGATCCTCGGCTGGAATATCATATGAGAGTTTTTTCATCTCCAGGCTTCAGGCGCCTGCTCGTTGGTGCTTTTAGTGTACCTATTGGAACACTGTGTTCTTTCTTCTGTATTTATGAAATGTGTCTTGTGAACATCACTGCTTGTACATCAATTTATTTTGTGCATTGTTGCTCTTAACATTCATGAGCATTATTTAGCACGTGTTTGTTTGAAAAGAGGTCATTTGTGTGTTTTTTGCAGAAGTGTGTGTGCATCTTCACACCTGCTGTATTCAGTTTGTTAAAGTCAGTATGCACGCAGTCGCCAGCAGCTCATTTTTGTGCACTCAGCAACCTGATTTCAGCTGATTCCTGAGCTTATTTTTAAATTAGTTTTGTGTTGTGACGCAAAGCAGCTAATGCTCATTAAAGGTGATGAATGTTCAGCCTGTTTGTGTCATGTTAGGCTGAACTGATCACAGCAAAGTCTCTCAACTCTCGTTTACACACATACACATACAGTACAGGCTCCCTTTTAGTTCGCCAGTGTGAATTCAAATCCAATTGGCCAGAACATTGAATTCAAATTTGAATTTGCAAGTGTTTTATGACAAAACATGAATTATGTCATTACTTTTTTTTTTTTTTTTGGTGGAATATACATTATTTCTGATTGGAACTATAAAACTTTAAATACTGTTAAAACAATTAAAGGGATAATAAATGATAAAAAACATTTTTTGAATTAACTATCCCTTTAACATCATAAGTTTACCAAAATTTAAGTTGGTCACATGGTTTTCACTGCCCATAGAAATGTTGAAAATATTTGTTTTAAATGAGTGTGTTAATATTTAATTTAGTTAAAAATATTAATGTATAAAATATAGGTGAATTAAACACACATTTCCATAGACATTACATTTAAGATGCTAATTATGTACAATTTCATCAAATGTTTCTGGAAATTCCCCAGTATGTGCATCGGAAATATCAGGGAATTTGTGATTTCCAGGCCTGGTTATGAAAAACAATTCTTATTACTTCCTGGAAGTTTCTGTAGTGAATGTACAATGTACTTGTTGCTGTTGCTAGTTTATTAGTGTCAGGGTTCTGTCACTTCGGTCTAGTGTCATTCATAGGTTTTGTGACAGAGCCCTGACACTCCCATAATGTCCTGTTTTCATGTGAGCGTGCGGCTCTCTCGTCTGCGTGCCTTGTTTCGTGTTGGAGCATGGTGTTCGGATCCCGGCACTCATGTCTTGAGTTTCGGTTTCGTGACTGGGTTTGGACACTCGTCCTCCATGTTCTGTCTCGTTGTGTGAGCGTGTGGTCTCGAGTTCTTCTGTCCACGTGTGTTGTGTTTTGTGGTGTTGCATGCAGTTTGATTTTTATCGGCTGCGTGCATTCATGTTATATCTTGTGCTGTGTGGCATGCAGCTTGTGTTTTCATTGGCTGCTGCTTTCATGTTGTCATGTCTTGTGTAAACACGTGGGGCTTATGAGTATTCTCATTAGCTGCATGTTCGTGTCTTGTTTTGCACATGGCTGGTGATTTGTTTTGCTGGCCATGTGCTTGTGTTTTTGTTTTGTGTGAGCACATGGCTTTTGTCTTTTGTTTTATGTGTGCCATGTGCTCTCATATCAATTGTCTTGACCACACCCATCTTGTTTCCTGATTGTTGGTTAATTTGCCCCATCTGTGTTTTCCTCGTTACCTCCTCATTTGCTCCCCTTATAATCTCCTTGGCTGTTTCGCAATATGCGTTCTTCAGTGATCTTGCGTCCTTGTTGTCTTGCGTTAAATAAACCAACCTGTAAAATAAAACGATATACAATTATATGAAAGTAATATCTATAGAAGTATGAAATCTTTTAATAAGTTATGACATTTGTTTGTTATGTTATATTTATTGTTCACTGGCCGCTGCTTATGCTGAGACTATGCTGTCAGTTAAGCAAGAACGCAGTACATCTCAATTCTCATAAGTGTGTGTTCTGTATCCTCGCGTCCTTCCGAGTTTGTTCTGTTTTTGCTGCATTTCGCTGAGGATGTTTTGAGTCTTGGCAAGACCAGACTCCACGAGACCTGCTGGCGGTTTAATTTCACATTTAAAATCTATTTTCATTTTTTTATTTTTTATATCAGTCCATTCAATGTTTTATGTTTAAAATGTCAAAAAATTAAAGCACTCCATGTCCATCTGAGCTGCATTAAACAGTGTGTAAATACATCTAAACACCTTCAGATGCAACTTCTGCAGAGATTCATTTTTATTATACTGGTTTCATTTGTTTGGGAGCAGCCTAAATGTGTATTATCTTAATTGACTGGTTAAATGTAACAATTTGACTCAAAATATGTTCACTTTTAGAAACAAAATGGCTTTATTAAAGGTAAAAATACATTTAAACTTAAATGAAAAGATGAATTAATCACTGATGTGAACTGACCACACAGAATATGAAGAATATCAGAAACTGCAGCTGTGCACGGTATTCAGATATCAGCACAATAACACACTCGGCAAAATATCGTCTAATTATCGTTACCGTAAAAATCAAAATAAATATCGAGATATAATTTTTTTTAAATATAGCACACCCTACTTGCCAGTTTGATTTAGGTTTAGCCGAATTAACACTTAAATGTACTCGCCTCATCACATCTGTGTTTCTCTGGTTTTTATATATTTATATGCATTTTTGGCCAGTAGCATGCAATCTTTTGTGTGTCTCAGAGACTCTGATGGTCATATTAGCATCTCTGCTGGTGGTCTCACCACTGCCACACCTCAGGCGTGGAAACAAGCTGTATTGATCCACAG
Organism: Ptychobarbus kaznakovi; assembly: GCA_027422405.1. NCBI lineage: Eukaryota > Metazoa > Chordata > Actinopteri > Cypriniformes > Cyprinidae > Ptychobarbus > Ptychobarbus kaznakovi. Next base: position 4,803,928 of record CM049796.1, on the reverse strand, counting down.
CACACACACTGAGAAAAAGCAGGATCTAGGTCCCCGCAGGAAAAGACATGGCCCATGCAGAGAAAGAGAGAGAGTGAGGGAGAGGAGAGGAGGGGGTGAAGTGAGTTCAGTAATGAGGAGTCCTCATCCCGCTAGGGGTGTGTGTGTGAACCGTGTGCAGTTCTACTTGAGTTTAGATCATCATGGTTCAGAGCAGGACTTTATCATGCATCTCACCCGTCAAACTGGGCTGTCACCCGCGGGTGTCCACGCTCAGGAAAAAACTGCACTTTCGCCGGGATCCGTGAGTACTTTTTGTGTTTTTGCCTCTAAAACGGCTCCTGAAAGGTGCTGTGCACAGACTGTAATTGGCAGGCAGAAATTCATGGTCAGTTGATCCAGCCTGAATTACTGTAGCAGATACGGTTTCCTGTGATCTATTGAATTACGCTTCAATCTTTTACAGTAGAGACCTCAAGAGGACAGAAAGTTGAACAGCACTCCTGATTATTCAATGTATTGATACATGAATAATTTTTTTTCAGCAGTTTTGAACCGAAAGTCACATATTTGTGAATTATTTGCATTTATAATGCCTTTTAATACACATTGTTTTGCAATGTTTTAAGTTCTCAAATAGCTGGAAAATGCATAATTATAATACATTCTTATTTTTGCTATTAAAAGCATGTGAGCAGTTTTAAAGGTGGTTGTAATATGTTACTCATGCATAATGATTTTCACCCAATAAAAATAATGACACTGAATTATTCACTGTGTTTTTCCAACCTGTGTTTTTCCAAACATAAAAAGAGTAATTTAGCATAATGCACTGGAGACGTTATTCCATGCTGTTACAATAAATTGGCACAGAAGCTTTTAAGCTTGAAAAAGGATGCAGAATTACCATAAAGTAGTCCATAAGACTATGAGGATTTCTGAAGTCATACAATACATTCTTAAAAATAAAGGGTGTTTTTGCAGTGATGCCATACAAGAACCATTTTTGGTTCCCCAAAGAACCTTTCAGTTAACGGTTCTTAAATTAACCATTTTGAAGAACATTTAAAAATCTAAAGAATGTTTTTCCACTTCAAAGAACCGTTTCTGCATTTGAAAGGTTCCATGGGTGTTCAAGGTTCTTCATGGAACCATTCATGCCAATAAAGAACCTTTATATTTAAGAGTGTACAATTGTAAATGATTGACCTTTGTGAATGAATCATTGAATCAGTGAGTTGAAATCAGTCTATTTTGTGAACTGGGTTCGTTGAAAATAATCTGATTCATGATTCATTAATGAATAGAGCATCGCTGCTTCTCGAAAAAAATGTATTCCGATAAATGCATGGCTGTATATCAAGCTTTTAGGATAATACAGACTTAAAATGCACAATTCATATGGACTGCTTGTAAGTTGCTTTACGGTGTATTATTTTATTTTTTGGGCATTTTGGAGCTTAACAGCCTCTGTCTTCACTTTCATTAAATTGAAAAGAGCAGCCAGGATATTCTTCAGAAACTCTGCGTTCTGCCAGGTTTAGAATGACATGAGATTGAGTCAGGAAAGACAGAACATTCAGTATTGGTTGAAGTAGCACTTTAACAAAGTGATGCTATACAGAACGAACGTCATACACACAGACACACACAGAAACACGCACAGACAATTGAGTGAGAGGATGAGAGAGTGAAAGAGTCATGTCATGTTTTTCTGGTCAACATGAGCTCAGGGTCACTGTGTCCCTGTCACAGTAACTAGACTAACTAGATCTGTTTCTATTCAGGCACAAAGCTTTGATGAACACAGATGTGTGTGCGTGAGAGTGCTGTTCTTTAATTAGCAGTTGTTCAAGGCAGACTTATTAACAATGAAATCACTCTTCCCTCCTCTCTCTCTATTCCTCTTTGTATTTAAGGTGAGATCAGACCTTGTACATTGGACAGGGTTTTTGTTTTGACATGATCAGCAACATTCTGAGTTGCCCTTTTTGCTAGTTTGTTAGGAAATGCTTATGCTGCAAAAGAAAAGTGCAGCGAGCCTATAACAGGAAGCATACATTATTCACTGCTTTCTCTCCTACATTTTTTTTTCTATATTTAGAAATGTAATATTTAATATTTTAGTTTCATATTTCCTTACAATGTCCATGTAGTTTACAGATACCGTGGCTACAAAATGTGTTTGCATGCATATGCATATGACGTTGCTAAAAAGAACATTGTTTTTGGTGTTTATGCGGTTTAAGGTTAAAAAAACACATTATTTTCCACATACTGTACATTATTGTTGCTCCTCTGTGCTCCGCCTTTCTGAAATGCGTCGATTTTTACAAAGCTCATCGTTCTGAGAAGCGAGGCATGCTCTGATTGGGCAGCTATCTAGTGCGTTGTGATTGGCCGAATACCTCAAGCGTGAGACGGAAATGTTACGCCCCTTACCGTATTGTGATGCCGTGTCCCGGTGCGACGACACAAAAACAATAAAACCCATTATAAATGAGGCATTTGTTGCATCCATTGGGGACATAATTACTCATTATAATTACTTATACTGTCTTTTTATGTGTCACATTGCATCGCGCCGCGTAAACATTACCATGTCTGCATTTGTGATCGGAGAAACGACAAACAACAAGCTCTCCTCTACACTGCTCAAAACTCGCATTTGAATCGTCAGTGGCAAATTCTTTAAATATGAAAACATACTTGCAGGTTGTGAGTCAGAAGCGCCAGACTGTCCTTGCAAAGTTGGAATTTCCCCACTTTATAGAAACAGACTTTGTGCATAGCTGGCAGGCTACTGCCAGTGTTGTAAATACAACTTAAACACTGATTTCTAGTTGTGTCCTCTTTTGGAAGCCCAAACAAAGTACTTTCGCTTTCACAACGAAACACAGCCAGCGTCTCAGGACACGGCGCCGGCAGCAGCAACAATACTACTGCGAGAAGAATAGTTCTGCCTTCTTGCTTTGCATATACATTTGGGCGGTGTTTTGCAAATCTTCCCACACCGTGACATAGACATGTGGGGGCGTGTTTGAATGAACCGTTTTAGGAGGGCGTGGCCGAGTCTACTTTTATAAAGAATATCTCTTTGGTTTTGAGTCTTTAGTCTTTGCAACTCCAGGGATCTTATCTATGCACAATCAGCTTGTAACACTCCAAAGAGAAAGGGAAACTTGAAATCTCATCATATAGAGTTAGGAGTGCTCAGTGCCTGCTCAAAATTCAGTGTAAAGGTGCAATGCATTAAAGCCAGACTGAATTATGCCTGTTCTGTCCCACCTCTAGTTTCAAAATATACAGTTTAATTGCTATGTAAATGCATTCATGTCACCTCTAAGCAGCATTAAACAACCTGTGTAAAAACATCCAAATGCCAATACAGAAGCACTTTTGTGCCACTTTTGCAGTGTAAATTTGCCAGTTGACGTCTTTACGCAGCTGAGTTAAGGCTGCTCTGTGCCTGCTCAAAATTCTTTTGCAGTGTAAATTTGCCAGTTGACATCTTTACGCAGCTGAGTTAAGGCTGCTCTGTGCCTGCTCAAAATTCATTGTAAAGGTGCTATGCCGCTCAAAGCCAGACTAAATTATGCCTGCTCAGACCCACCTCAGCTCCTAGTATCAAGTTACACAGTTGTAATTGTTGTAAATGCATTAATGCCACCTCTGAGCAGCATTAAACAGTGTCGTCTTGTGCAAAGACACCTAAATGCCACTTCAAAAGCGTTTCTGTGTAATCTTTGCAGTGTAAATTGCAGAGTGGCTCTGAGTAACTAGATAACAAGCCAGCTGACACTTATTTTAACAAATGATTGCACAAGCACATCTTTAAAGGTAAACATTTTATGAGGATTTAGCTTTGTTGGGTCTGAAATGATTAAACACTAGTTATATTGTTTGAAACGAACACCGTATTTGGACAAATTCTGGTTGTCATGTTAGTGGAACATGTTCATAGTTCATATGTTGAACTGTTAACCTGTGGTCATTGGATTGTTTGCATCATTTGCATCAAATACCTGATGCAAATGCCACTGTACCTACTTTATATAAAAACTAATAGTAGATCAAGTGGTTCAGATTTGTTCAGTGTTGAGTTTCGGCTTGATCTGTCTTTCCATATTAGATAATAGCAGGAAACGTATTGTATTTATTTATTTAGAGAATACACACTTTAATTTAAGCCCAGACTGTTTTCTCAGTGCCATCAACATGGGAGGTGTCAAAACTGTTGTAGTAGGTGAAAACACATTATTGCTTGACATTGTTCCTGTAATAATGTGCTCAACGTGCTCTGGTTGCCTCATTTGTTCTTGTGTTCTTATTTAATTGGCCAGATCCCTGTGAAAGATGCGCAGGCCATCTTTCATCTGAGATTAGACAGAAACCTGCAGTAGCAGTGTGCTGTTACCAGAGCTGATGATTCATGAGAGAACTGCAGACGGATGTTATCTAACACCCCAATCAGAAACTGCTCTCTCTCTCTCTCTCTCTCTACCTCACTCTTTCTTTTCCACTGAGCTGTAAACAGAGTCTCATAGTAAGCTCACGTGCACTTCTGACATACTGTTAAATGGACTCTTTCCTCAGCCATATGTAAACTCCTGTCTGGACTTCTGTCTGTCTGTCTTTTGCTTTACTTGCAGATTAAACTAACTATCAGGGTCTTTTGGGTTCTTTGTCTGTAAGAGTGGGCCGTACAGAGCCAGTGAAAGTAGGTCATGAGCGACTGATTGAGTTCTCCTTCCTGTGATTCACCAGTGCTGCTGTATAAATCTCAGTAAAACACCAGTAATATCCTCAGTAATCTGTGAGGTATGAGTAGATCTGCATGGAATCTGCGCTGAATTCCACAGATTTCCATAGATTTTGAGCACAATTCAATAATTCATTAATAAAGTTGTACACATCTGATAATATTTATAGTTACAATTATGAATAATAATTTAGTAACACTGTGAATCTGTGTAGGCTATCTGCATATATAATCATAGCTGTACATATTTCATATTTTAGTATTTTAAAGCATTTTTTTAATAAATTAATTTTAGCTGCCAGTAATAGTGTATTTTTATTTAGTTTGCCATAGTTATATTTTCCCCTTATTTTTTTCTCAACAATCAGTGCATAAAAAAAAATATATATATATATATATATACTTATGATTCACAAACTGATATTCCAGGCCAATTATTTGTCCAATATTCTGCCTTGGCATCAGCTAATAACTGTTTCAGTTTGGCCAGTTGTTGTTCCCCCTTCAGCGTAAAACTCTACCCACAGCCTTATTTTTGTGTACATTTTCAGTAAAAACTGTATAAAGTAAGTGTTCATTTAAATAATTTTGCCCTCATATTGGAAATAAGTAATATCTCCTAACCCTCTGGAATCTTTTCAGTATTATAATAATCTGTGTTGTTTTTGCTAGTCAGGGTTGTGTGCAGTGCATGGGTTTGTTTCTGTGTGTGTGTGTGTGTGTGTGTGTGTGTGTGTGTGTGTGTGTGTGTGTGTGTGTGTGTGTGTGTGTGTGTGTGTGTGTGTGTGTGTGTGTGTGTGTGTGTGTGTGTGTGTGTGTGTGTGTGTGTGTGTGTGTGTGTGTGTGTGTGTGTGTGTGTGTGTGTGTGTGTGTGTGTGTGTGTGTGTGTGTGTGTGTGTGCAGGGATTAGCTGCCTCACTTCACTTCTCTAGTACACTCACTAACCGAGCCTGACAGTCACCTCATCACCTGACTCCTCACGCTTTCTTCTCATTGGCTGGCTCCTGTCAGCCTCGATGTGGCAGTGAGCTTGGTGATGTCGAGGGGGCGGGGCTATGTGGCAGCTCTCGGAGGCTGAATAATTGGGCTGCATGGCTAAACATAGCAGGACTGGACCCGCAGAAATAAACTCCAGCCTCCTCTGGCAAGGTTCCGCAGACCCGCTGGAGCCAGAGATCATCGTCTGCGCTTCCCCACTCAGACCCCCAGAGACCCAGCAAGGGCAAAGGAGCATGTGCAACTGATGATGCAACTGATTACACATTATTTCACATCAATACAATTTAAAAGATTTTTCATATTTGAACTATTCTTTATTTGACCACCCGCTCCACTGATGCTGGGAAATTCTAGAAGCACTGTTGATGAAACAATACAAATTAAAAAGATTTTTCCATATTTGAACATATTCTTTATTTGGACATCACCCGCTCTGGAACAAGAAATTTCCCGTCTCAAAATGAATGTAATTTATGAAAGGATATAGGTTGTGAACATTGTCCATTTTTTATTTTGTCTCATCTTTAATTTTGTTCTCACAAACCTTGATTTTATTTCTTAAAATGAGTAAAACCCAGCTAAAGTCATTTTTTTGTCTGTTTTCTATGTCAAAGATTGAAATTATATATCTTTAATATTGTGGAATTAATGAAATTATAGTAGAAATCAAACTTTGATGCGAGACTTTAGCCTGGATTTCACAGAGAGGGTCACAAGTTGTGTTTTAGACAGCATGCAGTGTGTTCACATTCAGAGCCTGTGATGGAGCTGTCCATTCAGCACCACATTGACATACACTCACTCTGATTGGTTAATGCTTTTACAGGGACTCTTTCTCTGCTTAACTGGAAAATAGAAATGTGTTTAGCAACGAATGTGTTTAGCAATCTTTGTAAATGTGCATGTGTGCTGGTCATTTAAGAAGTATCATAGTATTTGGAATTAGTAGTCAGAGGTGTCCTCGTTCTTTTATCTCTCATGTGTATCTTTCTACTTAATAATTTCACATTTAATTGAATGTGTCACTTGCCAATTCTTTGATATTTGTGAAATTTACTTGTAATTTCTGAATGAAAATTGTTTATACACCTTTCTTTTCAGTGTAGGTGTGTTCACACTGACAGTCTTGTTGTTTGTTACTGGCTGACAATCAAACGCTTTACTGTCTGCACTTCCAATGGTATTTTCTGTGGCTATCACTGTATTTGCATACATTTTGTTACATTGCCAACAATTGCTCTCCCTGGTCTTGCCTTAAATCTCTAACTCTGATTAAAATTCACTTCTGGTGATGCTGATACTGCACTGTCAGTTTAAACACTCCTTGTTAGGGATGCAACGATGCACCCATAGCCGGTTGAAAATTGATACAAATATGTGACGATTTAAGTCAGTTGAAATGTTAAACAAATCGCGATACAGCTTTGGGTGGGAGTTTATGTGAATGTACATAAGAAATGTAGATGGTATTTTCTTTTCACTATGCCTCTTTATAATGCATATTAAAGGAGAGTTTATAAGTGCAGCTCTGCTTTGTTTACAGCAGTAATCAAGAAAACTCTATATTGCCGTTGTTCCATAAGCACCACCACAGAGTGAATTTGCATTTTTAGCCTGTCTTGCTGTTTTTGTTTCGTGCAGATGTTTTATGTAGTATAGTTGCACAAAAAGTCAGACCATTCTGTTTTTGCTTCAAGTTTTGAAATTATACAATTATATTTTCAGATTTAAAAAGTTGTTTGGATTATGATTAAAATACAGTGGTTGGTAATCATTTTAAAGGGAAAGAACACAGGCAAAGCCTTAGTTTGTTTATATGAAGATATTTCTTTCATTTGTTTTATTTGATTTGGGGTTTGTTTTAAAATTTTACGCATTTCAATTTCACAAAGAAATGTTAAGCATTTTGTACAAGCAATAATAAAATGACACCTTTCCAGTTATAATTTGTCTTAAAGCTTTCATTTATAATTTGTAAAAAAACAAAATAGTGTGAAAATCATATCGTGAAATCAGTATCGTAAATCATATTTCATTGTGAGTTTAGTGAATGGTTACGTCCCTACTCCTTTTGCATTTTTGCTCATATTTGACTAATTGTGTCGAGTAGGACTTGAAGCAACAAATTTTGTTGGTACAGAAACAACTTTCACTAAAATAAGAGGGAAATGATAAGTTGGAATACTATTCGTGCCGAAAAAATTCAATGGGATCAGGTAAGCGCTGCTGGCCTGTACACGTGACTAGATATTTGCCATAATACCAGCAGTTTGTGTGTGTGGCATATAGCAGGTCAAACTGGAATAGAACAAGACACCAAACAATACATTTCTCTAATCCTCACACACACACACACACACACACACACACACACACACACTCTGTCCGCAGTGTTTACCATCTATCTGCATTAAGAGATTAGAGGACCAGCTGTCGACTACCTCATAGTCCCTGACACACAGAGCAGCAGTGAGACCGGACAGGAATCTCTTTGAGTCAGGAAGGAAGCAGGGGGGAGTGGACTGAAGGATCTGAGCATGCTCAGTGAGCGCCGGATTGAGACGAGAGCCGCTCATGCCCTCATCTGCAGGAAGAGAGAGAGAGAAGCTGCTGCATTTCAGAGAGGTGCACATGAGCGCTTCACACACAGCATGTGGAAGTATGGCTGACCCGGCACTTTCATGCAGAATGAGGCATTCAGAGTCAGGCTGATCGCCTGTGCTTGGGATCACCCGAACACACCCGGATTAACATCCAGCTCGGGATGCCTTGGGAAAGGTGGCCCGTGAAATGGGAAGATGACACTGTGGGATCGGGACAGCCTGTACTGCACTAATGAAAGGCTTCAAGCTCGCCTGGTAAGATAGACGGGCAGATGCCAAGGTCTGCCTTGGTCCTCTCCTCTCTGTGCAGTGCTCGTTTGTGTGTACTTCTTATTTTAGTGTCGTAGGAAAGAGATTTTGGCTTGCTGTGCTCATTCTAAACACCTGCATTGTGCGGTATCCGGTATGCGCTCTGAATCTGTCGCTGTCAGAGATCTGCAATGACGTATTAGTGTCCACTTGTTTACATCAACCAAGAACAGCGTCGACTGATGGCTGAATTCATTCTTCATAGCTCTGAGCAATTGGCAGTCTCACAGCCGAGATGGTTGATCTTAATGTAAAAATTGTAATGGTTATGTAACAGTGCCCTCTCATATGGCAGAATGATTAGATAGTGTTGGATAGTGGAAGCTTATTTAGGAGCTCTGAGTTCAGAACAGATTAGTCTTTGAAGTGACTAATAGTCCAGTGCCGTTTTCATGTGATCATTTCATATTCTTTTTCTCGTTTCATGTATACACTACTACATGTGAACAAAACAAAATGTCATAGTGTGTTCAAAGTTATTTGTGATAAAGGTGCTAACTGGTCAAATAAAATAAAAAAAGGTGGAAAACAGTTCAAACTTGCCCATTTATGTCATGTTTTTATTATGAAGCAGTCGCTTGATTAAAGTGTTTTAATTTAAACTGTGTTTTAACATTGAACTGTATCTTGGGCACATTTTTGTCATTTGTAATGCAGTACTGCGTGTTTAAAGTCACAAACATGCTAAATGCAAATGTTTGGCGATTATGTTATGGTGCAAATCTGTTTCATATCAGATCAGAAGTTGATAAAGCTTGATTATAAAGAACCTGGTGATGAGATGTCTTAACTGAGCTTGTGTCTCGATCTCGTTGTCGTGAGACGTTTAAAAATCACATAAGAAAAAATATCCACAGAAAAAAAACAAAGATTTCTGACAAATTAAAGGTGATAAAACCTCAAACACAGGTCATCAAGACATCTTTATCGTAAAGGGAATTTGCAAGAAACGTGCTTCTGGTTTTATATTAAATGTAATATTTGTTGATTAATAATAATATATATATATATACACTAAAACATTTTAGTTAGTATTTAGTTAATTAAAATGCCATTAAATAGCTTGGCCACTAGTTCTGAGGTTTCCCAGACATTCACCCTGTCTGCCATTGGTCAAAAAATAAACAGTCCCCCCCCAGACTCATATCATCAGTTGATGGAAATTAGACCAATGCCTTGGTTTTCTTATATATAACATGGTATTGAATGAGTCATAGCATATCCATCTTATTTTGCAACACTGAAGTATTTTCCACTTTTTTTCAGCACACATAAAAACTACAACTGCTAGTGTGATTTATCACAATCTTTTTGTTTACCACTAGCACATGCTGATGACATTTTATTCTTCCATAGTAGCGTGCGTCGTATCGTATGAGTCAATAGCTGTAATCATCGTATCGTCTACGCTCATATCGTAGCCAAGTTTATTTGATCCATGTCACACAGTGTGACATGCAATGATCTTATAGGATTGCTAATATCGTGCAGTGTGTCTCGGGCTTAAATAAATAACTTGAAGAATAATAAGTGCAGTAAGCAGTTTAACTATTTGTGTTGCAAAACAGTGTGTTTGTGATTATGACAATACATTAAAACAATTTGATAAGAAATACCAGTATGCAATATAACATATAACGAGCTGTAGACTATAGCAAAACAAAGCCGTGGTTCAAGTTATAATAGCTAAGCCTGCTCTTTCGTTAAAAATAAGCAAAAACAATTACCATAGTACATGTTAAAAGAGACAAGATATTACTATAACATGTGTTATAAAAACATGGAATAACTGTGTATTTTTGTAGCTGCTTTATCTTCAGTTTTTATCTGTGCAGATTTCTGCTCATTAGCCGCTCTGCGGTAACATAGTGGAGAGTCTCAGCATCTGTGTGCTGTGTCCTCCGGTGGGACTCTTGCTCCCAGCGCGGTTAAATGAGCACTGCAGAGTGTGTGCTTGGATCAGGGCTCTCACTGTGTGCATCTATGTGCGTTTATTGCAGCGAAATCCAAGAGACATGTTGATATACAATTATGAGTCCCTAATGAAAGCTCATCACAGATTTACTACTCTTCTTGTCATTTTTTACTTTTATATGATTTTTTATAAATAATCCTGTTTGATAATCCAGATTTATAGTGTCAGTTTAGTAGAATACAGTATAAATCAAGGTCAAGGTCAAGGTTTCTTTATTTGTCACATAATAAATTATACAGGGTATAATCAGAAGTGAAATGTAGATCAAATCGGATGTACTTCCTAAGGCAGATGTGGTCACATGACCAGTTCCCGCTCTAGTGTAGCCTGTCACAGTCGAAGAATGCTAGTGAGTTTCAGTTATACTGCACAGTATAGACTGCATACTGTTAAAAATACTGTGCGTGTATGTAGTATGGAAGGAAAAACATATCTGATGGTGTTATGCTACATTATGTGTTGACAGTCCAAAAGTTGTTAACCTTAGTAAAAGGTGCAGCATGTAATATTGTATATTCACGCGGGTTGCCAGATCGAGGACAAGCAACAGGAACGGAATGAGCGCAATTGACAATGAAAGGCGAGAAGTTTATGAGTTGATTTATCCACATTTTAATATTCCTCTGGTTACAGAGCTTTTTAGATTGATGCCGAGGCTTTTATTTATTTATTTATTGTTTATTTTTAATTTTTTTCTGGGTAGAATCTGTGATCTCTGACCCAGTTTGATTGAAAGCTTATATGGCTGCAATTCACAGTTTTTTCCACCAACTGGCAACCAGGGGTGTCAAAAACCCTATTTGGGTAAACTGTCAGTGGGAGGAATCACACAGACTAAGACAAAAACAGACATTCCGAAATGTTCTTGTGGAAAAAATAAAAATAATTATTTATTATGGTTGATTCCTAAATAGTTCATTTATCTCATGGGAAATAGAGTTCAGGTGCATTGCATTGTGGGATACGCTATTCCAAGCAGGGTGCTGTGATGTGTACTGTACATTTTGGCAGTTGCGCAATAGTAGGTCTTCTTGGTATTCTATGCATACAAAAATGTTCATGCTTTTCACAGTACTGTTTGTTATAAAGCTTTTCTTACAGTAAAGATGGGCTGTTTGTTCCAGTTATGTTTGTGTTTTATTCTCTGTGGTGATTTGTTTTGCAGTAGCCCAGCTGAAGAGCATTGCCATGTAGTGCACTGCCCCGACTGAGCAGATTACAGGCCTATTTTAAGCAGAGATGTGCTGTCTCTCTCTTTCTCTATATCTGAATCAGTGTAGATCAGACTAGTTTGATTTTATTCACACATTCATGGTTTGAAGTGATCTTGGTTGATTTGATCAAGGTCTTTTTTGTCTCTATGTTTCTGCTATGTTGTAATTGTGAATTATTCTTCAATTATTATTACAATCTGATGTGACTCATATTTGATCTCATTTAATGTAGATGTGTACAGCTGATCTGATTTTGCTGATTTTTTCTCATCTGATATAATTTTGATCTCATCTGACACTGATCTGATTTGAGTGATCTAACTGAATCATGATCTGATGCAATATCATCACCTTAAACTGGACAGATGACAGTTTAAACAGACTGTTCTGATCTTATTAGACTCTCATCTAATCATAACCTAATTTTGACTCTGGTCTAATATGCATATACAATCAATGCAGTCAAATTTTGAGTAATTAAGATTTTTGAAAGTCGCACCAAGGCTGCATTTATTTTATCAAAAATACAGTAAAAATAGTAATATTGGGAAATTGCAGTTTAAAATAACTGCTTTCTTTTTTTAATATATTTTGAAGTGTAATTTATTCCTGTGGTGCAAAGCTGAATTTTCAGCATCATTACCCCAGTCTTCAGTATCACATGATGCTTCTGAAATCATTATGATATACTGATTTGGTGCTAAAGAAACATGTCTTATTATTATCTATGTTAAAAAATATTTTATAAAATGTATTTAAAATAAATGCTGTTTTCAAATTTCTCTTCATCAAAAAATCCTGAAAAAATGTATTATTGTTTTCACAAAAATGAGTAGCGAAAACGGTTTTGCTATAGTAACTGAGCACCAGTTTTATATATATATATATATATATATATATATATTGATAATAACTGAACACCAAATCAGCATATTAGAATGATTTCTGAAGGATCATGTGACAATGAAGACTGGAGTAATGATGCTGAAAATTCAGCTTAGTCATCATCACAGGAATCCATATTTTTGCCTCTTTTATCATCGACCAAAAAACTGTAAGTCTCATTGATAAGAAAAATAACAGCACATTTCTCTTCAACAAGGCACAGGATTTGAGGCATCATTCAATATGCAATAGTAATATTGCTAACAATACAAGTTATACAGTCCAGAATGAATGTGTGTGCAGAATACACTTGTATACGCATCGCAGGAGCAGACAGAGAGAGAGCGAGCGAGTAAGAGTGAGAGAGAGGAGTGGTGTGATTGGGCAGGGGGAGGGGTAGAGAGCCAGAGACTGGCTTGTTGACGTTCAGGCTGCTGACGTGAGTGGCTTCATTCAAGAAATCCATGAATATTAAATCAACCCCAGCCACCACACTGCGCCGCACAGCAGCCGTTTTTCACGCCAGCTCACCGTCCTCCTGCCCCCGCTGACCCTGACTTAATGATAGTGAACGACTAATGGGAACTCAGAGGAAACGGCCATGCAGAAGAGCCAAAAAATGAGAAAGCTTGCTTAAAAAACAGGGATGCTGGATTCAGAGGTGATAAGCTCCGCCTCCTCTTTTCCTCCTCTCTCGTCACATCACTCCATCCTCACACCGCAGCCGCACTGAATGAATGAAGCAGAGCCCAACGCTTTCCCGTAGCCCCTCATGGCCACCAGGTTTGTCTGTGTGTTTTTTGCATGAAAATCATGAAAAGAAGTTGTTGTTTTTGCATTTGCATGATGGGCAGTCGCTCTTGACATGTCCATTAGCAACCATTTCCAGTATTTTAGTTCTCACAGATGATTTTTCCACCTTGCAATATTTAATAGAGTAACTTCTTTGACATTACCAGCAAATAAATACATTTTCATCCAATTCCAAGCTGTTTTTTTGATCAATTACTTTATTAAATATTGCAAAGTGGCAAAAGCATCCGCGAGCTGGATGTTTTTAGAAGAGTATCTGATATGCGCCATTTGATCAGGGCAATGCATCGCATTTGCTGCATGCAGTGAGCGTTTTTTGCATCACATAGGAGTGTTTTCACCCCTTCAACAAGTGTGAGAAAGATGTTTATCACTGCTTTTTGCTTTCTGTGACGTGGGCTAGCGTGAGAGAGCCGTATCCTCCAACTGGTGGTTTGAGAAAATGTCTTAGACCATGTGTTTTTTTTTTTGGTCTCAACATTTAAGCAGAAGTGAGACAACTGCATTCATACATGTGAAGACGCCTCTGTGGCCTGTCATTAGGCCCCTCACGAGCGCCGATATGACCGGTGAGAGGTGAGGAGAGCCGTACAGCCGCCCGCAACACCAGCTTTTTCTATAGAGTGTTTGATAAAGACCTTTTAGCACTTTAGAGAGAAAGAATCTCTTTGGCACGCGTGTGTTTGAAGCTCACGCTAACATCAGATGCTGGACATGATGGATGAGGCTTTTTAAAATATATATTTTGAATGGATTCCTAGCTTTTTTTTTATTCACACACTTTGCACAATATATGTACTATGTAGTGCACAATTAGTGGGAAGCAGTTTCATTTTGTTATAATCAAGATACTATTATATATTTTTTATTAATATTTTGAATTTGAGTTTTATTTACATATTTTTATAATTATGTTTATTGAATTGTAATTATAGCACAAATATAAATAGGAACCGTCAAAAAAAGGTACACACATAGATCAGATTTGTAAGACAGGATTACATAATAATAATAATAATAATAATAATAATAAAAGATGAAGATGAGTACAAAAGAATATTCAATGTCCAGAGAATTATAAAATTATGATATTCTATGTAATATACAGTACAGTAATTGGGATGAATATTTCCATTTTAAAATGTTTAAGAATTCAGTAATTACTTTGTGTGTTTTCATTATGTTATGTGTATTCATTTTTAGTTTAAATTATAGTTTACTTAAACTAAATGAAAATGAGAAATGTTGCCTTGTCAACTAGCTGAAATATGTTTTTGTATATTTTATATATTTATAGTTAATGTTTATTTTATTTCAGGTAATGAATTGTTTAAGGGTTTTATTTTAGTTAACTGTGGTAATCCTGGCGAGTAGCGTGGCAGTATGTATGGTTGCACAATATATTGGTACAATAAAGACTAAAAATATATATATTTTTATTTATCAGCTAATATTGAATATTTAATTGTGCATGCTTGTTTATCATGTTTTTATATTTTACATGTTTTGCTATTATCTAAATATCACAGTTTCAAGTACATTATAAAGTTGTAATGCTTAAATTCACTTATGGCATTTAACTTAATTAAACTTCAACTTAATTTAACTTAGCAGTTCATTTGCCAGAGTTGTGCTTCCCATCCTCACTTTGTAAATTGAATGCAATGATGTAAAAGAAAACATTTAAGCAGCTGATCTAACAGATTCTTGACAGCATGACAGATGTAGATCTATGCAACGGTAATTTGATGCCACTGTATCTGTGAAGGTTTCCTCTGCAGTGATTTATTCGCCGTCAGAACCTTCTAAAACACGTGGACTTGTGTTCTGGGATGGAACGGCTGCTTGAGTGCTTGAGTGTTGCTGCATGGGCAAAATCACAAGTGCATTAGGCTGATATCAGGAACCCAGAGAGATTGTGAGGTGCTTTATGAGTTGCTGTATTTGATCTGCTCTCTCTCTCTCTCTCTCTCTCTTCTCTCTCTCTCTCTCTCTCTCTCTCTCTCTCTCTCTCTCTCTCTCTCTCTCTCTCTCTCTCTCTCTCTCTCTCTCTCTCTCTCTCTCTCTCTCTCTCTCTCTCTCTCTCTCTCCCTCTCTTTATCTCTCTTTTGTCACACTGTGTTTGTTTTTCCAGACGGGCAGCTCTTAGCTCAGGTACAGAACATTAATAATTAAGATAGAGCTTGGTGCCCTTTCTGAGGGACAGATGAAGGGCTGACAACAGGAAGATGGAGGATTGCTGCGTAGAGAGATTGAGACACAGATAGATGGAGTGGTTCCCCTTTTGATTTCATTTTCTGTATTATCTACATCATCTTGCCCTTCGTAAGCAAATTGCCTGATTAAGATATTCTGTGTGTTTGAGGTCAGCTAGTGAGTGTCATTCTGATAGTTCTTCCCAGAATATGACTTTATCGTCTAGAGGTTACTCTTCATTAGCCGAGAGAATTAATGAGTTCTCAGTGACGCTTTATTTTAAGTATCAACCTTGCCTGAGATGTTTCGCCCACCCAAAAGACTTTGAAGAAATAAAAGAGACACTAACTAAATTAACATGCGCAGTATGGCTCAGTTCATTTGGTTCTGGAAAATTTAGAGATGTATGAGTTCATACTGAGATAGAATTGATTGAAAAATGTAGCCATGTGTTTTGGATATTATGATCTCAGGAGAAAAAAAAACATGAGAAGCTGGAGACTAAAGTAAAGATCTCTTTATTGCTCTCTGTTTAATTTTTTTTTCTATCTTCCTTTTTTTCTCAGTTCTGTGCTTCAGAAAGATTATCAGATGTTTAGTTCCTGTATTTTGACCAATCTTGTTTTTCGGATCTAAAAAAACACCTTATGAATTTGCATTCATAATTTCTTCTAAAGATGATGTGATATTATCAGTGATGTGGAAGTTCCCAGCAGAATGTTTCGATGTGACCCCGGCTGCTGTGTTTTTGGTCAGAGTTGTAAGATGTCAGTCTGAATACATTCCTAGAAGCTGACAGGGCAGAGGTGAAAGGTCAATGAGTGGCCTCCTGGGGAAATGTGGGTGTGCGTTTGTTTTGGTGGTTTTTAAACTGAGCCAGTGGCTTTTTATTTACCAGAACCAAACTTTTCAGAAACCTTTTACATTTTCATAAAGACATTTAGTTTATTTGGTTTAAAGAAAACTTGAATCTTCATCTAGCACATGAGCACCGCAGCTCAGTGTGTCTGGAACTCGTGTGCTTAGAGTGTCTGGCCATCATCCAACAAACATTTGTATTGCTTTGGAAGTACAGAATCAGTTTTTTACAGGATATTGTTCTTGTTTCTGTAGCACTGCCAGTAACTCGAACCGCAGCTCGCCGGCCTGCTCACCCGTCCTGCGTAAACGCTCGCGCTCCCCAACGCCCCAGAGTCCAGAGGGAGAGAACATGGTGGAAAAGAGCTCCGATCATTCCTCCGATAAATCCCCCTCCACCCCGGAACAAGCCATCCAGCGCACCTACAGCCAGTCGCTTCACACCACCCGGCCCGGAGGGAAAAACTCCAAGGTAAACGAGTGTGATTGTGCTTTCTGTACTTCCGCTCTCCCCGTTTTCATATACTGCATGTCTTGCACACTTATTGCTACTGTGGGATCAAATTTCATAGCAGTGCAGGTTTTAAAATCAACTCCCTTTAAAGTTTAGCTTTCCAGTAAACTGACTTCAAAACCCAGTGAGCTGCCTACCTAGAAAACATTTTCAGGCATCATATTATTTTAGCAGCATATTCACTATTCATGGATAAGGTAGACCCAGACGAGTTTGTAATATGTTTTATGAATATATTTTTTTAAATATGAATATTAAATTAAATTAAATTAAATTATATTTAATGATAATCTATTAATTTATTATCATTATCATTATATATATATATATATATAATATAAGACACTTGTGTTTCAGAATAAATACAATTATGTCATGAAAACACGAGTTTGTTTTGAGTTAAATTAAATTTTAAATATACAATTTTAATAAAAAAAATGAATAATTGTCAATTATATAATTGTATAAATAGATTTATTCATTAATGTGTGTATTTTCTTTTCAGATGTGTCATTATGAAAACTTAAATACAAGAAAGTCTAAAAGATTTTAGATAAATCTACAACTAAAATGTTTAGGTTGCTGCATATGTCTGAAAGAATAAAAACTTAAAGAATTGTTATTTATTTTATTTTGTTTAGCTATTTTCAAAGCATTCAATGTATTCTCATTATAAAAAAACTTTATAATCTTTATTTTTCTTCTTTTATTTATTTTTGTTTATTTAGTTCTAACAATTAAGTTTTTGCTAAAAAGTAACAAAAACTTTTTTTTCATAATCTCGGCACAGGAGAGACTTGGTGTTGTTTCCAAACAAAAGAAAATATATCGTCGTCAGTTGTCGGACAAAATTAGTTTAAATTATAGGCACATCAGATATCCAATATCGTGCATCCATAATATATTTTTGAACTTAATATTTTGCTGCGAAAGATGTAGACAACGAGGCAACTAAGTCGATTTTGAAACTCTTGCTTTCATTTTCATTTCAAGAAGAACAATGTATTTTATAAAAAAGTATGTTTCACAAATTGAAATCATTTGATAAAAACGTTATGCCCGTCAAAAAGTGAGGCACATTTCATTCTGGTCTGAAGTCAGTAATCATAGCATAATAATTTCATATTCATCAGCACCTCATGTACAGGAGTTAATCACAGAACATCTCTTCTGCTATGTGAAGAAGCTTTGCGACCCAACAGTGTTTATTTTGTTTGTTTTTTTCTCTGCACTTATTCATACAATTCTGTTTTGTTTGTTTTTTTCTATTACCTGTTCTTCCTCTCATGCATGCTAGTCACACAAGAGACTGTCTAAAGTAAGCATCACTCTTTTCTGCTCTACTGTACCTCCACCCTGCCTGTGAGCCATCCCATTATGCTCTGCTTCACCTGTCTGTGCTAAGTGAACCTATAGTACATGCTAAGCAAACCCTGTGCGAAACTAGCTAGTAATGCCAAGTTGAATATTATGAATTGTGTCTGATAAACTGTGAAACATTTTAATCTTGACAACAATCCAATGCAGCATCACACCAAAGCAGTTTTTAGTTACCCATGCCATATAGAGACAAATGACTCATGTTGCAGCGACAGAAAACATATATATATTAGTAAAACATCTCACACCTGACCTCTTACTCTTGATGAACGCTCTCTCCAGTATGACAGATTAAACCTGATTAAAGTAAGAAATCAATACGTGTGCCCTTGAGTCCTGCCCCGTCCTGTGAGAAGAGTCCGCAGTAGAGAACTGTAGAGTCCCAATGCTTTTCTGTCTCCATTCTGCTGTTGTTTGGAGTCAGAGAAAGAGTTTTATCTTAGGTCTTTATGTTTGTGTATATGTATCATAAAACTGTATCGCTGCTAAGACTAATTTGAAGTAGTTGTGGTTTTGTAGATCAGTCCTCTATAAAATGTTTAATACGTTTTGCAACATTTGAAAGAAAGCTTTGATTTAGTGTAAAGACTGCCCCCTTGTGGTAGCTTTGTGTGTGACAAATGTGATACAAGCACCGACGAAGTCCCATACACAAACAGAGCTTTCCCATAATCCCTTGTTTTATGGTATACTCAAATCAATTACATGTATACCTGTGCTGATCAAACATATTTTATAGATAGATAGATAGATAGATAGATAGATAGATAGATAGATAGATAGATAGATAGATAGATAGATAGATAGATAGATAGATAGAATACAGGTATACCTGCATATATTGAATTAAATCTTGTGGTGTGTGTATAATATGTAGACCTACATATTCTAATATAAATGTTTGCATATTCCCTTAAAAACTCACTGTAATGTTTTTCTGTTCCTCTCTCATTTCTTTCAACATCAAAATCGGATTCTTTAAACTCACAGAAGAGTCAAAGCTGGTACAACGTAAGTCTGTTTTTTATTCTTCAGTATGTTCTGCTCGTATCAGTGATTTTTGATACTGAATGTTGTGGTGTGTGTTTGTAATATATTGGGGTCATTCTTTAGGAAATGGATGTTGTTCTTCTTTATTTAAATACTATTTTGTTGCTCATCCACGAGGCTTTATTAGTTGAGGATGATGAGAATCATGTGAATCTGGGAGCTTGTCGCCTCCCAGTGTTAGAGTTAAACTGCTTTCACAGACATTTCATGTTGGAAATGATTACCTCTTTCTTCTGTAAGGCTGGATGTTTGACCTGACATTTCCCAGAATTTGTTTTCCTGTGGGAAAGAATTACATTTTTCTTTCTTTGGGTCAGCCAGCTCTTAATGATATTTGTCATCGTTTTACAAGTGCCTTTGTGATGATTTGTCAATGTGTTATTGTCGGTCATAACCTCTGGGTCATCTTGATGAAAGTGCACTGCAGAATGACCGAACAAAGACTGCAGTGTTCTTTCTCTCAAATAAACAGTGTTTCTGTTTCTGTCATGGGTCAGGCTATAAATGCATAGTATAGCTCAGATAATTTGGTGGAATTGGATGAAAAACATTAGTTCATATGAGATTTTGAGGTCTCTCCTGAAACTCATGTCAGATTACTGTTTGTTTTTCTCTCTCTCTCTCAAAAATCTGAAAAGCAGGAAACCTAAGAGAAATTCTCATATTGTCTACATATTATCCCTAAATGTTATATTTATGTTGAAATTACCCCCCCCCCAGAATCACTTTAAAAGCAAAACTGAATGTTTAAATAATGCACAGTATTTTTTTTTAAGATTTCTATGGACAAATCCTTAAATATTTATATTATATTATATTATATTACTTTACATTTTCATTGCCTGAATTCTACTGTTATTGCGACTTTTTATCTCACAATTCTGACTTTTTTCTCATAATTGCATGATATAAACTCACAATTGCAAGTTATAAAGTCAGAATTACGATTTATATCTCGCAATTTTGACATTTTCTCTCGCAATTTTGTTTTATCTCACAATTGTGACTTTATAAATCGTAATTCTGACCTTATAACTTGCAATTGTGAGTTTATATCACGCAATTATGAGAAAAAAGTTACAATTACCATTTTTTTTATTCAGTGGCGGAAACGGGCTTCCATAATTCCACTGACAATAATGACGTAAAAAAATACATATTAAATTTGAAGCAAATGATCTGCACTCAACTGACCGCATTTCGACATGTGAATGAATGATGGCTCAAAAATGTAAGGCGGTTACAAGGGCAGTCTGAATGGGCATGAAGCTTCTGCACGTCTCCATTAACAGAAGAAAACAGGACGCGTGGACACCAGCATCTGTGTGCAGATAACAGTGCCTGTTTATAAAGATCAGCAGGAAACAATGATGCTGGGACTCTCTCCAAGTGTGAGCTTATCAGAAAATATTAAACTTTGCTCATTTTTGTTTTTCCTGGGTGAACAGATGACCGCAAGCTGTAAGATTTCAGCTGTAAACACTTTTCAAATGTCCATTACAGTATGGCGTCAGTGAAGAAAATGCATTTTTGCCACAGGACTGTAAATAATCACATCCCGTGTGGTCGCGAGGAGGGTCAAGTCAAGTCATTTTTATTTGTGAGGCACATTTTACAATCCATTACATTTCAAAGCAGCTTTACATAAAATGCATTAGTCCTTCAAACCCTGACTTAACAAGCAAAGAGCAACTGTGGCAGGGGGAAAAACTCCACATTAAGCCAGCAGAAGGAAAACCTTGAGAATAACTGGACTCATCCTCCTACATCTCTAACGACCAAAGCTGGTTAGATTTTAGTTACTGTTTCAATTGAAATACATTTCAGTTCCTTTACTTTGCTCAGATTTATCGATATTGACACAGCCTTGACATTGGGCATCAAGTGACAACCCGACATAGTACCAAAATTGTTCAAATAAGGGACTTTCTTAGAGCTTCCAAAACAAATGCTATGATACCGAGTGTCTTGCTCCTGAGCTGAACAATGAGTCTGCCTCAGTCGTGGCCTCAGATGTTTTGCTTGAGAGGGGATTGGTGGAGAGGCCAGAAACAGAGATGATTCACCCATTTGGCATCCCCTCAACGTCCCCCCTTCCTCCAGTGCAGGAAGTTAACTAGAGTTCGTTCACCCCGTGAGAGTACGAGGGAGAGAAAGAAGACTGAGGCGTTGTCCTTGTCCGTGCCTCAACACTAACACCATAAAATGACTTGTGCACAATGGGGGCCTCTGTGATCCTCTCTCAACCTTTCTTATCTCTCCATCCTATATTTTTCTCCAGCTCCCTATGTTTTGATATCTTACTCCCACCTCATGAAACAAAAAAGCCCTCTGCTTTTCATGCTACTTTTTTGGGTTTCGCAATAAAATGAAAACATTTGTGGAAGCTGAAGTGTCTTGTTCAGGCTTTACGCCCCTCAGGGTCTTCAGGAAACTGACAACAGCAGCTATCACTGCAGTATAAATGGTGTTTTTGCATTATTTCTGGATAGACATGAAATCTAGGTTGACCTGGGATGGGGAGGGGTGTAATGACAGTCCTAGGAGAAGCATATAAATCTCACAGCTCTTCGATCATGAGTGAGAAAAATGTACAGCCTGAAGCAAAGAGGTTACTACATCTGACACGGCCCCTCCTCTCTCCTCTCCTTGGCATTCTATTGGCCAGCTGGCTTTCTCAGCTCCTCCCCCTCCCTGTTTCTCACACAAACATTCCTTCAAGCCACTCCCACTCCTCTTGCTGAATTGTTTTGTAGAAAGTCTCAGTGAGAACGCTTTCCTGCCGTAGTAAAGGGTTGTTTCAGCTCAAGTTGGATATTCTGTGAGATTTACTGAGACAAAATTCACATCCTCTGGGAAGAAATTTACTTAAAAGTGACTGATGAACGCATCTTGGCTTGCAAGGATATTAGTGTGTGTAATTTTTGCTATACATGCTGAAGAAAGAATTTCGAGAGAAAAAATATTTTTTTTGAAGAGAAGAGAGTTTTTTTTCCCAACAGGTGGTTGTTTTTTGGGTGGTTCCTCTGGCAATTTTTTGTTTTTGATTTGTGGAAAAAGATGTTTGCCTCTGGATATTTCTAGGACAACGATCTCACAATTTAGTTTTTTCTTGGCAGAATTAAATGTTTCTCGCCAAACATGCAAATGTTCCTGTTAGATAACCTTCATGAACCATTTGGATCTGAAACATTGTAAAGTGGCGACGTTCCTCAGTTATTGGCTGGGTCTGGAACCGCTTCTTGTTTTTTTTGTAAATTTGGTGGATCAGCAGGAGTAAACCCTAAAACAAGAAGAGAGCAGCTGCAAGGAACATTTCCATTTTGAAAGCATCAGGTGATCAATTCCAAGGGACGAACATTGCTACATGTTACCACTAACTGTCCTCTGTGTCTTGTTAAAAATTTGACTCATTTCCTGAGGAAAACATTTTCACTGTCAAGAGTGATGGCTGGCTTGTCTCTCAATGTGAGGAGTTCTCCTGCTGTCTGTGGAGCATTGTCTGGCTAGTGTTGAGGTGCTGAGACTCACTTAAACAACAAAATAGGTCATGCCAAAGTATTGTTGCTGAGGTTACTCCAAGTCATTTCAGAGCGTGGCCTGGTGAAGCTGGACTGGAGGTCAGCGTTCATGCTGTGAAGCATTACACCACTCTCAGGAGCTGAATATTGAATAAGTGGCAAAGTCTCCACAACTGGACAGGAGCGATGGAAGTCCTCAGTTTTGAGGCAGAGACTGATTGGCTCTATGACTGGGAGGCAGTCCAACAGCCTGAAGTGCCCCCGTGTGATTGGACGGACTGGGACTGGGATTCTGAGAGTGTTCCTGCTGTAAGCACCCAATCAGAGAGCAAAAGAGAAGAAAGCTGTTTCAGTCAGGACAGGACTGCAGAGGGACTGAAATACTGTTCAGTAACTTTGTGTAGATGACTAAGCCAACAGAGAATTGAAAAAAATATATATAGTTTTTTTTTTTTATGAAATACAAATTTTGTGTTTTATTTTTTTGTATTTATTTATTTATTTTGTAAAAAAAAAAATCTAAAAACCATATACAACCACAAATGGCACCCGCTTTGTAGAATGACCCTTTCTTTCTTTTTTTGTCTCTAACTAAGGTCTTTGTACCCTCTCGGAAATGCTGATTGTTTTGACTGTCTCTGTTTGGATGTATGTGTGTTGTGTGTTGTAAATAGCTGGTCTCATTCCCTCTCCTCTTGTCTCTCAGGTTTTGAGCCCCACATACAAACAGCGAAATGTAGACTTCAGGAAGCTCTTTAAGCAGCTGCCCGACTCGGAGCGCCTCATTGTGGGTGAGTCTTATATTTGATCTTTATGCTACGATAGAATAGGTATTACGATTTTACCAACTTTTATAAAAGAAATTGAGATCCACTATTTTTTATTTTTCAAACTAGTGATAGCTTATAATATTTTTGATGTGGGATTGGAAGCAATAAGTAAACATGTATGAAAGAGGCTGGTGTATCTTAACCTCTGACCTCTCGCCTCATCCTGACAGACTACTCCTGTGCCCTGCAGAGAGATATCCTCCTGCAGGGTCGCCTCTACCTCTCCGAAAACTGGATCTGTTTCTATAGCAACATATTCCGCTGGGAAACGCTGGTGAGTTGATGAATTACTCTCATCGCAGAGGGCATCATTCTCTCATGCCATATTCTTGCACAGCTGGATCAGCAAAGCTGTTTGAGGGAAAAATGTGTCTTTCTAGCTCTGGAAATAGAGTGATATACAGTGAATATACTGTGTCGAGATGTGGCTGCTGCTGGCTTGTTGAGTTTGTTGTCTTGTGTGTAGCTGACTGTGAGGTTGAAAGATGTTTGCACCATGACAAAAGAGAAGACGGCAAGACTCATCCCCAATGCCATCCAGCTGTGCACAGACAGTGAAAAGGTAAACACAGGCCTTTGACTTCTACATATCACCAGTAGTGTACCAACCCTAAACATTCACATATTCTCCTCCAGCACTTTTTTACCTCATTTGGGGCAAGAGATCGGACGTACATGATGATGTTCAGACTCTGGCAAAATGCTCTACTGAACAAGGTTGGACAAGACATGGCATTACATTCAATGATCGGCTGAAAACAAATGTTTGGTGGCCATGTTCACCCACTGTGTGTCTTTTTTTTATCTAGCCATTGTGTCCCAAGGAGCTGTGGCACTTTGTCCATCAGTGTTATGGGAATGAACTGGGTCTGACCAGTGATGATGAGGATTACGTGCCTCCTGATGACGACTTCAATACCATGGGGTGAGTTTTCCCCCATCATGAATGTTCAACCATTTAGCTGATTCATAATTTACAAATCTCTACCCTCTCTCATAGATTTGTTAGAAAAGATCCAGAAAACATATTATTTTATTTTATTAACTAAATTATCATGTTACACTGGAGTAGAAGACTGGAGTAATGGCTGTTGAAAAATCAGCTTTGCACAACAGGAACAAGTTCTTTATAAAAAATAATATAAATTATATATATATATATATATATATATATATATATATGTGTGTGTGTTCAAATAGAAAACAGTTATTTTAAATTGTAATATTTCACAATATTACTGTTTTATTTTTTTTACTGTATTTTTAATCAAATAAATGCATTTGATGAGGATAAGAGACTTGTTTATATATATATATATATATATACAGCAAGTCAAAAGTACCCAATCAGACCCAAACAAGTCTCTTATCCTCATCAAATGCATTTGAATGCATATAGACTTATTTATATATAATCCTATACAATAAATCAAATAGATCAAGTAAAAAGTGCCCAATCAGAGATACCTTGTCAAACTTGGAACATTGAATTCAGATGATCGTTAATTTGCTGTAGACATCTTCATTTCTCCTCCACTATCCATCGGTCCATCCCATTGCTATCTGAGGGAGAGGGTCTATTCTGCTGCCCGAGCTGGTAATCTTGACCTGCAGCTGTTGCCCCTCTCCCTGGTGCAGGTACTGTGAGGAGATTCCTGCTGAAGAAGACGAGGCCAATGACAACTGCCCTAAAACCCCAGATGCCAAAATGGACATCAGCCCGCAGCTTCACAGGAAGGTTTTCCCCAACAGCAGTCTGAATCTCACAGACAGCACAGACGCTCCGGTCAACGTAAGATCTCTTCACACAACTCAACTCATCACTGTGAGAATAGTATTTTGCATGACAGTAATGGTTAAGGTTGCCATATCTGACCACTACAGCATAACGTTAGGATGGCAGACTCATGTTTTGAGTGTTTAAAGTTTTTTTCATGAAAAATATTCACAAAAAATATTTCTGTCTGTGTAGTTTGACGTCCCCCCAGTGGAGGATTTCAGTGGCTGCGTCCCAGAAGACCTCCTACCCCTGTCACGTTACCTGACAACAAGCTGTCAGAGACCAGCGGCTCCGCCCCCGTCCCCGTCCCCGTCCCCTCTCCTTCTCTTGACTTCAACGACAATGAGGACCTCCCCACAGAACTCAGCGACTCCTCAGAAACACACGATGAAGGTATGTTCGCTCTCCCAAAACTGATTTCTATATCAAACAATTTATATGTACTGTACCACATCTGGTCTGACACACGGCCTCTTCCTGTTTCTGTGTCCTTAACAGGGGAAGTGCAGGCTTTCCAGGAAGATCTGAATGGGAAACTGTACATTAATGAAGTGTATATGTTCAGTGTGGATAAACTGTATGACATCCTCTTCACTGAATCCCAGTTCATGAGAGAGTTTCTGGAGCAGAGACGCTTCTCAGGTTGACCAACTCTATCTAATAGTCTTTATCCAGCTATCTGTCTGTCTATCTGACTTTTATTGATTTGACCTTTTTCCTCTTTCAGGTGTGGTCTATCACCCGTGGAGGAAAGAAGACACTGGTAATCAGACCAGAGAGATCATGTACACCATCTCCCTCTCCAACCCACTGGCCCCAAAGACGGCCACAGTCACAGAGACGCAGGTGAGCTCTCCAGAGGAGACAAACAAGCTGCATACAGTACATGGGACATGTTTAATGTAGTTTTGTCTTAATGACAATACTATGAAAAGCTGTAGTTTCTTTGTTTTTCTTCTAGACTTTGCACAAGGCCAGTCAAGTGAGCGAGTGCTACATCATCGACGCTGAGGTGATTGCTCACGATGTCCCATATCACGATTACTTTTACACGCTCAACCGCTACATGCTCACTAGAGTTGCCAAGAACAAGTGCCGCCTAAGGTAAAGCTTGTGCTCTAGCCACTGTATTTATTAATTCTATTTTAATCCAATAAATGGCATTATACTGTGTCATGCTCTGTACCATACAAAAATATTTAATAGCATGTGAGGGTAAAATGCTTATGCATCTAAAAGGGTGTCAGCTGAACTACGCTACAGGAAGCAGCCATGGGGATTGGTCAAGGGCTTCATTGAGCGGAACTTCTGGAGTGGCCTGGATGAATATTTTAGATATTTAGGTAAGTTTTGACAGAGCAGGGACTAATACAATAAAACTGCAGAATAAAGTATAAAGATAATATTTATACCAATGGTGTACTTAATTAAATAAAATCTAAATTGTAAACATTAAATATTTAATTGTATTTAATTTTGTTCTAAAAGATAAAGATAAAAATAGTAATGCTAACTATAATAAAATAACAAAATAAAAATAAATGCATAGAGCAGGATAAAAAAAAGATGAACATAATATCTGTTTCTCTCTTTTTCTCTGTGTGTGTGTGTGTGTGTGTGTGTGTGTGTGTGTGTGTGTGTGTGTGTGTGTGTGTGTGTGTGTGTGTGTGTGTGTGTGTGTGTGTGTGTGTGTGTGTGTGTGTGTGTGTGTGTGTGTGTGTGTGTGTGTGTGTGTGTGTGTGTGTGTGTGTGTGTGTGTGTGTGTGTGTGTGTGTGTGTGCGTGTGCGTGTGTGTGTTTGTAGAGCTGGAGTTGAGTAAGGTAAATCTGGTGCTATCTGAATCTCACAACCAGTCTCCTAAAACCAAAGCGCTACGCACAGCTACAGTGAGGCGGAGGAAACGGCCGCTGACGCACATGAGGCAGCAGCACCTGGACGAGGCGCTCAGCCCTGTCACCACACCTGAGGATGAGAAGAGTATCATCCATCGTATCAAACACGTGGCAGGTGCGACATTAGCCAAATCTCTCTTAGCGTACCTGGCCATTATTGTTGTTTTTGTGTTATTGATTATAATGTATGTGCTTCTGCAGGATCCACACAGACAAGACACATCCCAGACCACAGATCTGAAGGCCTTGCTCTCTATAGCGTTTCCAAACTTCTGCTTATAATCAGCTCTGTGTGAGTATTCTCAGCGAGAAACCAAAGCACCGGACTTCTTTTCTCCACTCATTTTCTAATGAATTGCTAATTTGAGCAAATAATGTCTAACTGCAATATAAAACGGAGAATGACACATGTATCTCATTTAAAGGTGCCATATGAAGGAACTTTACTGTTATGAAATGAAGAACATGATGTATACATACTGCAGCATGCTATAAAAGTGTTGAATAGGCCCCTTTGAAGTCTTTCCTGCACGTTTCATTCAGTGTCTACTTTGGTCTTTGGTCACACACCCTCTTGTTATATGTTTAGAGGATTAAAAGGTTTCTCCATTTATTTCACATTTTTTAGTGATTGTATAAGTAACTCACTCTGTTGAACAGCTGGAATTCATTACAGTCTGTTGTTCTTTGGCTTCATGTCTTTTCTCTCTCCTGTTTTCATTGCATCCTGCAGGATTTGTGTAAGGTATTCAATGTTTTCATCTGTATGAATGTGAATTTGTTTAGCTGCACTAGGATTTATGCGTTGTGGCTCATGAGCTGATCTGAGATTGTCCTCTTCTGCTCGTCAGTCTGGTGCTACTGGTCTTTTTGAACTTGATGCTGTTTTATAAGATATGGATGCTGGAATACACGGCTCAGAGTTTGACCGCCTGGCGGGGTCTCAGGTCTCATGAAAGGTACAGTAAATACAGTAAATAGACTTTTGAATGTGTTTATGTGTGATTTTTAAGAGATGGAAAATTAGTTTTTTTTACTCCTAAACTTTGGCACATAACTCATCCTGCGCCGTTTGTGTCACTCTGCATAAAATCTTTTAAATCTTTTTTTTTTTTTTTTTTTTTTTAAGTACAACATCAAATTAATTGAGCAGTATTGCATAAGTTCTTACCTCATTACCCAAATGTTTTTTTTTTATAAACCTAACTCAGTATATATTTTCTGTCTTTTTCAGATTTGGCATTTCAAGTCTTTTTTTTTTTTTTTTTTACCAGAACATAAGAAGAATAAATATTGATTAATACACTGATTTTTGCAGCTTATGAACTTGATTGATACTTGTGTGAGGAATGTTTTTTGCTCTGTGTGTGTTGCAGTAAACTTCCACAGACACAGATTGAATGGGCTCAACTTTTGGAATCTCAGCAGCGTTACCATGAAAACGAGCTGGAAAAATGGAAGGAAATAATAAAGTCATCTGTGCTGTTATTAGATGAGGTAAGATCAAGCACAAGTTTGAAAAATTGGGAACTTTTATAACTGCATTCTATTAATAGAATCTCAGTCAATAAGGAATAATTATGAATGGATATTTCACCCAAAACTACTAATTTTTATGTAATTCTAAATCAATAGCCTTGCTTTCTTCAGTAGAATACAAAATATGAAACCTTGAAGAACTTTGCTTGAAATTGTTCCATATATGATTAGATCCTAGATCTTTAAAATGAACTATTCCTTTAAGCTGCAGTCATTAAAGAATTTCAACGATGAATTTGTGTTTACAGATGAGAGAGTCTCTATTGAAGCTACAGAAAGGAATTGGGTTGAAAGACTGTGATTCAGACAGTGAAGAAAGGAGAAGTTGCTATCACTGACGAACAGAGCCCTGGCTCAGCCAATGTAATGAATATCTCCACATGTAAGCGACCAGTGGAGCTGGGTCGGGGCATGGTAAGTGTGCGGCACTGACTGAACGGCTCTCACGGTCTAGCTGCAGCGCTGTGAGGCTTTTCTGACAACAGACGCTGAAGGAAACCCAGTACTGTAATTTGTTTACAGTATCTTCTCTGCAATGAAAGAGCAGAAAAATGAAGGAATGCAGTCCTGTGATCGTGGAATCAATCTGTTCACCCAGGGCTAAAACAAACGCACCAAAACAATTCAACTGTCACTTCAAAACAGACGCAGACTCTCTGGTTTAAACACTCTGAAAACTTGAGCGGATGTTGGAACTCGGCAGCATCGTTTTTTTTAAACCTTTTGGAGTCTGGGACCAGATAAAGAAAACACAGAGTTACTATCAGAAAGTGTTACGTGGACATGTACACATTTATTTATAAAAACAAAATACGGAATTGAATGATATTATGATACACATGAAAATATATAATTTCTATGTAGAGCTATATTTGTTGCCAGAGTTCATTTGTAACAGGCTTCCATGGAGAATCAAGGCTGGTTCCTTGATAGCTTGCGCCATGGTGCCTCAACTATATGCAACTGGTATATCCTCCCCTGTTTGGAGGAATGACTTCCTCTGATTGGTTGAATTGGAATAGCAAAAGAGCCATGGTCTCTAAGGTTCCATCTACTAAGCGTCTTCGGCTGCAATCCAGTTTCCATACTACTGCACAATAAAAGTACATACTTGGAAAAGGTACAGACTTTAAGGCATATAGGACACGGTTAAACCACAAGTATGCTTTTTCCATGTTTCCGATCCATCTTGTGCACAGCTGAGCTTGAAAAACTTTCATTCGCTGATTGACAGATTATTTTTCAGTCTTCGCCAGTTTAATGTGGAGAGTAAACTATAGGAAAATACTGTAAAAATACTGTCAAAACAGCTTGTTGAAGCAACATCGGCTCAACCAATGGCCTGAGTTTGAGAGCGGGACCCAAAATTGTCTTGAGAAAGACGGTTGCTAACAAGTGACTGAATGGGACTACGCAGGTTGTCGGGCAAATTTAACATCAAACCGAACAGGAATTATTTTTTTTTTTTTTTAAAGAAAGTAGTCTGTTTCTACAGTAGCTCACATTTAGATTTTTACTTTGGCAATTAGGATTCAAAAGTCATAAAAGTTTTCTTCATTGGTGAAGATATCACGATTAACAAAGCGTGCACGAATCATAAACCATTGTTGGTTACAGAGCTTTCTTTCTGCAATAAAGCAAAAGCCAATGGAAAAATCCTTTTGGGTCTTTGTCGAGGGAACCAGGGTGATGCAAACTTCTGGTCTGCAAAAAGATGCCATCACTTCAGTGCTCTATTATGAGGAAGAGTATGGGAATTGGGATGCAGCCATCAAGTCAACCAAACCTCTCATGCAGTGGTCAACTACAGCAGGTCCACCCCAGCCAATAGCATCCATTCATTTGTGAATGAGTTATTGTTACATGAATGTGTTTCTGTTCTCCCTCAGGGTTCATTTATATCCTGCGGGCAGCTGTAAACAACTTTAAATTGCCAAGCTTTAATTTTAAAGCCATTCCATAATTTTTTTTTTCATGTTGTATATTGTTTTGTGTTTTGATGCTTAACCAGCTGCTGGACGGGTGAGAGATGCACATTGGTCATGTGATGTGAAGTATTTAACATTGTTTTTATTAGCGTTGTGGAGCTGGACAGACGTTTATCTTGATGTGTTCTTACAGAGAGACCAGCAGTGGATGTGTTAAGACTGAACTGTGAAAAATCCAGGTTATGCTTGAATTTACAAAGAGAAACTGAGAAACTTTGGCAATATAATAAAAAAAATCAACCTCATGAAAATGGTCAAATTGACTAAAACCTTGAGGTGTCATACGCAAAAACTTGAGTTTTCTCATACAAAATTCCAAATAGATGATGTATTTATAGTAGGAGCTGCAATCCTAGAGTGGCCTGTAATGATACTGAGCCATGGTGCTCATGTGGACGACATGGGTTTGAGTCTAGCTAATTTCCTGATCCTGTTCCCCCCTTTCCTCATCATCAAGAATCATTTTAATTCTTAATCCTAAAAGGCCAAAAATAAAACTAGAAATGTATTTACTGGAGTCGAGCTATTTCTAAGCGGCAATTTTACAATCTAAAGTACTGTTTTGAATATTGAAATATCAAGTTGTTTTTGTGTAGTCTTTCACATACTATACAACATAAAGTCTTAGTTTCTGATTAATGTAGATTTTGCCATGAGATCAACTTATTTTAAGTACATTAATAAGTCCAGTTGTCTCTGGTATTGTTAAAACCAATGTATGCACTGATGTAAAGAAACAGAGCTGATGGCTGACTTAGTCCAGAACATGTGATATGTTAAACTTCTCAGACGGATATGAACCAGTCCAATTTGTTCAAAACAACTGGATCTTAGATGACCATTTTGTCATGTGAGGTCTGTGCATGTAATGTATGGTAATTGTGTTATTACTCCTTACCTGTTGATGGCGCTCTCCGTATGAAAAGGTGTTGTGAACATAACATGTGGAACAGGGGATAAGCAGTTCAGTAAAAACAGATCGTCACGTTCATCAGGTGTCTCTGTGATATCACAACAGTGCATGACTTTTGGAGCTGCTGCTATCCCATGTTGGCTTTAGTAGCAGAGCTCTTATCATATTTTATAGCAACAAGGCCAATTAGGAAATGTAAAAATAGCATCTGCTGGTCGTAGTGATCAACTTGCACTGTTTCTGTTCAGGTGTCAGTTAGCTGTTTAGAATAGACGCACACAAAATGCATTTTTCATGATGGTTATGTTCCTAAAAATCTATTCAGAACAGGGACCAGTTAATTCATGTCTGTATTCATCCTCATTAAACCAATATGCATTATTAAATGTGAAATGTGTGTTCAAGTAGTGTGTAAGTACCGCTGAAACTCCACATGAACCGTATGTGTGAATGTATTTTCTAGCTAAAAGACGATCCTTCATTTGGACATAACCTGCTGGTTTTGGAAGCACGGGTGATTTAGAAGGTATAATGTCTTTTGCTGTCAAGCACTGGGCGGCCACAGCAATGGTGCCACATTGCTCACTGTCAGGCCCTAAAAGTATTATTTTTCAAGTTCTGCTAACAGTGTTATTTTTTACTGTAGCCTTTGTGCACAGACAGGATGGTTGCTTTTCTATGGCCATGACTGTTATGGTCCAGATGGTTTGGAAATTCATACAGTATATGGAATTTTTTAAGGCCATGTCAAATCCAGGAGCAAAACACTGAGATAAAAATACACCTGGTTATTCTTTGTTCATTTTTCTTTCCCCGAAACATTGAAAGAAAGAAAAATGAGTATGTATTGTAATTACAACATAGAGGCTTTTTTTAATTATTTAACATTTTCTTTACAAAATGTATATACACACAAGTATACTGCAATGTATGTATATGTTGTGTACAGTCAGTGCACATCCTACATGCGCTGGCCGCACTGTGGATCCATGAGAAAAAAAAACTATACAGTTTGTGTTGTCAAGAAATAGAGGGAATGAATAAAAGTATTTAAAAGTGATTTGTATTGCATGTTATTACTTGCTACATTTTATGCATTTTACCCTTTTTTATTATTTCCTCTCAACAATATTTATACAGTGAATAAAGTGGAAGACAGAAAAGATTTTTTTTAAAATGTTAAATGGACTAAAATAACCTTTACTCTAGTTTTGTCATTTTAGCAGGGGTCACCAGTTCGGTCCTGGAGGGCCGGTGTCCTGCAGAGTTTAGCTCCAACCCTAATCAAACACACCTGAAGCAGCTAATCAAGGTCTTACTAGGTATACTTGAAACGTCCAGGCAGGTGTGTTGAGGCAAGTTGGAGCTAAACTCTGCAGGACACCGGCCCTCCAGGATCAAGTTAGATGACCCCTGTTTTATTGCTTGAATCCTGTTAGTGCTTGTCTCCACCTTGTGGCTTATATCACATACTGTACATTTTTAAATACATTTTAATACCATTAACCTATGTATTGTAAACTGTGTTATTTTTTACATTTACCCCAGTGTCAAAGTGTCCCAGTTTACCTGAATTAACTCTGAATTAAGTCCGACATTGGTACTTCTTTTATCCCATAATGTTTTAATGAATAATCATTTGATTGTAATTTATCCACAAAGAAGACTTTGAAGGTAAATTGCAGTAATTGCTCATTTACAGACATGCTCTACTTGGAGATCTCTAGGGCCCTTTATTCTAAATGGCCCAATTAATCTCAGTTTTTCATGGAGAATAATTCCTCCTAGACTCACCAGAATGACCCATATGACTAATGAACAAAACAAAGAAAGGTTGCTACAGATGTTAAAATATTTCTGTGTAAAATAAAATAAATATTTGGTAAGTAAATGTCAAGTTGTAATTTATGACCAGAGATTTGGAGGTAAAGCAAGGGGCCAAAAGGTTTACATTCTTCTTATTTTCTCCAAGTATTTTTAGCCAATCACTATTTATTAAAATTAGTGACGTTCAAACAAGTCTTCTTGTGAACACACGGTACTTTCTGTATTGTTTTTTGTTGTTTTTTTTTTCATTTAAAAATACAAAAAAAAAAACACTAATAATGTGGTGGGGAGTTTTACCAGGGAAAAAACGGCACAGAAAGTGACAAAAATCCCATATATTTACAAAAGGAGATCTTC
This sequence comes from Ptychobarbus kaznakovi, assembly GCA_027422405.1. Lineage (NCBI taxonomy): Eukaryota > Metazoa > Chordata > Actinopteri > Cypriniformes > Cyprinidae > Ptychobarbus > Ptychobarbus kaznakovi. The sequence goes on along the minus strand of CM049796.1, from coordinate 4,769,744 downwards.
TTTCCCCCCTCTAGTTTGTATTTATGAAGGTAAAACTAAAAGCGATACGACGCGACAAACTAACACGCTATTGGCCAGTTGATAGTGGTCGCGTCGCGTCGTCGCTCGCCTGCAGACAGAGCGTCATGTTGAAGAACACCCGCCCATGACTGCTGGTCTCCTCCTCTTCCAGGAAGTGGAAAAAAAGGCGTCAAATAAAAAGGAACAAGGGAAAAGCGTCCTCCTCACATCTCTCCCTTTCCCTCATTAATGCGTTATTCACATTAATGTTTAAGTCTGTCGTGTAACGCAGCTGTATGATGTCCATTAGAGCGCGAAACCGAGAGATCTGCGCGGACTGCAGCGCGCCCGGTAAGACAAACAAAACAAACATGAAACAAACGCAAACAGACAGTGCTGATGAGATCCTGTAGGGTTTTATTCAGACAGATGTTTATAACACTAATTTATCTTAGATTATTGTCAAGCAAACACAGTAATAATCCTTACGGATGACATGGATATTGGTGCTTGAATAACACGGATCGCGGTTAAATGACAATCCTGATATTCCCAATGGAAAAAAGCGCCAACCGATGATGTTCAGGTCCTCGGTTTTTTAATAATTTCTCTGCGAAGCAAAACCCTATCTTAATTTTAATAAGACAAAGGGAAGACCAGACAACATGTGGAGACCAGTTTCCATCAGAATATGTGGTTACTATTATCATAAGTTATTGTTATTATATAAATAAATAAAATGCAACAAATAACTTGGTTTTAGCCAAAGCTGTCATCGTATAAATAAATATAGTGATAAACCAATTTATTAGCCAATACTCGGCCAAAAGGAATTATATTTATTCATCATTTAATCACTTTATATGTAGACCCCCCCCCACACAACCAATACCTACAGTACACACTACACATATTATATTTGTTTTAGTTTTCTGTAGATCAATATGCAGAACTGTCTGTTTTTCATTTATTTATTTATTATATTTATATAGCATTGTTTTGTGATACAGCAGGTCTAAATTATATACTTCCATCTTTATTTTGGACCAATTTGACTCTTCAGTTTAAAATGCTTTTTGTTGCTCACATAAAAATGAATGTCAGTAAAACATTGGGTTATTATGAAACTTAATATAAAAGTATAATAAAAATATATTACTGTTGATCGTTTGCTTTAATGACAAAAGCTCTGAATCCTGGTTATCTTGTTCTTCAGTATTATTAGAGATCTTGTGCTTCAATGGAAACAAGCACATATGGCCATTTGTACAAAGAAGCCACATGCTTAATGTCACAAATGAAAGTTTATACAGTATACATTTCTCATATGTTTTGCTCAAACACATTTTGTAAGGGTCATTATGCGCTAAGGAGGAAGAATGTCTAGAAAATAATGTCAGGATCTGCCTTTTGAGGGGAATTTGTAGCGGTATTGTGCAAATACTTGGTGACTCACAAAGCTTTTCTTTCTCCCTCTCAGATCCTCGTTGGGCCTCGATCAATCGTGGCGTTCTGATCTGTGACGAATGCTGTAGTATTCATCGAGGCCTGGGCCGCCACAGTTCTCAGGTCCGACACCTGACCCAAACTCCGTGGCTCTCCTCACAGCTCCAGGTGAACAGACACGCTGCATGTTCTTATGGGGAGCCGCTTAGCTTTGCATTTCCTGAGGTTCATTAAAAGGAAATGGGGCATTGTATCTCAGTTCCTCAGACAGGAATAGACCACCGCGGTTTGCACAGCTTCCCTCATCAGCCTCTTGTTTTTATTCGAGCTTTGTTTTTTTGCACCACACTGCAAGATAATGTCGTTAGAGACATTACCGCGGGAAGTAGGGGTGCTGTAGTACCCTGGCGTGTAGCCCAAGAAAAAATAGGGGGGCTGGGGGTGCGGTGTTAACTAAATTAAAATTTTGTAACAGAAAATAAATAACTAATTTTATTAATTTGTATATTCATTAAAGTTAATAGAAAAAGAATCCTAAGCCTACAATGACAATAATCAACAGTAAAACATTAAGTTGAATCAATTTGATTGTTAAAGTCGTTTCAACTTAAACTGACTTAAAATCGTTTGTTGCCATGACTTATTGATCATATTATTATTACCTGTAACATGTCTGTGCCGTACACAAATCAAGAATTAATGACCGTTTCTACAGCCATTGCAGAGAATGAGCGAGAGCGTCTATTTACCTCCACAGCAACCAGCCTTGCATCTGCAGCGCTTATTTTAATCTTTAACATTAGATCTGTACTATTGGAACAAAATTAATGCTTAAGATTGATTCAGTATTAATCTTAATGAAAAAAAAATCCAACACACAACTTCAGCAAGACTACAATGACAAAGCCGCTTATATTAAACATAAAACTTGTATTAACAGACCGAATAAGATATACCCGCGTTGTAACAAATAAGTACAAGTTTTTTGGATTTTCCCCTTACTAAAAATGAATACTTAGTTTGGCTCATTATTATTATTATTATTATTAATAATAATAATTAAAAAGGCTATACAATAAAACAGTACAATGACAAATTCAACCTAACTTTGAACTTTTATTAACAATATGAATAAGGGAAATATGTTTTACCTGCATTGTAAATAAACAGTCTTTGGATTACCCCTTTCTTTAAAACGGTCATAGTTTGTGGTTTGTTATTAGCCTATTAAGTAAAACACATCGGCCATAAAATAGTACAATGGCACATTCGCATAGACCTATATTAAACATCTAACTTTTATTAACAAAATGAATAAGACGGATAGCCTACTTGCGTTGTATTTAAGGTATTTTTCCCTCTTTTAAAACAAATGCAATTTGGCTCATTATTTTAAACATTTTTTAATGAAAACCGCAACAAAAAAGACAAACTCGTTTATATTAAACAAAGAAATTAAACTTTTATTAACACAAATTGTGCTTTTTGTCTCGCATCACTATTGTCACGTGACCCCCGTCATTTCTTAGCCCCCCTGCTCAAAATACGTTCCTGCGGCTATGGTTAGAGATTACGTCCAGCATCTTGAACTATCAGTAGAACTAAATGAATCATGTTAAAACATACTGCATTAGGCTAAATTCAGACCTGTGGTTAATTGCAAGAGCTGCCGTCTAGAGCAAGTCATGTTGCCTTCACATGCTCTCTTAGAGTTTCCCAGTTGTAAATACGACTTGAGAGGCCATTCATGTCCAATTTCTGGGTAGGACACTCATATTTACGATAATTCAGATAGCTCATGGAGGCAGCATCAGTTCCTGGAGGGCCACATTTTTGCTGAATTTAGCTTCAGACATAATTAAAGGAGCTGAGTTTGACATCCCTGTTTTTTTTTGTTTTTTTTTTTGTCTCAAATTGAAAGTTGAGGTGAAGTTCTTGGTGTTTATCCACAGATGGTGAAGTCCCTGTACAATAATGGAGCAAATTCAATCTGGGAACACAGTCTTCTGGATCCATCTTCCATCATGAGTGGAAAACGCAAAGCCAATCCTCAAGACAGAGTCCAGTGAGTCCCATGTATCATGATATATATATACACACACACACACTATATTGCCAAAAGTATTGGATCACCCCCTTCTAATGAAAGGTTTGACTACTTTAGTAATTTCCATGAGTACAAATCTTAATGTTTAAGCATATAATGATATTCTAGGGAATTGTGTGCTTCTAATTTTATAGCAACAGTTTGGACAGAACCCTTTTCTATTCTAACATGACAGTGTCTCTGTGTAGAAGGTGGTGACCCAATACTTTTGGCTATATATATATATATCATGTGTAGAACCAAACGAGTCTCTTCAGCATAAACATGCTCACTTTATTGTTTATCTTCTCTTTCAGCCCCAACAAAACGGATTTCATAAAGGCTAAATATCAAATGCTGGCGTTTGTTCATCGAATGCCGTGCCGTGAAGATGATAGTGTTACCGCCAAAGACCTCAGCAAAGTAAGAATGTAATAATCATAATAATATGAGTGGACAAGAACCTCTGAGATGACAAAGACTATCAAAGATCTATGCCTGATGTGATCTTCAAGTTTCTGAGACCAAAACCATCAAATAAACCATGAATTCACCCTTGTTTTCAGCAACTTCACTCTAGTGTTCGAACCGGCAATTTGGAAACGTGTCTGAGGCTGTTGTCGTTGGGAGCACAGGCTAACTTTTTCCATCCAGTAAGTTTCAATGTTATTGCTAAATTTTCTGTTCTAGGTAATGTAATATTAAAACAACATATTAAAAACAGTATCTGTACCAACACTGAAACTAAAAAATCTGAGCATAGTTGAGCCAAATCAGCCTGCCAAAGGACAGTTCGTAGTTTAAGATACAGGTAAGATAAGGTATTTTACATGTCTCTCTCTCTCTCTCTCTCTCTCTCTCTCTCTCTCTCTCTCTCTCTCTCTCTCTCTCTCTCTCTCTAAGGTGGAATTAGGTTTCATTGTTGTTTGCTATTTAATCGAAGCGTTACATATTAAGTTAAATTGCCCTTTACTGAATTACTCCAATGAATGCCATGTCACTTGCTTTCTTCAGGAGAAAGGAAATACTCCATTACATGTAGCTGCTAAAGCAGGCCAGCTGCTACAGGCGGAGCTGCTCACTGTTTATGGAGCAGATCCCGGAGCACCAGACAGTTCTGGGAAGACTCCTATTGACTACGCCAGGTGAGAGAGAAGCAGATCTGATGGAGCAACAATACAAAGATTCAGCATGTTCAGCTATGTTTTATGTTCTGTCATCTGTTATGTCCTACTATAGGCAGGCAGGACACCAGGAACTTGCAGACAGACTGGTGGAGATCCAGTTTGAGCTGACAGATAGACTTAGCGTTCTATCTGTGTGGAAGAAAGCCAGGTCAGTCATAAGTATCTGTAATAACAGTATACAGCAGTGCTTCTCAAAGTCCGGACCCCGAATCCGGACCGGCCTCCAAATTCATATCACGAGCACTATTTATATTTCCTACTTTGACTTATAGCAAGTGTTTCCCATAAATTGAGTTATTTGTTGCGGCCCGTCCACTATATAAAAACTGACCGGCACAAATAGTTAGATTTTCCAAAAGGCTTGTACTTCGTTTAAACATGAGCATTGCACGTTTCAAAATAAAAAGGCGGCGCAGGGGTTTTTTACATGATTTTATTTTTTAAAAGAACCGACCTTTTTCAGAAAAGCTCAAAGTCGTTTTAATTTCGTCTTTCCTGTAATGTAGAGTTTGTGAATGCAGTGCTTATTTGATTACAGCTGTTAGCGCGGACACCATTATATCTGCGCTCCAACAGCTTCTCTTGATGGCAGAGAATCAATTTGCTTTTGCAAGTCTGTGGAAACACTGGTGTCTGTCAGCAAACATAAACAAAACGCTTCAGAACTGTTTTGAGAAGGTGCTTAAGTTTTGAGCTATGTATAATTACTTTGAATTAGGCTACTACTACCATCTTGTGGGCAAATATAAGGCCAAATAAATCGGCATCATATATTAGCCATCGATCGCTAGAAAAAAACATATCGGTCAACCTCTAATTCTGACACTTAATTGTTTTGCCAATTTTGCACTTGTTATTAATGTATTTTGAATGCAAAGGGCACTTTATTTATTTACTATTAATTGTGCTGATTTGTTATGCATGTTTTGTATTTTTATTAAAAACAAGTTTTGAAAAAAACAATTGTTCCGGTCCGGACCTTTGACACTGACAAATTCTGATTTGGACCTTTGAATGTAGACGTTTGAGAACCCCTGGATATAGCATGTACCTCAAAGACCTGAGAGCCTGAAAAGATGTTTATTTTTTCTCAGATCATAAAAATGGTCAACACTTTATAATTCCTCAGCTAGCAGACAGGTAGGATAAGCTCCATTTTATATCACACCTCTCTTTATCTGTTTTTGATTATAATACTTAATTGCATAATTTGTTTTCTTTGCTGGCTCCATTTGGATAAGAAATGTGTAAGTATGGAAACAGGACTTGTTGGTCTTGTTAGAGTAAGTTTTGATCAGATGATAACAGCTCTTGTAATTTTGTATTTATTTATTTTACATACAGCAGTCTTGACTTGTCAGAATTGGCCAAAGCAGCTAAGAAAAAGCTTCAATCGGTAAGTTGTACAGGAGTCTGCTGTTTTTGGATTTCAACCTTAATTTGTCTCCACACATTCTGGGTTGTTTATAAAGTTTGTAATATTACGACAACTATTTGACACCTGAGATTTGCTGTTTGTATAATAACCTTGTGCTGCTCTCAGCTCAGTAATCATCAGTTTGAAGAACTAGCCATGGATGTTTATGATGAAGTTGACAGAAGAGAAACGGATGCAGGTTAGAAGTCTGTCCATTTTTCTCTTAAAGTATAAACTCCGATTTTATCCTAACATTTTGAATGGTGTAATTCTTCTTTTGCGGTTGTAGTCTGGCTTGCGACTCAGAACCACAGCACCTTGGTAACGGACACCACAGTAGTACCATTCCTCCCCGTCAACCCTGAATATTCCTCCACTAGGAATCAGGTACATTGACAAAGATCACCTTCTAAAACGATTGAATTTGTTTGATAATGTTTGAGTTTTCCTCTGTTTGTGGTGTTTATGTTGCAGGGACGTCAGAAGCTCGCAAGGTTCAATGCACATGAGTTTGCGACGCTGGTTGTTGATATTTTAACTGATGCCAAGCGCCGTCAGCAAGGAAATTCTCCTGATAATTTCAAAGGTGATTAAAGGGGGTCTTGGTTTTTTCTTTTATCGTGGACTGTATAATGCATAAAGTTCAACTTCCACTCTTTGTTTCTGCCCAGATAACGTGGAGTTAATTCTGAAGGACATTGGGAACCGTCATGGCAGTGAAAGTTCAGAGATGGATCAGCCTGATTATGACAGTGTCGCGTCCGATGAGGATACGGAGAAAGAACCAACATCTGGAAAAGATGAGCGGACCAAGGTACATCAGGATTTTCGCTGGGTGTACAGTAGTGTGTGTGGGATCAAATTGAACTGTGATCTCTCCTCTCAGAGCTCAGAATCTTCAGACTTGTCGGACAGCCCCATCACTGTGCAGGAGTTCATGGAAGTGAAAAGTGCCCTCACTGCCTCCGAAGGAAAGATCCAACAGCTCCTCAAGGTCAACTGCCATCTTGGTGAGGAGTTGAGACTCATGCAGAGCAAGGTAAGCAGTTAGATCACACCTCAAAACGATTTCATTTTTTGCCATATCGCCCAGCCCTGCTCAACACTTCCACCTTTGATGAATTGTCTGACTCTGCTTGGTGCCTTCGTTTCAGTTGAACTCCCTCCAAAATGAGAACAGCACTCTGAAATGGCAGACTCCTAACAGTTTGGCAAGGCCGCAGGACCTCCCGCACAGGGCACCTCCACGTGGCTGTAGGGCCATGTCGATGTATGAGACCGGCTCGGGTCTAAGGCAATACAACCCTAGAGGAGAAACCGTCTGCCCTGACACAACCCTGACTCTTCAACCACTGCCGTCAAATGTAAGTACAAACCAGATCCAGAATTGGTTGTGGCACTCCTGTTTAATTATTTCCTTGGTTTTAACTCATTTGGTAACCCAGTGAATCATCACTTGAGGTATGCTTTGATAGCCCCTATTCTCTTTTTATGCATTCATATTTTTTTTTAAATCCCTTTGCCCACTCAAAACATAATCTGAACCCTTTTTAGATTGGGAAGGGTCCCTCGGTGACTGCCTTCTCCTCCCTTCCCACGTTCCCCTCAACTCTGTCCTGGTCCTGGGATGAGATAACCCAAAGGGTGAAGTACCTGCTCAGTGAAAAAGCTGTTGAAAGGGCTTCTCTTCTATCTTTCCCCATTCACTCAGTGCATGAACCACAGAACTGTCCAACCAATGGACAACATGTTCCTCAGCTGGACTACTAACGTTACACCGTATGCACAGCGAGAGATGCCAGCCATTAACATTACTCACAACTCTGCTTGATGTGTAAAGCAGTCACTGGCTCTCTGATATCTCAGACCCAAAACATACTCTACGCAAGTACGTGAATGCAGATGCTTCTAGCTACACAAGTTTGATGTCGTCCATAATTTTGAAATGTGTCAAAATGTAATCCATGCGTTTACATTTTACGTTTTAGCAGATGCTTTTATCTGAATCGGCTAACATTGAACATATACATGTTATCCGTTCCTTCATACTCCGTTGAACCCATGACCTTGGTGTTACTAGTTGCTTGTAGGGCTGGGCGATAAATCGATTTTATCAAATAACTTGAATGTGTAGTTTACGTCGACTTGTTTGAATGAAAATCGCTTTTCTCTTCAACACGAATTCAGAGTATGGGTCATGCAATGGTTTGAAGAGAGTCTTGTAGAGCAAGTTAAAGTTAGTTAAACTGTTAACATGTTTATACCGAGCTATTTGAATAATAACGCAAGGCAGATAAATATGGCAGATGTTTGAAGGTAACTATATCGCCCCCTTGAGTCTTGAGGGTTTGTTATTTGATCGGTGATGCGAGAACATGTTTTTACAGCGTGTTGGCCAAGCACCTGTGTGTGACTGCTTGCATGGAGTATGTATCTGGCTTTACTTTACAGCTCTGTTATGCTGAAGTTTTTATTCTACACCAAAAGCATGATGGTTTGCTGTGTCTTCAAGCTTTAAGCTGAGTGAGCACCGGTTGTCAGTAACAGGTAGCATCCCTTGATTCTGCAGAAAGATCACTATGATTCTATTCATGTTACAGGGATCCACATTAGACGCCCAGAGCGGCATGCCAGAAAGTGACTATCATAATGCACTGAACCACGTTGAGATGGACGAATCTGGGTTTGTATTTGCACCTCTTGTTGTTTTAAAAAACATATATTCAAATGTTTCTTTTTTTTTTTTTGACACTGAACCTGTCCACTTTACCCACAGGTCAATGCAGAGTAACTTTTCCAGGGCGAGCGGCTTGCTGGGCGATGGTACAGTGCCACAATCAGAAACCTCGTCTGAGGGTGAGTGTGACTCGTCTCTACCGGGCACAGAGGACGTCATCAGCAAAACGGAGCTGATCACTAAGAACATCCAGGAATTATTAAGAGCTGCGCAAGAGAATAAACATGACAGGTAAGAAAATTAGTCTGGCCTTTTTTGGGGCGACGGCGTGGGTAGGTTTAGTGGCGTAAAATATGGTCTTCCAGTCTTCAGTCGGAAACTCCAATGGCTATCAGTCCTGGGGACACAGTGTCTCCTTTGTCTGTTAAGCAAGGGATGGGATTGTCAACACAGCTGGGATATAACAACACATGACCAAGATGGAAGGACACACATGTAGATTCACAAATGGCTCATGCTTCACCAAGAGTTTACACCATGCAGTGTGTTCAGTATTCACATAATTATCAGGAACAGTCATTTGGATGTAATATTCTGAACACTGAGCTTTTGTTGCTTGACTTGTGCTGGTATTGAGTCTCCGGTCAGTGCCGATCATTATGCATTCATGGGAGAACGATACCATAGGTTAGAATTTCACTCACCCAGACCTGCACTTCAGCTCTCCTTTCACAATGTAAAAAAGTCACTGTGAGTTTGCTGTGATGTTCTAGGTAGTTTTTACCACCAAGAACCACTCATTTAAAAAAATGGCTTTTCTTAGCCTTGTTTTAAATTAGCATTTCTAAATATAATGGATGCTTGCATCATTTTGGTATTTTTGTTTTCTTTATTTAAGGCTGTGAGTGTGAATCAAGTTTGGATGATTAGATGCATGTTAGGTTCTGCTTATCCATTTTTATTTGTAATCATAAATTAAAATAATATTTTAAAATGGTTATATTTGAATCATAATTTAAATGATCCTTTATCAATTTAATAAGGAAAAATAACTTGTATTTTTCATTGTATTTCTTTGTCGAAGCTTTGTCCTGTGTTCAGAGAGAATTCTTGTAGCAGTAACAGAAATGGCTACATTATTCCCTAAGGTAAGCTTTGATTCAACAAGGAAACATTGACTTAAAGGGGTGGTTGATTGTGATTTCACTTTTTTAACTTTAGGTTATATGTAATGTTGTTGTTTGAGCATAAACAATATCTGCAAAGTTGCGATGCTGAAAGTTAAATGTAAACAGATATATTGTCTTTTAAAATTATGCCAGTTTAATGCCTACAGTTACGGCTTGTAGGGACTAAAACGGATAAGCAATATTGAGATGTGGTTGTTTACAATACAACCAGAGCACATGGCACTGAGCTGAGGGGCGTGACCTTTAGACCGCACTCGGTGGTTTAGCGAATCACAACACACTGGGCCAGCTAGTCAATCTGAGACCATTGCGTATTTCTAAGGGAGGGGCTTCATAAAAACAGGAAATCATCAGAGTGTTTATAGGAGAAGGGACAGAGCGGTGTAGAATAAAGATACATTCTGTGAAAAATATATATTTTTTTTAAATGAAGCATTAACACATTAGACTGCACCCCATAGACACAATCAAGCCTAGAAAAAACTTGACCACCCCTTTAATGAAAAATATATCTATTTATAGCCTTGTCTAATATTTTTTGCATCCACAGCAAGCATTAAATGGTTAATAAGGTTCTGAAATGGTCTCTCATTACAGAGGCCATCCTCTGAGACCGTTCGCGGGTCCTTGCGCCTCTTGACCTCCAGTGCCAGCCGTCTGCAGGGCGAATGTCAAAAGGCCACACCACACGACTCCCAGCAGGTTATTCAGTGTGCCTACGACATTGCCAAGGCGGCTAAACAGCTAGTTACTGTGACAACCAAAGACGGTAACTGAGTTACAGTACAAGTGAGCGCCTTTCCTCTTCAATGTTTCACCATGTATTTTTATTTGCTATTAAATTGTCCAGTATTATTGATGTGTTGATCATACATATAACATTTTGGTTTGTATTACTGCAAATAATGAATTTGTTTTTAACTTTATGCATACATACAGTAACATAACTTTTGGGGCACTAAGCCTCGATAATCAGCACCGTTTTTTTTGTCCTAGCTTTATGGTGCCGTTTTAAAATGTAAACTAATATTTGTTTTGCTTCCCATGGTGCTAATTAACTGATTTGATATGTCTGTATTGCTCCTGTTTGTGGATAAACAGAACAAGGCCTTTACTAATTTCATACCTGCACATTTCAAATATACCACATACAAAGTTGAAGTGAGACAAAACCGGAAATCAAATCTAGCTGTTATTGCTGAAATTCAGCTGGTGTATTAAGTGTTTCTTTGTCTTGAAAACCAGCTCTCACTCAACATGTGACCGTGATGTAGATGTCAGGACACACAATGCCTCATTTCTTGTGCAATAAATAACTTAAGCCTCGCTGCAAAATCCTACCTTACCTGTCCTGGTGTTGCCATTGTATTAAGTATTCAGAGTGTATAGTATTATTATGGAGTGCTTTGGTATATGAGCTGTTATACCTCACTTGTGTGTGCGCGCTTGGGTGTCTGTTCTACATTTAAATATATAGCCCCTCACAAATGGAGACATGTTGCTCAAGATTTACAATGTCATGTTTGTCATTTTCACTATAAGTAGTGTGTGTGTTTTATTTTTTTTCCACTCATCATTGTTCCTCAACGCTATCTAGTCCAAATGTACTCCTTTTTAGTTTCTGTGCTCTTTGCGGTTAAATCCCAGGCATGTGTGTGTGAAGGTTTCCATTCATCCAGGTCATCAGAGAATGTCAAGAGTTTATTCATAGACAACTGCAAAATAATATCCTGTTTCTATCAATTTACTCCGCCTGATGTTTAAGGGATGCTCTTGTGTTAATGTGTGTGTCCAAAGGATGTTTATCTGTTGCCTTTTCTGAAATAATACAAATAACACAAACAATTGCCTAACGGCCACCAGCTGCTGTGTTAGTGATTCCGGTAATATGTGGTATCGCTGTATTATTCAGTACATGTATTATATTTATATACAAGTTATATATGTAAGCTGCTAGTTGTCAGTCATGTATGCAACTAATCTGGTGCAAGTTTGTCAGATGTCCTGCTCTAATATCTGCCGGATGTGTACACATGCACTTACCTGCTCAGTTCAGAAGGTCGTGTTGGCCTTCATATGGGATATGCATCATGCAGTTGATGCTGCTTCAATGGAAGTCTTGTTACTAAAAATAATAAAGTTTAACTGTACTCGAGCTTAAACGTGTCTTGTTTTAATGCATGTCCATTGTTATTATCATTAAATAATTATACTTTCCCATACTGTAGTATGACATCCAAACTTAAACTGCGTTGTCACGAGTGTTATATGTAAGTAACTATAATTGTTTAAAAGTCTAAAGCTTCCAGGAAGGGTATTTAAAATGCGGTCATGATTTATTAACGCGGCCTCACTGAACGTATCTCGGTCTTGTTTCCTTCAGTCGGTCACTTTGGCAGTGGCTCTTCACACCTATGGAACATTGTTTTTTCCACGATACTACGCACGAAGCGTGAAATAAAAAAGCCACACTATTTTCAACAATTGATATTTTTAGATGATGGCACTTTTGCTTGATCAGCAGTTTGCGCCGCTGCCTGACACCATCGAGATCGCTACGAAAACATTTCTGGAGTCGGTTTCTCATCTGCCACCTTTTTTCGGTGAGTCGTTAACTTCTACATGCGATTTCACTGTCGGAAGTTACAACAAGTATGTATGTTTTAACTCCTTTAAGGCCTGATTAAGCATATAGATCAAATACGTTGGTTTGAAATGTAAACATAGGACTGGAAGCATCAGTAAAAATGTTTAGTTAGTACTGCATTGTTTTTTTTTTGGACTTCTGAATGTCTATATTGTCCAAACCTGTGTAATGAACAACAATAAGGTCATTAAATATTGAATGGACAGAACCGTTCTCTTCCAGCAGCGGGAGTTAATGGATGTTTTATAGTTATACCACACGGTGGCACCAAATGACCATTGTGCTGTTATCACACTGCCTTAACCTGCAGAATGTCCCATGTATTTAAAACGTGGGTACAAAAATGTTGCTTTAGTTAATTCCTGTTATTTAACGTTTGGTGTATTTTATTCGAGGCTTGTCTAGTTATAGTTTTAGTATAGTATAGTATCGGTAGTTTAGTAGAATTTTAGTATAACTGGGTGCATTTAACAGTGCATATATATACATAAGACCTATTTGTTTCTCTATATGTATAGATTTGATTCTTTTAATTTATTGTTTATTTTTTAAGTAACACTCCATGCCCTCCATAATGGTCTGAAATATATATAGGCCTGTAAAAAAGTGTTTTATTAAATTATTTTTCAGATTGCCTTGGTTCCAAAGTTTTTGCACCGATTAAGGCTGACATAAATGGAAACATCACAGTAAGTCTGAGAATGAAGTTATGCATTATTCATGTTTTGTCAGTTTTTAAGGATAATTTGCATCAAATTCCTTTGAAGATGTATTGAAGTGTTTTCTGAATTCCTCCCAATTCTCACAAGAAAATTCAAGCTGTCTATGACTCAGATCCAGTGAAGTATGAGACTCTTCAGCAGATTCTGTTAATCGAGAAAAGCACTTATGGCTCAGAGTGGCCTAAAGTTGGAGCCACACTGGCGCTCATGTGGTTAAAGAGGTAATTCGTTCACCTAGTCACACTTTCTGCATGTTTTTGTCCAAAATATAACAGCTACAATCTCGTTTTTTAATGTTTCTTCCATGTCCATATCTTTAAAATAACATAAAATGCTTACAACAAATCACATTAATAGAACTGCACAATCACATTTGTATTATAGATCATGAAAAGGTTTATTTCTATGATTAACAAAACCCGAACTTCAGATTGCTAAACAAAATGCAATTTGCTAAATGTACTGACAGAATGCTTAAGTTTATTTATAAAATGCAATCAAGAAAAAGCATGCAGATTAAAATATTTAGGGGTCCGTCGGGTCAAAACCATACCAAATAGAATCCGTTACCATCAATGATACTGTCTACGCTGGACATCGCGTTACCTGTGTTATGTGCGGGATTGTTTACATTAAAATGTAGCAAGAGCTTTTAGGGCTATGCTTAAAAAAAACAGCCCACCTGTTCAATGGGTGTTCCTGAAGAGATGCGGATGAGCTCTAATGGCGCAAATAGAGTTTTGGATTTTGAAATCGCTTTTGATCGCACGTGTCATCTTACATTAATAGTGAGTCTTCATTAAGGAACAAGATATTGTAACCGTTATTTGTGCATGTTGTTATATTATGTACAGTTCATGATTTTGGTCTTTTCCGTAGAGGTCTGCGGTTCATTCAGATTTTACTGCAAAGTCTAGCAGATGGGGAAAGAGATGAGCAAAATCCCAATCTTATTCGCATCAATATCACTAAAGCCTATGACCAAGCCCTCAAGAGGTACCACGGCTGGATAGTCCAGAAGGTTTTCAAGGTGAGTGTTTTCTGTAGCTTTTGCGGGCATGGCAATATGGGCATGTTGATTTGTTTTCCATGTTATGAGGCATGTTCCATGTTTAAAACCCAGTTATCACAAACAATTAGAAAAGTCACTAGCTAGTGGTATGTAAAAGGCATGGCTTTTTTGAGACCGTGATTGCTTATCCAGCATTTTGTTTGCTTCTGCTTTAGGCTGCATTATTCGCTGCACCATGCCGGTCAGATTTTCTTAAAGCTTTATCCAAGGATCAAGACGTTGTAGAGGAGGATTGCTTAGCAAAAATTCGTCAGTTCTTGATAAACTTCACTGCAACTGTAGATGCCATTTATGAAATGTATTCCATAATGAATGCTGAACTGGACTACTTAGTTTGAAACATCCTACAAAAGGTCAGTTTCTGAAGCCATCTTTAATGCTGTGCAGTTTTCATACACCGTATGAGATGTTTACGAGGGCCTTAAAAATGTGAGGTCACAGAATCTGTGATGACTAAGAGCTCTTGTCCTTGTTGTATAACAGTAGTTGTTTAAGCTTGTATGAATGTAGCAGCAATTTTGTAGTGTTTAGTGTGGATGAGGATGTGTTGTTTTATGAAGTGAGGATGCTTTATCTTCATTGTTCAACAAAAACAGCTGCCTCTATTATTCATATGAGAAATTATAAGGGTTATGTTTTGCTTAAAGACCCAGTAGTGTTTTTGAGTGCAATAATGCATACTATATGAACAGCTCCTTTCCTTATTGCAGTAGTCCTGAAGTCTGGACGTGGAGATCTACTTTCCTGCAGAGATTAGCTCCAACGTTAAACCCACCTACATGCAACAACCTGTTATACACCAATCGGTCTGCACAGCACTGCTTCATGTCGAAAACACATGTTGATTACCTCATTCAGGTGCGTTTGATTAGGGTTGGATCTAAACTCTGCAGGAAAGTGGAGGTCCAGAATTGAGGACCCCTGTCTTATTGTGTGCTCCCTTCCTTTCAACGCCCTTCCTTTAAGCTCTAAACACACTGCACGATTTTCGGCTGTCCCAGACAAAAGATTGGCATCATGAAACAATCGTGGCGATTTCTGTTATCGTGGCTCCTAATCGGTGGTCTTGTGCCGTACAGTGAGAGAGGCTCAATGACGGCCGTTGTCACGGTCTTGCGACCAAAGATAGCCTACGATACAGCATGATCATTGCACACTGTGTTTGCTGGTACGATCCACGTTTACTCCATGTTAAAACATAAAACTACTTACCTCAAGCTCTTATCCCTTTCTCTTTCGCAGCTTCCACTTTTTTTCACACACATAAAAATACAATTGCTAAAGTATGATTTATCATGCTCTTTTTGGTTACCACTAGAGCATGCTGATGACGTTTTATTCTACTATAGTAATGTGCATCGTAGCGTTTGCGTCAATAGGTGTCCTCGTAGTACAATCTACACACACGTCGTAACCAAGTTTATTAGATCCATGTCACACAGTGTGGCAGAACCTGATTTAACCAAGTGCGACATGTTCCTGGGTCAACATCTTTGTTTGGAACAACATTGTTATCAACCAATCAGATTTGAAGAACAAGTTTATAATTTTTGTGAAATTTAGGCTTACAATCAGTGTTTGTTGCTTGTACATCAGTGTCATTCATCTATCATTTCCTCTGATTTTAGGGATTACTCATGGTTAAGCTTAGGTTTAGGTGTTGGGAAATGGTCAAGATTAAAAATTTTGATTAAAATGTTGTTCCAGGGTCAACAATATATGTTGACTCAGGAACACATCTAACTCAGCAAAATCAGGACGTGCCACAGTGTGACAGGCAGTGATCTTATAGGATTGCTAAAATCGTGCAGTGTGTCTCGGGCTTTAAACCAGTGTGGCTTTATAAGGCAAATTTCCTGTAGTAATTCAAGATAATTCAAGTAATTCAAGAAGTGAAGATTAAATGTGTGGTGTTTTGTAATTCACTTTTGTGTTTTTAGTAATTATTTTATCATACAAGCATTTTATCAATTAATAGAGATTTATGCAAACTCTTTTTGTAAAGCATAAATGTTTGGTATTAAACATTGTTTGGTTGGAAAAGCAAATTGTACCTTACACACACACACACTCTCTCTCTCTCTCTCTCTACTTTATAGTCTATACACATCTACTGTAAACACGTGTGTGTGTGTGTGTGTGTGTGTGTGTGTGTGTGTGTGTGTGTGTGTGTGTGTGTGTGTGTGTGTGTGTGTGTGTGTGTGTGTGTGTGTGTGTGTGTGTGTGTGTGTGTGTGTGTGTGTGTGTGTGTGTGTGTGTGTGTGTGTGTGTGTGTGTGTGTGTGTGTGTGTACACACACATAATGTAACAGTGAGTTTAGTGAGTATTGAGGTGATTATGGTGATCCACCCCTTTTCAGTGTTAAAAAAAAATCCTCACTGGATTTTCACTTTCAGTTACTGCAAACGTTTATTCTCTTTAAAAAAACATGTCTGAAGTTTTGTCTGCTTTTTTTGTGTGAAATATTTTGAACCTTTATGCTGATTTCAGTATGTCGAAAGGTAAGCTTCTAAAATGTTTTAATTTTATATAGCTAAGGCTAATTCTCAATGAGAATCTTTGAAACATTTATAGATTTGAGCATGTTTCAGAGGCTCATTGATGTTATCTAAAATAGAGTTGTGATTTAGAGCTCAGTTTTAACTCTAGCAATCTAGCAATGTCTTAGGTCAGATTCCAAGGGAACACATATTTTAATGTAAATGTATTTTGATCTAAAAATGTTGCTCATTAATTCATGTTAGCTATTTAGATATGCATTAACTAATCTTAACAAATGCATTTGTGGACTTCTTTGCATTAGATGGCCACGAGTTCTGTGGAGGTATTTTTTCTGCTGGGTGCAAACAGCAGGTGTAAGTGTCTGGTGGGAAATAATATTCTTGGGTTTGAACATTTCCTGCCAAAGCAGTCCACATTTGATGAAGAGGTCTCACTGCAGATAGGTGTACAATGGATTACTGTTATTAATGAGCCTCAGACTGTAATTAAGAGGTATTTGGAGACATCGTCCAGGAGTCCGTGTATGATTTTATTTGTTCTGCAACGTGACCATGTTTCTCAGAGGGATGTAGAAACATTTGCACATTTTCAGCCAATGTTCGGAAAGAAAATGGAGAGAGATACTGTTGTAGTTCTGGTCAGTAGCGATACTAAGACATCAGCAAGGCCAAACGAGGTAACAAATGAACACCTGCAAAAGGTTCTCTGTCGAAGTGGAAGGAAAGTGTGTGATTTTAACAAAAATCTGAAGCAAAACGACTTCATCAAAGAGCTGATTACATGTTGGAAGAGTGTGCCTGAGTTTCACAAATACGAGCATGAAAGGTAAGACTAAAAATATAAGTTTATCCTCGTGATTGTATCCATTACAGAGACAACATATACAGTATATCGATTAATTCATTTTCTCCTCAACTGCAGCTTGTCCATGTCCGTGGAAAGGGAGATCTGGAAACCACAGGAAGCAATGACACAAGAGCTAATATCAGGTAACATTCATTATAATATCATAACCTATAATTCTACATTATAAAATGAACATAATAAAAACATAATCGACATTTCTATAGTATAATATGCATTTCCATCATACTAAGAAAGAAAGAAAGTTCTATGCACACTAAAATAATTTTCACGTAATGAGAGAAAACGGTAAAAAATTACCATTTTGTTTGATACTTTCCAAGACTATCACAATTCTTTCTCACAACATCAATTGTTTTTGGCTAAACAATCAACAACCAAAGTTTTGGGATAAATGTCTTTGCCTTGGTAATATTTAAATAAATCAGTTCAATACTTTACTTTACAGCCAAAGTTGAAAAAAAAGTACTTTATGAAATAAACTGACAGATGAGGATGAAAAAAAAGTAATGGATGAAATAAACTGACACTATTGGACCTATTTTACAAGTGTACAAACCAGGAGAATCTATATCTAAAAAGACCCACATTTTTATAGAATTTGAGCAGATAGGATGCAGTTTAAACCAAAATTAAATGAAAATTATTTTATTGTGCATTCCGTTTCTTTTGACATGCAGCATTTTATTGTATTGTATATTTAAGGAGGTAACCAAGCTGCTATCAAGAAGAAAAACACCTTGACCATCGTGCTTCTGGGACAGACAGGAAGTGGAAAGAGTGCTACTGGAAACACCATCCTAAGAAAGCGTCATTTTGAATCATATGCCAGTTCTGTGCCAGTAACACAGGTGTGCCATACAGCAGAGGAAACTGTTTGTGGAATCAAAATCAGGATCATTGACACCCCAGATTTCTTTGAGGAAGAACTAAAAAACCAACAAGAACAGATAAAGAAGTGCAAAGAGCTCACTCAGCCGGGGCCTGATGTGTATTTACTGGTGATGGAGCTTGGCCGCTACACAGATGGGGAGAGAGAAATAGTTCAGAACCTACAAAGAGTGTTTGGTGCAGAAGTGGTAAAAGACACCATTGTTCTGTTTACTAGCAAGGAGAAATTAAGAGGGAAAACTATAGCAGAGTACATTAAAAACACTGACACACAGCTGCAAGAGCTGATCAGAACCTGTGGGTCAAGGTGTCATGCATTTAACAACAATGACCACAATATTTCACAGATTGAAAGGTTATTAGAGATGATTTTGGAAATGAAGAAGAAAAATGGAAATACTGACATAGAACACTACTCGTTTTGTAAGGAATCAGAGAAAAAAGACTGCAGAATTCAGTAGACACTGGCAACTGATTACTGTCTTTTGTTCTGTACTAGTAGTTTGATTTAAAAACATTAATTCATTTTGCTACAATGAAATAATACACAGTACATCAGTGTTAAAGTATGTAAATATGCAGTTACAGTATGCTAATGCATTACCGTTGCACCTGTCACAACTAGGTCAAACAAACAAAAAAAAAAAAACGAAAATCTCATGAAAGGCATAGAAAATGTTTTACCCTTTGCACATCATTGTTAGGACTGTTGAGTTTTGGACTGTTAGGACAGCAGAAAGGATCATTGGTGTCCACC
Organism: Ptychobarbus kaznakovi; assembly: GCA_027422405.1. Classification (NCBI taxonomy): domain Eukaryota; kingdom Metazoa; phylum Chordata; class Actinopteri; order Cypriniformes; family Cyprinidae; genus Ptychobarbus; species Ptychobarbus kaznakovi. The sequence continues at coordinate 4,750,286 of CM049796.1, read as the reverse complement.
TGCCCAGCCTTCAGGACTTGTACAACTCCAGAGTGAAGAAACGGGCAGGTAACATCATCACAGACCCCTCTCACCCTGGACACGACCTGTTTGCACTTCTCCCTTCAGGCAGACGCTACAGATCTCTGTGCACTAGAACATCTAAGCATAAAAACAGTTTTTTCCCCTATGCCATCTCCAGCCTAAACAACTAACACAGGAATTATTACCTGTGTTCTGTAATTCATTACATATTGCCTCTCTCTCAAGTACTATGTAAATACATATGCATATTTTCTATACAGCTGTATATATAGAGTAAATTATGCATAAATCTGTACATAAATCTTCTGTTCCAGTTTCATACACATTATTATTATTATTATTGTTAAGCCTCTTTAAATGTTTCTGTTTTCATGTCAGATATGTATGTATGCGCGTATGTACCAAGCGCTTCTTAAAAACCACAACAAATTCCTCGTGTGTTTGCGCACACTTGGCGAATAAAGCTGATTCTGATCATGTGTTAGTCAGAGTCAAAATCTTTAGAGAATGTGGTCCCACAAGTCTGCATGTGTGTGATGTTTCAAGCTACAAAGTTTGTTTCCTGTTAAGCTGATGGCAAGATAATGTAAACTATTGTTTAACTGGTTGACTATAAGTATGCCTAAAATTAAGATTTCCTTTGAGAGAAAAACAAAAACAGAATTTCTTCCTTGCAAGAAAAACGCTGAAGAATTTCTTCCTTCTGAAAAACATCCTGCATATCTGATCAGCAGAGAACACATACAGGTGTACTATTTCCTTTTCTGATTGTTGTTATGCTCCCTTTTATTGTTTGAATTAGAACATAGTTTACATAATCATACCATAAATTGTTTCAAACCTGTATGAGATTCTTTCTTGTGCTGAACACAAAAGAAGATCTTTTGAAGAACGTGGAACAAGTTGATTGTCCCTATTGGAAAATAGAAAGTAGAAAATACAAAAAACAAAAACTGGGTGTATTTGTATCATTATATGGTGGTTGTGTAGTGTACACACACTGCCAACACACATTTCAGTTAAAATAACTTGTAAAAGTGCATGTAGCATTACATGACCCCTTTAATATATCAACCTATTGAAGTAGTAATATCTGTTTTGAACCATTGTAATACACTGACTACCACCAAAAGCAGGTGATGAAGATAAATTTGTATGAAGAATCAAAGCTTATCACAAATAGCTTTTTCACAAGCTGAGAAGGAAAACAAAAACGTATATAGGCCTAGAACGTGCACAGTGTCATTCACTCAAACATTGAACTCCCTCATGGTAACACACATGATACTGAAATAATGCAATACACATTCATTTAACAACATTAGCTGTAAGATAAAACAGCTTCCAGCTTAAAACAGCTTAAAAACAAACTTCCATAAAATTACATCATACATTAAATGTAATAATAATTATTCAATGTATAGGCTATAGTGTGGAAACTTACTGTTAACCATTTAACAGGTTTTTACTGTAATATTTATACAGTATTTTACTGTTAAAATACGATCATTTTTTACAATTTATCTACCCACATTCTTCAAACTATGTTTTGTAGTGTTTTTCTTTTATACATTTTTCACTATATACTATTTTACTAAATATTAAATTGATCCTAAATCATCCACTAGTACTGTGTTGTTCACTTAAAAGCTGATGTAAAATGAATATGCTCAGATCAATGAGGGCTGCAATCAACCAGTTCTAATGAAATACAAAACAAGTTAACAAAAAGAAAGAAAACAAGTTGACAGAAAGACTGAATCCAAGATTTGGTCATAATATAGCATAATAAGAGATTGACAAGCGATTTTAAAAGGCTGGTAATTTTTGCACCAAAATTAGGTAATTAAAACAAACTAACAAAAAAATGTATCAAATTAGGTAAAGGGTTTTCGCCACAGCACGAATGTTAACAACCTGTTTTCTAAGAACTAACAGAAATTCCTGGGGAAACTCAAAAGGTTAAATCCATTCATGTTGCTCATATAGTAAACCAAAAGCATAGAATGATAAAATATATCTTGAATAAAAAACATCTTGAATGCAAATTGAGCTGCTTTGGATAAAAAGGTCTAGCAAATGCATAAATGTACAAATGCAATTTTTCTTGCCAGTCAAAAGTCAAAAAATTTAAATGAAAAATTGTTGCTTTAAAAATCATATTATTTATTTATTTTGTTTTTATTCTGTGATTTTTTTTATGGTCAAAAAGGGATGTGCAAACACATTACATATAAAAAACATCCAGAGCTCTTGCTTTTACAGTAAAACAATTGTATTTGTATTTACTTTTACAGTTTTACTTTTATATACAGAGGATGACTGATTCTTAGCATATCTTAAAATACAATGGAAAAAAATACTGTTATACATAAATATCCATAGATTACTCTGAAGAAATGTAATCTTCAAGACTAAATAAAGACAGTGATACATTTATGTCTATAGTATTAAAGAAAATGCATGCTTTATTAAATCAAAAATAATTTTGATGAATGTAATTACAGTATATCAGGCATATAATTGGATTAACTGTTAATATATGTTGTATCGAGTTAAACCAAGTCTTAAAACGTAGTATTTATGCATAAATCAAAGGTCAGATGCAATCAGTCACACCGTCACATTTAGTAGTTTAGACATATCACGACTGAACACGCTAGTTCAAATAAAGTCTCTGAAAACAATTCAGAAACCAAAAAGTGCTACAGAACACCTTCAGATTAGATTCACAAGCTTCTGTGTATAATTATAATATAATTATTCATACTGCTATTTGCTGCACAGTCAAATCAAAATAACACCATATTCCCCCACTGCGTTACATCACATATATGAGTTGTGTTTGTCCAACAGTAGTTTTCATATTGCACATCTTCCTAAGATGTCTGATTTAAGTCTCTTTAGTAAGAGCCGTTATCAAGAGCAAACTGTTCATGAAGGCCTTCAAGCAATATTTGTTGGAACAAGGCAACTCTGTTGTCAAGAATCCCAAGAAAGCTAAACTGATATTCTAGAAGCTCTGCGACCGCTCTCTCCGCTTTCTGTTGCTGAATATTTTCTTCTGCTTCTTTAAACATTTCCTGAGTGAAGCATTCTCCCCCATTTGCTCCCACCATTTCATCAATTTTCTCAATTAACCTCCTCACTTGAGCTTTATTCTTCACTTTAGTGTTATCAAAAACAACATATCTACTCCCACAACTCTGGATCACTCTACGGAGTCCTGCATGGCCGTTTTCCACGTAGTCTTCAATCTTTTGGCCATTGAGTGCATCTCCATGAGTGAAGACCACTATCATGTATTTTGAAGCTTCTTCTCCGAAGAGCTCTTGCAGGGCCTGGACTGATCTTTGCTCCTCAATAGTGAAACGACCAACTTGTATCACCAGCAGGAACACGTGAGGACCTGGTGCAGAAACCTTAATACATCTCACGATTTCTCTTTTGATGAACTCTTTTGATTTGCTGGTATCCAAGATTCCAGGTGTGTCAATCACATACATCTCTCTTTGGTCATAGTCATAGGCCATTGCTTTTGCGCACTGCTCAGTGACAGACTTTGCAGAAGGGCTTGATTCAAAAACCTTTCTACCAAGGATAGTGTTTCCCACAGCACTTTTTCCCACTCCAGTTTTTCCAATCATTACTATGCGAAGTTGTGGACCTTTCGACACTGCAAAGGATAAAAAAAAAAAAAAAAAAATGAAACATGTACAGACAAATTCAACTGCCTTGAAGACCGAGCAGGGGATGCCTGAGACATGTATAAAACTGATGTTAGCTTTATGATGCACATCCGTCATTTAAAAAAAAAAAATAATAATTTGTATGTACATCAAAACTATGCGAGTTATACTCATCATTACATAGTAATACTCATTAATAAATCCCTCCAACTATATTAATAAGTCATATTTCACACTCATCTGATTTTCAGCTTTTCTGTTTCTTTCATGCATATTTGATGTTTTTACAAAAATAGACATTAGACTTTAGACATTAAACACTCTCCATTTACTCAAAAAAATTATAAATTAGTCAAACATGATAAATGTTTGAGCAGTTACGAGCTTGCAGAAGTTTACTAGAAACCATACTAAACAACCCAAGTCAAACTTTTTGGCACAACTTTAGCACTAACCTCGTGGAGTAGAAGAACAACAGAGACAGCATATGCGCTTTAAACAGTCCATTGCCATCAGAAACAGTTTCTCTCGACAATGACTGAGACTATTTTTTGCATGACCCTATTAGTACCAGATTGTCTAGTGACGACACCGTATTTTTTTTTTTTGCATACATACAAAACTAGCTTTTACTTTCATTTGCTCATTACTTTCCTGCTTTGCCTCACAACCGGAGGTGTTTCTCGCAACCTGGTGAATAGACTGGAAATTCAACATGCCAAAAGGTAAAACACAGTTGTTATTTTTTGATCAACTTTTTAAAGATATTATCTGCTAGTTTCTGTATTTTTACTTCAAAATGATCTATTGCATTTGTGGTCAAACTACTTTAAATCTTCATAGGAGACACAAATACGGCACAAGTTTCAGACGATGACAGCGTTGTCACCGTAGTGCTGCTGGGACAAAACAGCACTGATAAATGCCTGATAGGAAACACCATGCTTGGCTATAGCTGCTTCCAGCCAGGAAAGTCCATGTATCAAAAGGCTCTAGGAAGAATGAGGGACGAGCTGCTCTACATTATAAACACCCCAGACCTTTTCTGGAGACTATGCCAAGAACCAGAAGCAAACATTATAGAGGAGATGACGCCATCATACACGGGTCCACGCATGTTCCTCCTGGTACTCCATGATAAACAGCTCTCCCGGGAAGAGGTGGAGATGTTCACCCAACTGAAGGAGAGATTTGGAGAGAAAATGACAAAAAATATTACTGTAGTGTTGATCGACAGCAAAGAGACATCAAGACAGTCCTGCAACATAGAGGATATAAACCTAAAGAAGATTTTACATGAATGTGACGAGAGAGTTTGTGTCTTCAGCAAAGATACGGCAGACTCAGATCTGGTCAGACAGCTTTTGATACATATTACAAAAACGTCAGAGGAACTAGAAGCTGATCCTGGCAGGTAAGACTTCTACAAATGGAAAACATTTGGTATTGTCTCGTGCATTGTACACAAAGCTGATTTCTGTCTTGTTCCCTAAAGTTCAACATTATCCTGTAGATTACATGAAGACATGAACAAGCATGTTCATCAGAAGGAAAAAGAGGAGTCAGAACAACAGACAATGCCAGGTAAAGCTCACTTGTGTTTAATTATCTGAAATTATTAATATTCTAGAATCTAGGCCAACTCCAAATGCTGCACTGAAAATGTTTTTATGAAAGTAAACTTACATTCAAATGTTTATGATCGGTATGTTTTTTTTTCTTGAAAATAAATTAATATGTTCAACAATGCTGTATTAAAAGTATAATCAAATTGATCCAAAATTCACAGTAAAGACTTTTAAAGATTTCCATTTCAAATAAATGCTGTTTGTTTGAACTTGTTATGCATCAAACAAACTCGAAAACAAGTATCACAGTTCCCTCAAAAATATTGAGCAGCACTGTTAAGCACAACTGTGTTGAACATTGATCGTTAAAAAAATAAATACAATATTAGGATCATGTGACAAATTTAGCTTTGCCATCACTGGAACAAATCCCATTTAAAAATATTCTGAAATAGAAAACAGGTCTTTTAAATTGTAATATTTCTCAATACTGCTCGTTTTATTTTACAGTTGAAATAAATGCAGCCTTTTCTAAAAAAAAAAAATTGTAACAATATTATTGATTCCAAACTTTTTTCTTTCCTAAGGAGAAGGTGTGAATGTCAAGCCATTTGGAAGTGACTGCGAGATCATCACCATGGTGCTTCTGGGAGTGAACAGCGATGACAAGTGCCTGATAGGGAACAGTATTCTCCAGCATGACTGTTTCATGGCTGGAAAAGCCACATGTGAGAGGGTTGTGGCTAGAGTAGCCAACCAGATGGTTTGTATTGTCAACACTCCTGACCTTTTCTATAAACCGGGCCCAGATCCAATAGCTGACAGTATGGAGGAGATGAAGCCATCATACGCAGGTCCACGTATGTTCATCATGGTACTGCAGGACAAAACTCTCTCACAGGAAGAGATGGAGATGTTCACCCAATTGAAGGAAAGATTTGGAAAGAAACTGCTTGAAAACATGCTTGTTGTGCTCATAGGTAGCAACGAAAGTAACTTAAGAGAGACCTTTGAAGCTGATAAGACCCTCAAAAAGATTCTAGATGAGTGCAAGGAGACAATTTATGTTTACAGGAGTAATGTGAAAATCATTGAGCTGGTCGAACAGCTTATAGGACAAACGAACAACGTGCAGGATAAGCAGGATTCTGACAAATACTGAATATATCCGTTACAAATCAGCTCAGTGTGTGACTGAAATTGTGCCATAAAACTGATTTTGTTGAATACATAAAGAGTTATAATCAATGTAATGTCTATGTGTAATCAAAAGATGGTGCAATAAACATATGTAACACAACCGCCTACAATTCCTTCATGCAATCTTACTTCTATCATGAATCTGAAAATAATCACTGTCCAAATATATTCTTTGCTAGTTTCCAGTAAAATACTTTAATAGCAATGTTAGATGGAAACTGGAGTTTGGTAAACGTATGTGCATAAATGGCAAAAGCTATTTTCACTAGTTCCACCCACCATTGCTTGGATATTTTACCTTTAGTACAAACAGCATAAATTATTAAATGTTTCCTTCAGCCAATTTTACTCATTTTCAACAGTTATTCAAAGCCCTACTAAATTATACAGATAATTTTAGATTATTGCATTAAGACAAACATTTTTACAAAACATGCACTGAAGAAACAAAAAGCCAAGAACAGCTGTTATCTAGCATACTAGTGACTCAACGTGTTATACCAGATTTTGGACAAACCCTTTGTTCTCAAGCATTTAAGACAAGTGTATTTTTCACTTTCATTTACTTACAACTGTCATTGAGTGCTAGAGACACGTTCGACTCTGTTTCTTGCAATTCAAGTCAGCATGTTACAACGTGAGTATGACTTTTATTAAATACATGTTAGCACATTTTTTTGACTTGACAAAAACTGGTAGTTGCTCAAAATAATAGCATCAATTTGACACTCAATCTCAATTCCAACTCTGCCTTGTTTGCCTTAAATTAAATCACAAGATTACAGAAAGGAATTTCTTCTCAAATATGTGAATTTCAAATTAATGTTGTAAAGATTGTAAATTAAAGTTATCATAATCCAAAGTATAGTTTTCTCATGGCTAGATTTCAAAAAGCTATGAATTACTCTTGTGATTTGTTATAGTGGAGAATGCAAAGGAGCAATCTGGTGGAGGTGACAAGATCACTTTGGTGCTACTGGGAAAGAACAGCAATGATAAGTCTATGATAGGCAATGCCATCCTAAAGGTAAACCGTTTCATACCTGGAAACGACACATGTACAAGAGCTGAAGAAAGAGTAGATAATCAGATGGTCTGTATCATCAACACTCCAGACCTCTTCCATAGTTCGCACCCAGATCGAGAAACTGACAATATAGAGGAGATAAAAACCCTATATCCAGGGCCACGTGCTTTTCTTCTGGTACTGCAGAACAAACAGCTCTCACAGGAAGAAATGGAGATGTTCAGCCAGCTGAAAGTGAGATTTGGAGAGAAAATTGTGGAAAATGCAATCGTGGTGCTAGTTGACAGTCAGGAGAAAATGTTTGGAGAAATATATAACCAAGCAGATGGGAATCTCAGAAAACTTCTAGATGAGTGTGGATGGAGAATTTGTGTTCATGACAAGAAAAAAGATAATGAGCTGACCATACAGGTAGTGAAAGAATGGAAGACAATACATGGAAAGCAGGTTAAAGAATCAAGCAACTCCGCACCTGCTGAAAGGTAAGACACGCGTATGACAGTAGTAATTAAAGCAATAAAAAATGTCTCTGTACTTAACTATAAATCCCTTTAATATTATAATTGAAACTGTAACATCATCTCAATCCTGTAGGATATATGAGGAGATTGATATATCATATGTAGAAATGAAGCAAATAAAGGAAACATCATCGGTGTCTGAAAACAGCAAAGGTATATCTTGCAAATTTCTCAGTCATCTAAAAGAATATGATCATATTGATGAACATATTGTTTCTTTTCTTATGTGGCTTTCACATCAATCTAAACTAGTCAAGTGATCTCAATTCACCTTGTTTTGCAATCACAACTATAACTGGCTATTCAGCCATGTTTTGGCTGGCATTTTGTCACAATGGGGTTTGAACATTGCTTCCAGCAACCCCAGAGGTATATTTTCTCAATGAATTGAGAATGTTTGCATAATTAAAAAAAAATAAATTACATTTATAATGCACCTTATATACTATTTAACCACAAGGAGCATAATGATTAAGGATCTGGGCTGTTCACAAAAGTTTACAATTTACCAAAATTACACGATCATGATGAAAAGTGTCTGATAAATCAACGGTTATCAGGTGGTGTGTTCTGATAGGATTGCAGACAGCTGAGGGCCAAAAACATGCTAAGTGCGAAAAACAATAATGCAACTCACCATGTACAGTAACATGATAACAACATAAATGCTATCAAAGAGTGTGCTATACATACAGACATCAGCATATTGGTGACATGCCCTCATCATCGAAACTAGGAAAATATGACCTGACTATATTAAATATAAATTATGTATTTGGTATTGTGTTGGGTCACCACTTGATGTCCAAAATCTGGGTCTTTCACCAAACCAGTTGAAAACCACAATATTAAATTACCAGTAATTGTGTCCTACAAACAATTAAGTTCTGCGTTCATATTGTGAAGGATGTATGTTTTCTCAAAAATGTGTTTGAATTTATCACAGCAAATAGCGGTCTGACATCTGGAAGTAAGCGCATGATGACAGTGGTCCTGCTGGGAAAGATAAGCAACAACAAGTGTCTTGTAGGGAACACAATTTTTCAAAAAGATCATTTCCGATCAGAGAAGGTCAGCTGTGAGAAGATTGTAGATAATGTTGAAGGTAAGAAGGTCTGTATTATCAACACTCCAGACCTTTTTCATAAACCAAGCTCATCAGATCCAGAAGCTGACAGTATGGAGGAGCTGAAGCCATCATATGAAGGTCCACGTGTGTTCCTCTTCGTACTCCAGGACAGAATGGTGTCACCAGAAGAGATGGAGATGTTTACCGAATTAAAGAAAAAGCTTGGTCGGAAAATGGTTGAACAAACAGTGGTGCTGGTTAACAGTGATACAAAGGTCTCTTCAAACTCAATAGACACATCACTGTCATTCAATAAAGACTCCAACATAATCCTGAATGAGTGTGGAAACAGACTGTGTGTTTACAGCAAACACACAAAGAATACTGAACTAATCAAAGAACTGATGAAATACATAGGAATCAAGAACCAAACATCAGCAACTGACAGAGTAAGGTATGTGATATATTCATGAGCAGCAGGAATTGAATTAATTTACAAATATCAATCACTCTTTCTGTTCCAGAGGGACGCATGACAAACTGGTGACACCAAACGAACCAGGTAACAAAGCCTTTGACTTCAATCTGTCAACTAGAAAACATTTTTTAAGTAACATGTCGTTAGTAGATTACAATAGTTTGGTATCCTAACACTGAAACTGTTAGCATGGACTGTATCTTCTGACTAATTCTAGCTATTCTAACTCATCAGCTAGGATGCATCCACCAAAACCTTTGACCATCGTGCTGCTGGGACAGACAGGATGTGGGAAGAGTGCTACAGGAAATACTATCCTAAAAAAGCAGCATTTTGAATCACATGCCAGTTCTGTGCCAGTAACAAAAGAGTGTAAGATGGCAGAAGAAACTGTTTATGAAATGAGGATTAGGGTTATAGACACCCCAGATTTCTTTAACGAAGACCTTAAAAACCAGGAAGAACAGATAAAGAAGTGCAAAGAGCTCGCTCGGCCAGGGCCTGATGTGTATTTGCTGGTTATGCAGCTTGGCCGTTTCACAGAGGGTGAGAGAGAGCTTCTCCCACATCTGAAGAGAGAGTTTGGTGAGGATGTGCCTTTAAAGACTGTAATTCTTTTCACGGGTAAAGAGAAGCTGAAGAAAAAGACTTTAACTGATTACATCAATGGTAGCGACAAAGAACTTCAGGAACTGATCAAAACCTGCCATTCAAGATGTTATGCATTTAACAACAACAACGAGAAATGCAATCATCAGGTGAAGAAACTTCTGGAGATCATTTCTGATATGCAGAAAAACAGAGCCATGGCAAGTCATCACGGTCATCAAAAGAAGCATAAGGAGATCAAAGAATGCAGCATCTTGTAAGATCAAGTGTGTGTATATGTGCACAACTATATATTTTTTTTAAATGCGTGTTTTATTATGGTAAATCTACAGTTGTTACAGTTGTGGAGCCTAATATTAAGGACTGTTAGAAGCATATACTCTTAAAAAATAAAGGTGCTTCAAAACGTTCTTCAAGCGATGCCATCGAATTACCTTTTTTTTGGTTCCACAAAGAACCATTCAAAGGTTTTTTAAAGAACCATCTCTTCCTTACCTTTTATATATCTGAAGAACCTTCTTTCACCACAAAGAGCCTTTTGTGAAACAGAAAGGTTCTTCAGATGTTAAAGTTCTTTATGGAACCATTTAGACAAAAGGGTTCTTCTATGGCATCGTGAAGCACCTTTATTTTTAAGAGTATATTTAATTGTACCTGTATTTACTGTAAACTACTAATAATTATTTTGATAGCAGATATATAATGGTTAAATATTTAAATTGAATAAAAACATTAAACCCTGCACATGAGCCCATAGTTTCATCAAGCAATTAAAAATAGATTTTTAATCTCTCCATACCTATGCAATGACTCTTTTGGGAATCTTCAGAACAGAGAATGTGAAGCTATGTCACGCCGCGTTGCAAGCTGGGGCGCCGCCGCCGTTTTGAAAGGATCACCGTCTGATACAAATGCTGAAATTAATACAGACATTAATAATTATCTTTTGTTTTGTTTGTACCTTTAAGTTAAATATTCAAATTCTCCATTCGATATTTTGCAGGGAATAGAAGCTATTTTGTCGCTTCACATTATAATTAGATTTTTTTTCTCTTAAGTTTTGTTTAATTTGATCGATTAGCAGGAAAACAGTGTCACCCGCTGGACGCGCTCCTGCTTCTTCAGCTAGATTATCCCAATAAAGTGTTTGTTCAACAAGCTGACAGAAGTCGATCCATTTCTTTGTTGGAAAGTTTTTAATGAAGTATAATTGTTGTCATTGTAAATATTAATTTTACCATGGCCTCGGAGGAGAATCCGAGTTTGTGGGTCACATTAGCAGGCAGACACAAGCACACTTATATTTATTTCAACAATTGACAAGAATTAAATCCCTGGAAGTTTGTGAACAGTTTTGTATGATTTTTAAATGCTGGTTTAATGTAACTTAGTAAGACAGTGATGATAAAAAGACACGCAGACCATCTCCACCCCTTAGATGTAGATCCAACCCCGCCCCCTGGATCTTTGTTCTGCAGTGAGGGGCTACAGCCCAGTGCTGCGTTTCCCAAAAGCATCGTAAGCTTAAGTACATCGTAGACCCTTTGAAACCAATGGAGCTACGATCAACTTAGGCTTACGATGCTTTTGGGAAACGCAGCCCAGATCGGTTTTAAGAACTGGTTCAATAGATTCACTGAAAGGACTCTTGAGCTTCATTCAAAGAGCCTTGTCTTATTAATTGAAATGTTCCTCTTCGGTGCCATTTTTGAGACTTACTCAAGAGAAGGGACCTATATTCCTTTTTACAAAACATAAGTGAAAAATAATAATTCTAAAAACAAATTGTACAAACATGAAACTGCAGTAAATTCTGCTACTCTGGCTACCTCTAGTGGCCAAACTAAGTTCACATTGTTCCAAACAATAGAATGGTGGAACAATGATGTCACTTTGTAGGCGAAAACCCAGAAGCGAGTTAGCATTTTAGCACTTCCGGTTCCATCGTCCCAGAGTCAATGGTTTTTTTAATGGGATTTTGGTTAAATCCCTTAAATAAGGTCCGTGGTTCACACATGCTCAAGACACTTTTTAACGTTTTATTCTATGACATAAAACACACCAGATACACCACACTCGTGATTCAGAAGCTGTTATTTAAAAGATTGAATATGCGGCTATACGTTTTTAATTCATATTAATCAAGGAATTATTGACTTTTAATGCACCTTATTTCGAAATGTACAGAAATACATGCTTTCATGTCCTTCTGTTATGATTATTACATTTATTCACTATACTATTTAGAACTACCCTGCTAAAAAAAACAATAGAGACCATCACATTAATTCCAATGGTTTCCATTAAAATACCATAATAAACCATTAACTTTTTTCCAGTAAAACAATGCAAAAGTTATTTTAGTAGTGTTTTGGACATTTTTCCAATAGGATTTAACATCCCACCAATAGAATCCATCACATACCAGTAGACACCATTATAGTTTCCATTATGACCATTACATTTTCTATTGTGTTTTGGGCAGGGTTCTATTATTTTTTTCAACAGTGACTTGTCTCATTTCAGTTTCGCTCTATAGTTTTGTATTCATATACAGTGTAAATCCTTTTCACAGAACATGTTAAAAATAAGTTTGAGAAAGTTGTCGAGAGCGCGGGCGGTGCTGGTGACGTTGTAGGCGAGCGACCGTGGTGCAGTAGTTCATTTATAGCCTAAGTTTAGCTTTTCAGTTCTGGCACTTTTATTTAGGCTTCAAAATTCGTCAAAGTTAAAACATTTTGTGAAGATTATCTTGATGGACAAAACGTGTAAGTTTCATGAACTATGATGAACATAGAGCTTATGTTTTGCGATAATCCAAAAGCCTATGGAAAAATCCTATTGGCTATTTGTTGAGGGAACCAGTTTCATGCTAACAGCCGATCTCTCTATTTTAAACACTTTTAGATTACATTTTGAAAGTACAATTTAAGTTTTATATTTAAAATAATAATTGAATAACATCTAAACCTTCTTTTAAATATCAAGTACATTATGACATAGGTATGATGAAACAGAAGAGAACCATCATTACAAAAACTTTTATTGATGGCTGAATGGAAGAAAAGTGTCCAATTAGCATATTTACAGACAATTATCTACACTGGAATGAGCAGTTGGACAAAAACCTGAAGAGGAGTCAAGGAGGAAGTAGAGCACAAAGATCAAGAAAATGAGACTGAACTTGAGTCTGTACAAGCTGTCTAACAACTCTAGATTCAGCACACAGCGCCAGGTAAAGCCAAGTACCAAACTACTATTGTTTAAGTGTGCCCATATATCTGCCAATCATATGAAATGGCTTAGATGTTTACAGAATCGTGAATCCATTGAACGGGAAGCCACCACAGACAGAGTAGTAAAATGCATTTTCCCAAAACATCTATTGAAATAATTTCTGATATGGAGACCAAAATTCTGCTGATGACAGACTTCAGTCTTGTACTTGGATTTAGGATGATTCTTCATCAATCTTGGGGGCCAGGTAGTATTTGACGTGTCCCATGTCTGCAATCTTGTACTCAACCACTGCAAAAGAAAAAAGGACAATCATTTAAATTGTTTCAACTCAAAAGGCTATTTAATATGGGCATGAGAGCATTTATCATACCGAGTGGAATGTCTGCAGACATGCTGAGCGTGACCGTCTTGGACAGAGGAGTGGCTTTGGTGAAGAAGTTGAGGTAGTTCAATGCAAAAATAAGCTGCACAGGCTCATTCATCTCAATTGTCACCTGTAGATAACACAGTGTTGTGAATTACTACCTTCATGACATATAAACTCGCACAACTGCCACACCTGACATTTGTTGGTAATTTTGCAGATGTTTAAAGACTGTTACCGCTTCATCCTCCTTGTCAACATTGCTGGTCTGTGAGAGCTTGATGTTGCCTGTGCCCAGCTCTCCACTAGCAGAGAACTTCACTCCATCCTTGGCGCAAGAGATCATGACAGCATCACCGATCTGTGACAGATCCCTGCAGATTCGGGCAAATTCACCAGAGGGCATCTTTACCACACAGCTGTATTCCTGCTCCTGAAATGAAAAAGAGAATGAAACATGATCATTGGAGAGAGAGAAAAAAAAAACATACATTCATATCAGTATTTGTAAAATAAGTCTTACTGGAATTCCAAGCTGCTCCACATCCAGATCCATCAGTTTCATCTCATAGTCTGATACTTTCTCCTGATCTGAAAACGCATTTGAAGTTCAGCAAGTGCTCTTACTATTCTAACTCACAGCACACTATCAATAACATGGTCAGAAAAAAAAGATATAGCATAAGTACATTGCAATTCTTTTTCAGAATTTTAGGTTAAATTTGTAACAACTAAGTGTAATAAAATCTTATGAACTCACTGAGTGTTTCAAAGACAAGAGCCAAAGAGTCTGCATTGTCTTCTGCCCTAAGTGTGATGATATCTTCATTTCCAGCACACTTCAGAATCTTTGACATGCTAGAAAACAAGAATAAAATAATTAGAATAAAACACTGTTAGAATTGCATTCGGAATCAAATTCACACGGTCACAAAAAAACACCAGTTTTTCTTTTAAAACACTTATTATACAATCTAATAATTGACTCAGTTAAAAATTAGGGTCAAGTCTCTTTTGACCAAGTTTTTATTGTCTTATTGTCATTCAGCAACCCGGCTCTTTTTCGCGCCAACCAGCTTGAGCGCGGGTAAATGACGTCACGCTCAACAGAGAGGGGAGAACACAGGAAACACTCTACGCGCCAAATAATACGAACAATTTTTTAACTACAATTATTTGGGACACATTAAAACAGTATTTTAACAATACTAATAATCCCATTTTTACATCTTACAAATGGCGGGCTCCTTTTAGATCGCGCAGCCGGGCATGAACAGACATGTTCAGCTTTCACGATCTAAGCGGTTACAAGGCAGATAACCCTAAATTCGCATCCCTTCTATCAGTAACGTTACCTGCTCAAATTGACCCCCATGGCCAGGTTTCTGTCGCAGCGGTAGGAGTCGAACCCATCACTCCGGAGCGTGAGCTGCACCAGAGACACATGAGAGGAATCCATGCTCTGCAGCGAGATGCCCGAGGAGCTGACATCCCAGCAGGCTTCGGTGATGAGGTCTTTCAGAGCCTCCAGAACCTTCTTAAGGATTGATCCTTGGACGAGACGTGCCTCAAACATTGTGCTTCTTTTTTATGAGAGGGAAAAAAGTTATCTAATTCCTGTTATGACACAAGCGCGGCCTGGCTTTCTGCTTGTCTTCAAGTGCAGGAACGCAGTAATTTTAGACTATCAAAGTGTTTTAGCAGTGGCACGTACAAATCCAAAGACTGTAAAAGAACCGCGGGCGTATCTGTCCCGTGCTGTCTTCTCTCGAGGCTCTGACTGTAACTGCGCGCGCTTTTGCTGGGACTTTCATAAACTGGCCCACTCTTGCCTTCGTCATTTCCTGTGACGCCGGACTCCTCCTGGAAAACGAACGGAAGTGCACCACTGAACACAAGAGGGCGTCATTTCATACGCATTTAGTTGAGTGCTGCGTGGGCTTGTGCTTTGTCAAAGCAGTAAATGTAATAATTACAATTAGTACTAATTATTATTATTAGTAGTAGTAGTGGTGATGGTAGTAGTAGGCTACTAATATTTATTTATTTTTATTTTTTTTTTTTGGGGGGGGGTATTTAAAACGGAAATTAGATTGCTAAAGAAAATTGAGGACAGCATTTAAGAGAAAATAAGGCTGAAATAAATAAAAAACATCATACAAATGACATGGATGTCTATCTATCTATCTATCTATCTATCTATCTATCTATCTATCTATCTATCTATCTATCTATCTATCTATCTATCTATCTATCTATCTATCTATCTATCTAATCAGAAAATGTAATGCTCCTGCAATGTGAAAAATTAATTTAGAAAACTTTGAATTTTCAACTGCAGAAATTGGCCACAAGAGAGCACTATTTCCAACGTCAATTATTAATTTGAGCACATGTATTGCTGCAAACCGCAACGAAAACCGCAAAATAAAGTTACAATTATATTGAATCAGCTATAATTAATATGAAGTCATACAATTGCGTGTATAATAATTATACATATATTTAGATTAACTGTATTATATCAGTTTATATTAGGCCTATATCATAATTTATACATAATTATAAAAGTGAATATATAATAATTATATAAAACCATGTCACAGTGCAGAACACTAAAGAGGTGTTATATGTTATGTTTCTATGAAAACTGCAAAAATAAAGTTAAAAATGAAATCAACTAGGCCTACATAATAAATATGTAGTGTATATTAATTATATATAGATTTAGGTTAACTATATTATGCCAATTCAGAACACTGAGAAAACTGATAAATATAACGATGCATTAGACAATTAGCTTTTCAACATTTTACACAAAGTTATAAAAGTGCATGTAATAATTATATAGGTTGAACTGTATTGTAGAGGAATTATGTCACAGTGCAGAACAATGCTGACACTGTGAAACATGTCACAACAGCTCTTCTTTTGCAGTCTCCTGCATAACATGCTGAAAACAATCTACATGACCTCAAATTATGTGTGTGTGTGTGTGTGTGTGTGTGTGTGTGTGTGTGTGTGTGTGTGTGTGTGTGTGTGTGTGTGTGTGTGTGTGTGTGTGTTTGTGTGTGTGTGTGTGTGTGTGTGTGTGTGTGTGTGTGTGTGTGTGTGTGTGTGTGTGTGTGTGTGTGTGTGTGTGTGTGTGTGTGTGTGTGTGTGTGTGTGTGTGTGTGTGTGTGTGTGTGTGTTGTGCGTGTGCTGTTGTGGTGTGTGTGTGTGTGTGTGTGTGTGTGTGTGTGTGTATGTGTGTGTGTGTGTGTGTGTGTGTGTGTGTGTGTGTGTGTGTGTGTGTGTGTGTGTGTGTGTGTGTGTGTGTGTGTGTGTGTGTGTGTGTGTGTGTGTGTGTGTGTGTGTGTGTGTGTGTGAGCATTCCTCCATAACATGTTCTAACACACAGAGCGTAGGGAATATTAGATCATCTGTTCAAGTATGTATGATAAAGTCATTGGAATGGGATCAAATGGTGATTCAAGAACTGAAACTCACATGGGACGGTATTCTGTTGATTCACACGAATCAGAGAACAGTGCAATCACTGTCCCATCTTGCAGGCAGAATACTCAACCTCAGGGCTTACCAGCTGGTTCATGTGGGTTTCTTGTCTTCCCACTTTAGCCCCAACACTCCTGAACCCACCCAAATGAAGTAGGGTGGAATTTCCCAATGCTAGTAAACAACTGTAAAAGAGTCTCTGATTTAAAAGCCCCTATCGTTACTGCCAAGTTTCCTGTGAAGATTGTGATAACGCCACTGCAGAGTTGACCCAAACCCAATTCTGAGTCACTCTGAGCCCTCGAGACTTTGACTTTGTGTTTCCTAAGAGACACTCCACATCCATCTATGTTTATTCAAACATCCGTTATAGGCTGTTCTTCTCTGTATTAAATTATAGCTGTAGCGCCATCTTTTTTTCTGGGAACTTGGAAGAGGGGCAGGATATATGGAAATGAAGATTAACAATATGAACAGGAAGGAAACGTAGGCCGAGTGGTCCTGGGGAACATGAGGAGGGAGTTCAAGTCCAACGCTGTCTTTTCGGCTTGCAGTCCCTTGATAGTACAGCAGCCACAGTGGCACTTTCAACTAGATAAACAACTGTCTAAGCAGTTGTCTTCAAATGCTAACTTTAAAAAAATTGCTATTTTACACTGAAATTATACTAAATGACAATTTGGTTATTGTAATAAAGGATCAAGATTCACTTTATTGTCAATCAGGAGAGAAAACTAAATATTACTTCACTGAGGCATACGCTTATATTCCTAATGAAAGTTAAAAACAAAAGCGGGGGGGGGAGTAGGGCACATCTGGTTTTACTCACAAAGCTTTTTGTGCTGACATACGCACAGTCATATGGAGGGGATTAAAAGGTTTTGGATAAATACCAGGTTACTGTGTTCGTGCAATAAAGTTTCTTATAATGGAATGCATGGGACCAATGCATAGATGAGGTTTTCTCTAAAAAAATAAACAGTCCGTGTCGAGGTTCTCAGTTTCCTGACTGTAGATCTGACGTCATGTTTAAGCAAAGCAGAGGGGACGTGCAACTCCAGCCAACTTTCGGCAGGATCAAGCCTGAGACAAGAGCCGCCCCCTCAGCTCCCCCTATCCTTTCTCACAGTCAACAGGAAAGACAGGGCTAGACCTCTGAGAGAGCAGGGAGAGAAGAGACGAAGAGAAGAACTATACAGAAGATCACACTAGATGTCCAACAATCTTCCTCCACAGGACAAAATGGACAAGCAAAAACTGAAGGCTGAAATCAGTCCTCGAGTGTCCAAGAACTCTGCACAGCGCCTAAGCAGGGATCTCACCTGCTCCATCTGCCTGGACCTGTTCAAGCACCCGGTTTCCTTGCCCTGCGACCACACTTTCTGTGAGGCATGCATTACGAGTTACTGGAGCAGCTCTCGTGGAAAAGGCCAGGGTGGGTCTGGTTCCTGTCCTCAGTGCCGGAAAGTCTTTCTAGGCCAGAGCTACAGACCCAACCGCATTGTGGCCAACATCGTGGAGAGCTACTGCCAGGGGATCGAGGAGAGTGGGGGTCGGTTGACCGGGTTGTCAGCAGACACGGCTCCTCCGACCCCACTTTGCATCCGACACAGAGAAGAGCTGAAGCTGTATTGTGAGGAAGACCAAGAGCTGGTGTGTCTGGTGTGCGGGATCTCTCAGGATCACCGGGCTCACACGCTGGTGTGCGTGCAAGATGCACAGCAGAAATATCGGGTAAGAATCAAAGACACGTTTTCTAACTTCCTCAGCTCAGCTGAAATAAAGCTCATTGTGTTTGTGATGAACAGGCATCCCTAACCACTTCAGTAAATGCTCTTCAAAAAGAGCTCAACACTGCTCTAGAGTGTGAGAGAGAGACTGAAGAGGAGGTGAAGAAACTGAAGGTAAGAAACTAAACCTCATGCACACTCTCCAATACCTCTTAAATGGAAAAGCAGTGGAAATGATTCATAATCCTAAACTCACTAACACCTTATCATCCAAATTCTTGACCATTTCCAGTAATTAGCAACTTGTAGGTTCAAAATTAAAGGTCACCCAAAAATGAAAAGTCTGTCATCATTTTGATTCTTTAAAATCAAGCTTCCAAAAGAATGTTTTTGCAGTGATGCCATACGAATAACCTTGTTGGGTTCCTTAAAGACCCATTTAGTGAACAGTTCTTAAAATAACCATTTTATTTGTATTATTATTATTTGCATGAAGGTCATTTTAATAATCTACAGATTTATTTTCCTTTTAGAACTTTTTGTCCAATGAAAAGGTTCCATGGATGTTAAAGGTTTTTCATGGAACCATAGATGTAAATAAAGAACCATTATTTTAAGAGTGTACTCACCTTCATGTTTTTGCAAATACAAAAGACATTTTGAATAATGTTTCAACTGTTTTTGTCCATACAATGACATCAAACAACATTCTACTCCATTTACTTTCATCAAAATTCTAAGACATACTATATTTTGTGTTCTGCAGAAGCAATAAATGCAATTTTGGAACAACATGAGTATGTTAAATATGAAAACTTCCTTTTCAGTGATCCACTTAAGAAAAAAACAGATTAATTCTGGCTCTGTTATGCTAAAATAAATGGCCTTTTTTTTTTTACAAACCATTCAATTAAAAAAAAAATTCTCAAATGTTCTGTGTTAGCCAAGCAAAATAAGTTGAAAATGCCAAATGCATGTTGGCTTCAACCTCTGAGGCAAAACATCACCTCGTATACTCTTGGTTTTGTACCCAGGACCACACTGCAGATCTGAAGCAGAGAATCGAAGCACAGTTCAGTGAGCTTCACCAGTTCCTGTACCAGGAAGAGAAATTCCTGCAGGTCAAGCTGAAGACGGAGGAACGGCGAGAGCTGATAAGGCTGGATGAGCACAAGGCCGTGCTCAGTGTGGAGATATCACGCCTGCGCAGAGCTATGAATAACATCGAGGACAAACTTAGTGAACAAGATGCTTACACTCTACTCAGGGTGAGTGCAAGGCCACACATCACACTGACATATGTCTGCAGAACAGAAGAGACCAAAATACATTTATTTTCATTGGGAGGCTGTGATTTGAGGCAAAACTAGAACATCAGATTGTTGACAAATGGTTGTGCAGAAAGTGACGGCAGCAGATACAGTTGGATACTGCAGTAGAGGAGGAACGCCTGCTTACTATCAAGTGCACAGAGACTTTCAGATCTCCAGTGATTTTTGTGTGAATGACCCTTTAAAGAAAGAGAGAATGTTAATTGCATTATAAAATTACATTCTTGAGATACAATGAAATGCCCTATATAATATAATAAAAAGTATACTACATATTTAAGTAATGTTAAAACATGTATTAATGATGTAACATTTAAAATCTGAAAAGAAAATATATATTATATATAATATATCTTAAATAATCATTTGAATAGTTAACTGCTAACAGAAAGCTCTGTGGGATATCACTTGAATCAACACAGGACACACTGTAATGATCTCACCCTTGCAATAGGAAGATAATGCCATTAGTGCAGCACAAGGGGATTTTCCAGAGACGCAGATGAAAAAATAGGTGTAGCTTAGTTTCAAACACTGATCTCATGTGGAAAACTTCTGTCCCTGCCTATCGAACTGAGCCAATTTCATCAATCTCCTTTTTCCTGTCGTTTTGCAGAGTATAAAGGGCCTGCTTCAAAGGTGAGAGACCTCTATGGATCTGTTACAATTCATATTTTCATGAGGAAGTGCTTGAATTGTTTTTGTGTCTGGGCTTGTGTTGTTTCGAGCAGGCAGCCACCGAAGTTTGAGAAGCCGGCTCTGACACCACCCAGACTGTGTGAGGGCCGCTTTGCTGGGCCCCTGCAGTACAGAGTGTGGAAGTCACTGAAGGGAAGCATCTATCCAGGTTTGAGAATGATCCTTAATGAAAAATGAAGTTAAATATGAATTTTCAAATGTTGAATCAAGCTGTGTAAATAAACATTTAAGGTCTAGCTCCAATAAAGCAATAACCAAAAACGCTGAACATGTTCTTACCTTCAGGCCATTAAAAATGTAGTTTGTTTCTTCAGCAAAACACATTCGGAGACATTTAGCATTACATCCTTCGCTCACCAGTAGATCCTCTGCAGTGAATGGGTGCCAATGAGAGTCCATACAATTGAACAAAACATCACAATAATCCACAATTTATCCACATGACTCCAGTCCGTGTCTTGTGAAGTGAAAATCTGCATATTTGTAAAAAACAAATCTATTGATTTAACTTATTAAGACACGTTTAACTTTCAACCGTCACTTCCAGGCAAAATACCAGGCCAAAATCCAAAATAATAAAAGCTACATTATGAAATTATTATGGATTATAGTTTCATAAGTCGGTATGAAGTTAGAAATGTTTTAATTATCTTTTTTTTTTTTTACAAACATTCAGCTTTTCACTTCACAAGACAGTAATTTATGAACTGTAGTCATGTAATTACTTGTGGATTATTGTGATATTTTTTATCAACTGTTTGAACTGACGGCACCCATCCACAACAGAGAAACCATTTGTGAACAAGTGATCTAATGCTAAATTTCTCAAAATCTGTCCAGTTGAAGAAGCAAACTTATCTGCATCTTGTATGATCAGAGGATAAATACATTTTCAGCACATTTTAATTTCTGGAATGCATGAACTGACTCTTCTCTGCTACACTGTTCCCTTTCTAGTTCCCTCAGCCATCACATTTAACTCCAAAACAGCCAACCCCTGGCTCAGTCTTACATCTTCGCTTACCTGTGTGCGCTACCAAATCTTTAACATTGCGATGCAGGACAATCCACAGCGATTCAATGCCGCGCTGTCTCTCTTGGGCAGTCAAGAGTTCACTAAAGGCCGCCACTACTGGGAGGTGGAGGTGTACAGCAGCACCGTGTGGACTGTGGGAGTTGCTCGTGAATCCGTCACCAGAAAAGGCGTCATTAATACCATGCCTGCCAATGGCTTCTGGACGCTCTCACTATCGTATGGAGTTCAGTATATGGCCGGGACGTCTCCGCCAACATTGCTGTCTTTGGAAGAGCCACTGGAGAGGATCGGCGTGTATCTGGACTACAAAAGAGGCCTGGTGTCCTTCTACAATGCCGAGAGCATGACGCACCTCTACACCTTCAAGGACATCTTCACCGAGACCCTCTACCCTTATTTTAACTTGGGCTTCCTGGATAAAGTGCATGAAAATGAGCCTCTTAAAGTGTTCCTACCTAAAATCTGATTATTTTTTTATTTCATGTTTTCTTTAATAATATGAATATTTATTTTATATATAAACACTAGGCTGGACCTGGATATTTTAAGTGAATACTTTTTGTTTCTGAGACTTGCAATTTCCACAAAAAAAAACTAAAACAAAAATGACTTGCAAAATTGCATATGGCTATACTGTCTTAACATTACAGTGGGTTAGTGAAGGCACATGAAGATGAAACAAAATCTTCAAAAATGGTTGGAAACCATTACGCTTTCCCACGTGAAAGGATTTTATTTTAGACTACCAGGCATAAGTTACCCCATTGCCTGGCAGATATCATATATTCTACATGTTTCTGTGATATTCGGTTGTATAAACATAGGAGTGAGGATTTGGCTGGTCAGTATGGTCAAGCCAGCCCCTGCTGGTAGATGTCGTAACTACACTGTTGTGAAAGAAAATTGGCGGTGTATTGTAATATTTTTGGTAAGCAACATATAATCATAAAATATACATACAATATTTCAGTATAGTGGATGTTTAACCAGTGGTTGATGCTTTTTAGATTATCCTAAAAATGTACTTCTATTTTCCTTTATCTGGTGCCTTTGACGTCACATCTCAGGACTGTCACTAGTGAGTGGTGTATGCATGTTCTTGTGCTATCAGCCAATCAAAAGAGTTATTAGTGACCAAAGATGGACACAAGCATACTTCCACTGTCACCGTGATAAATGCGAATGCTAACAGATGGACCTCACTGTCTACACACAGGTCCTTGTTCAAATCCTGCAGAGAAAGAGAAATATACACTTGTAAAACACAAGAGATCACATTAGGTCATAGGATGATAAGCACTCTATAGTCTAAAATGTACAAGACTAATGATTCCATATCATTTTGATACAAACATGTATAATCCATGAAATAAATTATTAAAAACCACCAACAAAATGTTCTGCTTCATTTTTACTGTCTGGAAAACAGTTATCAAACTCTTTCCCGCCTCTTTTCCGTCATAACTTCGTAAGATCAATGCAGTTACCATCACTAACCACAAGAGGGTGCACTTGTACTCACGGAAAGACGGGGAGCTACCGAGATTGAGGTCTCTGCAGAGCAAAGGTGGGCGTTTCTGAATTTCTGGGTGTTTTAAAACTGCTGGGTGTTTCTAAATCATGCAATCAAAATGTCCTCCCTGACCTAACCCCAGCCCTAAACCTACCGTCAGTATGATGTCAGCCAATCAGGTAACATGGTCGAAAAACGCCCCGATCTGGTAACTCCCATCCCATATACTTTCCTGCAGAGACCTAAGGCGCGTTCGACTTTAAGCGGCGCTGAATAGAATGGTCAGTGTTTGACATCAAAGTACCGCGAGAGCGATAAGAGAGCAGGTGGTTCCTATGCTTTCGAATGGCTCTCGCGGTACTTTGATGTCATACACTGACCATTCTGCGCCGCTTAAAGTCGAACGCGCCTCTGTACTTGGAGCTACCACACTGACTGACTGAATCAGCGTCTAGTTTTCGCCAAATCTCTTATTTTTCCAACTTTATTAAACACATTGACTTAACCTACAAGTGCCACGAGTCATTAAGTAATTTAGGAAACTTACACCGCACAATAATGATCTGACTGTATTTTGCCCTATGGGGTCCCAAGTATTGATTATATTGAAATTTATGAATGTAGTAAACAAAACAAAAAAACTGCTATTACAGAGTGAATAAATCGATGTGTAGCTTACGGCTTTAAATAAATAATGCACATCAACTATTCGATTTGTATAAAAAGGACGAAAATAAAACTTAAAAAACAACCAAACTTGTATTGTTGAAAACATTCAAACGAACAGTTTCCAGGCTGGAAATTCCAGCCAAGCTAACATATACGACGTTTAATATTGTAAAGTATCACTGATCATAACACACCCCAGTAGGCTACTGTACATCTGTAAATAACTCATCAAACCTTCATCTGTACAGGACACATGCACATTCACAGATCTGTCTATGGACATTTTTCTTTTTCTGTATATTTTTTATTTTATTACTAATGTTATTCCTAATTATTGTATATTATCTTCATTATACGTGTTTGTTATTACCTTAATTAGGCCTATATGTCGACTGCACTATGTTTTAAGCCTACTTCTGTACTGGAAGCTCCTAACACCGAGACAAATTCCTTGTGTGTGCAAAGATTGCACTGTAAACACACTTGGCAATAAAGCTCTTCTGTTTCTGATTCTTATCACTGCGCATGCTCGTACTGAAGAACGTTAGATTGTTGTTTATACGGGAGTGATTATATCTTCTTTATATATAGTTAACCCCCCCCAACAAAATTAACAAATCACAGAAAAGTAAGTCTAAAAAAGTGAGTTGTAAGAAAGGATTTAAAGATATTAGCTATAAGATTTTACATGTATAGTTAGGCTGATAAGCTTAAATGTGTCCAAAACTCCTTTAAAACTAGCAAACAGACCAGCCTGACCAAACTAGAAAACAAAAACACTAACAAATCATAAAGATAAATAAGCTAATTTGTTATTAGCCAGGTTGGCACGCTACTACACATTGGACTATAATAGTTCAAGGTTTCAGAACTACTATAAACTAATCATTATGTAACATTAGTTTCAAAAGACCAAGATTCTGATAGTTTGTTCTGTGTAGGGTACTCATACCCAGGCCCAGGCAGCTATGAGGCCACCGAGGTCCGGACCTCGGTAACTTAACGTTAAATGTTTCATGTTCAAAAATAAAATGTGTTCTCTGAATGACTGGTTTGCTGTTAAACTCCTCATATGAATGTCTGCATGACATTTTCGTTTTGAATAGAATTATCTGGCAACACTGCATCGCCGGCACTCAAACTGACAGTAATCAAAAAAGCCCATGGACAGGTTATTGCTGACAGGAATACCACATTCGGTAAGTGAAATGCAAAAATATCATGATATTATCTGTCAGAAACGTTATCAATGCTGTCAAAAACAGTATTTAATACTAGTACACAGATCTGTAGAGTAGGTTATAAAATTAAATTAAATTAAATACGCAAACACTAGCCATGAAGAAGTCTATGCTATATGTCATTCAGTATAGTAGTTAAAATGTTCAGAAATCATGTGATAAACATTCATAAGAGCACTAGACAAAGTTATAAGCTATATAGCAATGGTTATTAATAAAAACTATAACAGTAATATATTGTTGCAGCATGAATAATAAACAACTGATAAATTTTCCACCCCTAACTATAGTACAGTATTAACAAATATTGATGCAATAAATAGGGTATGATTTAAAAATGATCATCCCTCCAAAACAGAGAAAACATCTTTCACAAATATCTACATGTCTGTCTTTTTTAAAGTGTTTATAGTGTATATAATGAGTTGTATTTGTTTGTTATTATAGTATATAGTATACAATTCTTTAACACACACACACACACACACACACACACACACACACACACACACACACACACACACACACACACACACACACACACACACACACACACACACACACACACACGGACCTCACTCATTTTCAAAGCCTGTCTACGGCCATGCTCATACCACTCAATCCTAGCTCATACACAGTCAAAAGAACGGTAAAATAAATGTCATCTCATATGTTTATTAGTCGCATTAACATTTTTGTCTTGCAGCTCGTTGATTCAGGTGGACAATTTAATGTCATATAATTTAAGTCTAGTAGTCTGAATAATCATGTACAACTCTCATGTAAGAAATAGGGCTAGAATTGCTTTTTACAAAATATATAATCTTTGTAATTATCATTAAATTATATTTTATATAGTTCCAAACTCACTCACCACCAACTAGATGTGTGGCAATAAAGAATTATGATTTGTGCATTTCATTATTTCATTTTATAATAAAAGAATCATCTAAAAGTCTTTTAGATTCTAGTCTTTGAGTAACTGAAGAGATCGAGGCAAAAGTGCGTCAGGGACAGGTTGAATCTAATTTATCCTTCCTCCTTGACTTGCAGTCAACAAAGCTCTTCATACTGAAAATATCTGCCACTCAGATGTTCCATTTCCTATAGAGTTTTCAATGGATCCTTTGAAGTACGACAGGACAAATGATGTTGCCATATCCTTACATCATGCTTGTCCTCCCAGCTTTTTGAAGGGGTTTGGTATCACTATGTCTTCTTCTTTGCAGTCTGGAGGGGAGAACATGGGGCCTCGGGTGGCATCACTATCACAGGTGTGCAGGAGATATTAGTGGCTCCTGGCTGCTATGTTCTCCAGAGCTCTTCTGTCATGAAGAACTCACTTACTAGTATGCAAGGTGTCCTGGAACTTGGTGCTTGTGTACCGAACATGGAAACCTTTCTTGTTGATGGTGTCATCTGAGTGAAATTTGATGACAATGGCATCACCAGCTGAGTAGATCTCCTCTGGCGGCTATAAATGATACAATTATTGAGACATATAAATTGTTGTACTGTAAAATGTATAGACATTTTAAGCATAATGATTGCTTATATTTAACAAAGATCTTAAATTCTTGCTTTACCCCAGACCCACAGTAACGTCCCAGCCTGGGCGCTTTGACATCAGCGCCATCAAACAGCTCCACGTAGTCATAGCCGCAGTTAGCTTCCTCCTCAGTCTCAAAGGTGTGGAAGATGAGCTCCACCCCGTAGCCCTTCTCCGCTGAGATCACCCACTGGCAGTCTGATGCTCCGGGATAGTTGTTGTCACCAAACTGTGCGTGGGAATACAGATCCTTGGTCTTTATCTCTGCCTTCAGACTACCGCCACACTCTGAGAACAAGAGCGATTATCGTTAACTGAAATCAAACATTCATTATGGAGAACCTCAGGACCACACAAAAAAATACCTGCTGAATGAGAGGCCTTAAAACCCCTCTTCTGTACCGAGTTATCCGAGAAGAACCGCAGGAACATGCTATTGCCACTGGAAATGAATGGCGATGGCTTTTTACTCCCACAAAAGCGACCAAAACTGGTTGCTCTGCCATTTGGGCCATCATATATCTCCAAGTGGTCATAAGCACACTCTTCATGAGCCTCCATGTCAGTCTCCTCAAAAACCTGTGAAAAGAGAGAATACAACTTGAGCTGGTGGAATGGTTTTAACCATTCCTTTGATTAGCAGTGTATACTCTATCTTTAACCACTCATTTTGTCTGGATGAATGATGCAATTACCAGTTTAATACGGTGGCCTGGGGTGGTGGATAGGGTCCATGTGCATGCCTTCTTGCTCGGGTATTTATCTGGCCAGTTTGGACTTGTGATGATACCGGAAACACTGGTAATGGCCTGATCACAGCCCACTAAAAGCACAAATCCAAGATATAAATGATTGTTGGGAATCCAGAATTAGGATTAGTGTAAAGACATTTTCTATAAGCTTATGTCTTATTTCATAATTCTAAATCTAAATAAAATACATATAAAATGTCTAAAATATTTCATGAGATTCATATGGTTTCATTTTTGCAATGCCTTTATGACCTATTTGGGTCTTTTAGCCTCTTCTTTACCTGGAAAATAGAGGGTCAACAGAGGGAGAGACACATCTCAGATTTCATTCAACATATCTTAATTTGTGTTTCGAAGAGTAACCAAAGTTTTTATGGGTTTGACAACATTTACTTATTTTTGGTAAAAAATATTCCTTTCAAATTCAGGTTTAAAGAGTTTACAAAAAGCAAAAAGAAGTGTTTTCGTGCACTCAGGGCAGCCTTGGAGCAATAACGAAACTGCACTTTGCAAAAAAATTAAATAAATAAATAACAACACCATTCACCTCTGTATCGGTATCTACGTGACTTCAAAAATAATTCAACTTTGAAGTATTTAATTTAGACATTTTGTGTTAAAATGCAAATGAATGCCTTCACAAAACATAAATTGTTTTCTTACCTTTCTAATCAGTTTATTTCACACATGACAAATATTTTCCAATACAGGAATGAATGGTAATGTGATGTGAAGCCAAACCTTCTTTGCAGTCATGTTTATTGCTGTGCAACACAAAGCCGCTGCGACACTGACAGCTGTAGCTCCCAAACGTGTTCACACACTCATGCTGGCAACCTCCATTCTCCCTAGAACACTCATCCATGTCTGCAAGAGAAAAAGAGGAAGTACATTATTATTATATAGTCTGCTGATTGACACAATACGCCCAACTGCATATAGTCAAACAGAAGTCTACAATACTCATGCATGCTATTAAAGGAACCTTGACAGGTCTGCACATCCCCACAGATTTCCATTGTATGGGAATTTCTGTAAATGTGATTTTTGTCCACAGTTACAAGCTGAAGGACATAATGACATTACTTTCTGAACTTACTTGTATTGAATGCAGGATTCTGTCAGAAAAAAAGTCAAGGCTGTCTGAAACTGATGATTATCGACAAGTTGCACAGGACAATCGCAGGTAATTCTCACCAGAAAAGAACTGAGCTTTGAAGCCTCTCTTGGACACGGTGTTGTCTGATTTGAACTCAACACGCATACTGTTGAGTTGGGACGTGATCGCCTCTGGTTTCTCTGTGCCACAGAATTTCCCATGAAGCTTTGCATCTGTGGACAGGCCGCTGTGTACCTCAACGTAATCATATTTACAAACCTGCAAACAGATGGGCACATTGCATTGCCATTGTAGTTAAAAGATTATTTGGTCTTGGCAACCTTGTTACAAGTTACGCACAAGTATCCAGCATAGTCAACTTACATCGTTCCCTTCGATCTCAAAAGCATCAAAAAGCAGAGTGATGCGGTACTGCACCGGGGCAATGAGCTGCCACACACAGTTCTTGTTGGGTGGGTATTCCTGTGGCCATCCTGGACTAGTGAAGGAGCCATTGAGTTTGGAGATGAATCCACCACAGGCAGCTGCTGGGATCAGATGGAGGAGCCATTATTATGCTGTCTTGACTGCCAAGCCAACAAGCAAAGAGACACATATAACAGAACTCTTCCAGCTTTCAGCAACTCAATTGTGAATCCTTACCACTGTCAGAAGCATCAAAGTTGGTTCAAGAACCAACCAAGAAACAAAAATAAATCTGAATACAAGCATCAATGAGCCAATTATTAAACATTTCAAGGCTTTAGGGTGCAAAGAGTTCATGTAATACAAAAATGCTTCCCATTCTTAAACATAAAAAAGAGCTGAAAGCTTGCTTGGTTTAATGAATGCATGAGCAGCGTCGAACCAAGATGCCTTTTAGAACTCTATATTTATAAAACGAGTAGAGTGTCTTTGTTCTTATCTTTGCCAAGAAAACCAATCTCATTAGCGAACTGAGAGAGTTATTTCTCTAATTGTTGTGTGTTGATTTTCTTGTGAGATACTGAAGCACTGCTTCCTCCTATGATTACCGCATGTGTACCATGCAGGGAAAAAATTAAAAAGAAACAGATTGATCAATATTCCATTTTGGATGAGGTTTATGCATCACACAGGAATAAAACGCAACAGTTGTGTGTCATAACTGATGGTTATTATATTTAACTGAAAACCTTAAAAATCTATCTATCTATCTATCTATCTATCTATCTATCTATCTATCTATCTATCTATCTATCTATCTATCTATCTATCTATCTATCTATCTATACTTATTTTATTTCAGTTAGCAACATTTTTCAAATTAATTTAATTTAACTTGATTAACTAAAAACAATGTAGACATATTTAAAAATATATATATTAAAATAACAAGCAACAAAATTTCTAAAACTTTAAAATTTAAATTAAAATATCAAAGAACATACAAAATCAAAATATTAATAAAAACTGTAATAATATCAGAGAAATACTGCAATTCAAAATCCTTTAACAAAGCCAACCGGCTGCAGTTGATTACCGTAATTTTAATGGCACCTTCTGTATATCTTGATATTGTGTTTATTTTTATTTATTTTTTATTTTTTGAACATAGTGTGAGTAGTGGCTCTTTGTCAGAAGTCGCTATGCCAATGTGTTGTAGGAGGAGGGTGCCATGGTATTGCTATATGGTTGCTAAAGTGTTCTGAGTTTTTAGCGGTTACTAGGGTGTTCTAGGGTTACTAGGGTGATAGGGTATTAGGGTGCTTGATTACATGCTCAAGTCAAAAAAGCCTTCAGTAATTCTCTATAAGATTCTGTTATCTAGATATGGCTTGAGTCGCTTATTTAGTGTTAGTCAATGGGGTTTGTCTGGCAGACATAAATAGCAAGTCTGCTAGAAAAGCAACAGCACATCTCTCCTCAGTCCTCATTAAGCCATATTTCTACCATCCGTGTCCATAGCACACACTAAGGTGACCTCACTCCAGTCACACACGCTCTAATTTCCAGAACATAAACAATCTGCAATCAAATTCTGACAAACTCATACGATGAGAAGTGAGTTACCAATCATAAAACTCTCAAAGCCTGATTGGAGAGAAGTGAATGAAACAACTTTTAACTGGAACATGATTAAGCTTTCACATTCTGGTTTTCCCGATCGGTTATTACTATTAAAAGTCAACTTCAGGTCTGATTTCACAGTCTGTTCCTTTAAAACTTAAAAACCCATACGGAAATGTAATATATGACAGACATAAATTGCTCTACATCAAGTCATATTGCCATATATTAACTATAAGGCAATATATATATTTTCCACACACATGCATTTTTTTTATGAAGATAAGTTTGTTGATAAGTTTATAACATAAAAGCCATGTTAATAATAAAATAATGTCAATAATATGATTATTTTAGATACACTACAACCATATAGCAACAATATATATTTATATAGCCTGCAACTGTATTAAAACAACTTTCCTTACACTGTCCTATCTAAATAAAGGCAAAAATGGCAAAAACAAATCTTAAATAAACAAAAATAAGTATTTATGTTTATATATGTCTTTGTAAAAAATAATAATAATACACAACATGCACTGACAGTTTTTTTGGGTTAGATGTATATTTGTATGGGCTAGATACATTGATAGGACTGGGTATATTTAAAAAATATCGATATACCTTGACTCCGATACCGGTACGGCACGATAAGTTTTTCAATACTAATTTTATGAAATCCGTTATAACAAGATAACATTACACATTACCTCAAAAAAACGTTTTTACTTAGGTTTTTGATGTTTTTACAGTTTTAAAAACTAATCTCCTTAGCCACTGCATCTATGGGGGTTGCTTACGCTGACACACTACAGCCTTGTGCGAGCTACGTCTCTGGGCGTTAAAACAAAAACTAGTGTTTTTTCTTGATGCCTCACTAGAGTCAATCACCACCAGCACTTGATTGTGCATGCTTACTGGCTCACTGACGTTTATTAAGGTTAAGATTCCTATATAAGCTCTATTCAGTATTATTCAGTAGCTTTTTCGCTTGCTCAGGAGCAAATTACCCTCCTCCATCCCCAACTCCTCCTTTCGCCACATTCAGGACTTGGCTTTTTGAAATTCCTCGTTGAATCAGACTCCTTTTATCTTGAATAATGTTGTTACACACCTACATATCATTACGTACATTACTGGTATCTGCTTTGTTCTGTTCTGTTAACCCTAGGGGGGGTTATAATTGCTGCTCTCCCTGCTCATTCATGACAGGCTGCATGGCAGGGAGTTTTTGCCCAGAACAGAACCATACCGCCAAACCAAACTGTATGCTGTGTCAATGATTTTGGCGATAGTGGTCCTGACAGAACTAGGGTTTCTGTGTGGTTTTTAATGCATTAGTTTACTTTAACAGGTTTTGGTATCACCTGCACAGCTGCGGCGGTCCACAGAAAGCTCGTATCCAGGGTCACAGGCGCAGTGGTAGCTGCCCAGGGTGTTGATGCAGCGCTGCTCACAATTACCGTTATCAGGCCTAGAGCATTCGTCAATCTCTGCGTTACAAACAAAACTCCACGTCAGAAGGTCACAAAGGAGGCAAAACAGTCAATATATAATTCAGGAGTGTCACCTTTAAAGAAATTAGCTGCAAATCCTGCTTTGTTCACCGAACCGTCAGATACAAACTTCATCCACAGCTGGTTGGAGCTGCTCTTGATATCGTCTGGCTTTTCGTAGCCGCAGAAGCGGCCCAGTAGGGGGCTGTTCTCGGAATCGCCATCTCGCAGTTCCAGGTAGTCATACGCACAGTTGTCATGTTTCTCAATCTGAGTGTGAAAGGTCATACTGATGTCAGAGAAAAAGGTCATACTAGAAATGTTACTTGTGGCACCACAAGAGTGCTTCACTGTCAGTACTACTAATTGGCACTGGCGATGCTATGACAGCAAGCTGAAGCCACAATCATTCACAGGCATTTCATCAATTTATGTGTTCTGCTCTGCAATGACTAACATTTCATGACATTTCTGAATTCAGTTCCCCCTTTCTCTTCCCACCATTAAATGCTCTCTCTATACATTCTTCTATAATAACAAGTGTAAAAAAGGGTGCTTTAAACCTTATAAGTATATATTTTTTAAATGTATACTTGCAGATAATATTAATTAAATTAAAGTGTATTTACAAAGAGTGCACTTTGATTGCTGCATTTCATAACTCACTTTTGAAATAATTTCTTATTAAAAGTTTTAATTTTTAAATCGTTTTCATAATATTTTAGCCATGCGTAAATAAAGTACACTTATAATAAAGTACACTAATTCACTTAAAAGTACTTTTAAGTTTAACTACTGTGATATTTGATATTACATTTAAAGTTAAAGCATCATATACATTAAATTGCAACTTCGTTATAACAAATTTGTAATTTAAATATTTCAAAATACATAACAGAAATTGAGGTAGGAAGTACACGTTAACCATATTTTGGTGTACTTTCTACCTCAATTTCTGTTAATAATTTCTTAAGTCCTACTAAAAAACGTCCTACTTAAAAAGCACTAAATTTCAGCTAATTTCATTTAATATCAAGCTAGATTATAATACATTTTGATCAATTGCAATTAACATGCAATTGAGTGTCCAAAAACTATAGTTTGCACTTAAGTATATTCTTTTAAAGTATATAATTTCCAAGTACTCTTTTTAAAAGTATGTAGTGGAGATTAAAATTAGAAAACAATACTTGATTTTCTCTGAAATGTTGTAAATCTTCATCGTCCAAGATTTCAAGGAATATTAGCTGTAAGAATACCAGCTGTTTTACTAACATGTCTGACAAAATAACCAAGGCATTTCAACAAAAACCTTTATTTTGTGGAAAACAGTGACCAAAATTAAAGAACAGTAACCACTCTGGCACGAAAGAATACAACTAAACTTTTGGAGGTTTACAGCTGTCAAAAATTTGTAGGAAGTGTTGAGTAGAGGTCTGCATTTCTTGCGCGGGATTAAATTCAGGAATATAGTCGGTAACTCTGGTGCAATTTGAACGGGAGCAGGCGGTCTAACAGTATATCTGCCTTTATTATTTTCAAGCAGCAGTACAGCCTGACTGTTATGCTCGGGCTGCACACATGAACCAGTGCTTCATTTTATTTGCGGGGTCTGTGTGCAGCATGTGCAGCGATGCTCAGAGCAGGCTAGCCTACAGTGGTGAATATACGGCCCGCAGACAGAACAGGCACGTTGTCAATGAGTGACGGAGCAGAATAAGGATGGAGCAAAGTGTGGATGCACCGTCCTTGAAGAATGCTCAACTGGATTTTGTTTATATTTTGCTTAGCCTATAATTTTAAATGACAGATGTCGAATTTATTTATGTATTTATTTTTCTCTGCGACACGTTTCCTGCGCTGTAAAAAGTGATAAGTTGACTTAACTTAAAAAATGAGGAAACCCGTTGCCTTAAAATTATTTAATAATTATTTTAAAAAAAGAGTTTAACTGAACTGTCAAGGTCACTTAACTTTTCATTTTAATTATTAGTCACTTAATAATTGTAAGGCAGCGGGTTTCGTCAATTTTTTTAAAGTTAAGTCAACTTATCACTTTTTACAGCGCAGGCTATGTGTTTACATCAATATGTTAAACATGACAAGACGAATACAATTATAATAGGCCATTTTGTACAACCTTAATTTTTTTCTCTCTCTGCGACACTTGTTCCTATTGTGTTGTAAATATTAAACGAATTGTATCCTGACAAGACAAATACAATTTTTGTACAACATTTTTATTTTCTCTGTGACATTTTTTTTCCTACTGTCTCTTACAAAAGTCGTTTAACGTTTTGCTGTCAATAAAAAAACTCTTGACAAGACGAATAAAATAGCAAATGCAGTTTTGTGGATAGGCTACTACACTTTTATTTGTTAGCCTATCTCTCTTTCTTTCAGTAGAGGACATTTAAATGTGTGATTCTGGAAACGAGATCTAAATTTAGCGGGGAACGTTCGGGTCGGGAAGAAAATGATTCAAAGCGGACAGCGGGTGAAAAGAGTGAATATATTGCGGGAGCGGGTGGGTGCGGGATATAACCTCGCGGGAGCGGGACTTAAAAAACAGTCCCGCGCAGACCTCGAAGGACTTGCTTAAATGACTTCAGCACATCTGTGATCTTGGTCCACTCTTCACTCTGTTTATCACTTGTAATTGTCTTTTCCCCTCTTCATTACTTTATATTTGCTTGTATGTTTTGAAGCTATATTTACTTGCAATTCTTTACTTTTAATATAGTAATCAATTAATTAACATAATTATTTTAAAAAGTAGCCTGCTTATATAATTTAATAAAAATGCACAAAATAAATTTGATATAATCGTGATGCATCGCGATACCGAATTGAATCGAATCGTTGACATGATAATCGTAATCGAATTGAATCGTGAAACCAGTGCCGATTCACACCCCTATTGGAAAGACACACTTCCCCTTCCGAACGCTGTGTATTCAGTCCAACGGAATGGCGAAACGTCACGGGCGGGGTGACGTAGAGACCAGAGAGCTTAAAAGCGCATCCTGAACGCGCAATGTCAGCTTCTGTGTTTTCAGCAAGCGCTCTGTGTGAAATGTGTCAGTCTTATTTACTGTTGTTTGTCTATCAGTCACGATCACCTCTAAATGGCGAGCTGCAGACAGCACTTGAGACCGTGTGTCCTTCTCTACCCGCGCTAATCTTTCGGGTGTGAATGCACGCGGTCGTTGTGTTGTTTGTTTGGGAGCGGAGCAGCAGTCAGCTCTCGAGGGAGCTGATTGTGCATCGTGCTTCCGCAAACGCGAACGCTCCGCTCCCGCCGGGCACACTCGAAGTGTGTCCGTGTTTGCGGTCTTTGCGATTCCTGACCCGTGGTGCGGGAGGCACGGCGGCGATTAGGTTCGCGGGGATCGCGTTTAAATCTAAGCTCTCTTTCCCATCTTCCTCCAAGGGGGTCTTCCCTGCCCTCGTTACATTAAGGGGTGGGGGTGGACGCGATTTATGTGTGGTTTGTTTTGAGCTGAGCACACACACACACAGCTCTCGATGGAGCTATCTGTGTTCATCATATAACCCGAAGTGTACTAGAGGAAAATGCATTAGCTTAGATGTTTAGCTCTGCTCCCGCTGGCGTTTCTTCTCGAGTGAAGGATTTTTTTGCGATGTAGAGTCGAGAGGCTCGCGTATTGCCGAGGCAAAGCGTGTGCATTACGAGTCTGCAGCAAATTAATCAGTGGGAGGTTCTTTTTTTCTCTCTAAAAATATATATTAGGATATAAATACTGATTTCTTTCATATATATTGCATATGAGTGCTCTAAAATATGATGTTTCATTTATAACATGCTTTATATAACACTTCCTATATGTTTTTTTTTTTTTTTAAGATGAACAAAGGCTTTATTTTTTAAGATTAGATTCCAGTGTTTCCTGTCATAGCTATGCAAATATTTGATTTCAAAAACAGTATCATAGCTATTAAACTATTTCTTGTTATGATTTTAAATATGCTTTTAACCTCAGAAATTCTGACTCAGAATGATCTCAAAGTAAGTCTGATTTTATGGTGGCTGTGCTTCAAAGGGGATATCGGATGCCCACTTTCCACAAGCTGGTTTGATTTAGGGTCTTTTTGAAATGGCCTCAGTGGTCATATACAACAACACCCTTTTACCTTGTCAAAAACAGCTCCATTCACAGCGACTCGTTTCGGTGCATACCTCTTTACATGATAATGAGTTCTGCTCACCAAAGAAGAGCAAAGGTGATTAGCAAATAATCATTAAAAAATATATATACTGTATAGTGTGAGACTTACTACTCTTGGAAGTGCATCTGGATCACAAACAATGGGTACTGATCCATCCTTGAGTTTTAACTTTTTAACAAAACCTGCCTTGAATTGTCCCTCATTCAGAAAGCAAAGGAGTAAAATGATTTGCGCAGACATAAACTAATTTAGGTGTAGTCATTGTCACATTACCATCAAAATCAAAGGCTAATCCACTCCGTCCTCAGTGGCTCTGATGTTTGGAGTAAATTAGGACTCTCTTATTCTCCTACATCTAACAACAAAACACCTGCTTTGCTTACAAGACATTGTTGTTGCTACAGCTGCTCAAGCGCAGAGAAAATGACAAACTTCCTACAACTGGCTGAGGGCGGAAATATGCTAATACAGGACAGTACGTCAGTGGTCGTGGGAAGGGCCTGAGCAATACGACATCATATTGTCTTGATAACTGTTTAGGTTTTTGGGGGATTAAAAAAATGAGTTAATAGATTTTTTTCCTTGAGTGATAAAGGGTAGTTGTGTCTACGGACTACGAAGACACATGTATAAGCAAATGAAGATTTTGAAAGTCTGACAGTAATCAGTGTTGAGCACTAGTGTAAGGTTAACCCTGCCTGGTTTACATATTTAAAAATGATTAGTTGAAAACACTGAAATGTCAAAAAGTAATCAAATGTAATCAGTTACATTTACTTTAATAAAAATAATTGAAAAGTTACACTATTACATTTTAAGTAGGGTAACTTGTAATCTGTAACCTATTACATTTTCAAATTTACCTTCCCAACACTGTGTGTGTGTGTGTGTATATATATATATATATCAGTATTTATATTAAATTCAGTACAGGGATCGGAGACGGGCTCCCCTTTCTCCTCCCTCACTCTCCAAGTATGTACTCTCTTGGGATATACAATTATCATATGAGAGCACAGCGTTTACCTCTCTTCCTCCGAGGAGGTTAATGTGGTGAGCAAAAAAAAAAAAGAAACCAATGAGTTTGTGGAGGTTGTAACTGGAAAAAGCGTGGAGAAACGTAGCATTCTATAACAACCTCCATGTCGGGACCAGGGGCATTCCCAAAGCGTCATCGACGCAGCGTCTCGTTCCTCGGGGAACCATGCTTACATACGTAACCTGGGGCGTTCTTGTGCAGTGGCTGAAAGGGTCATCCCGTTTACCTTCATGTGGAAAACCTCCTGTCGCAGGGTTTCAGTCACCTTAGAGCAGCCCGCCATCCTACAATCTCAGTGAAAGTTGGAGGAATGCTGCCAGTTAAATAGGGTTTATCATATAATTAAGAAAAGTATCACCAGGTGCCAGATTAACACCAATAACTTGGAAATATATGTAAATGTACTCTAATTTTGATCAGTTTTTTTTCTCAAATATCTTTTAAGTTTTTTTTATACTGTGCTTCAGAATAAAATTATTTATGAAATATTATTAAAACTGCCATTCTACTCCTGTTAGGGTAACTTCAAATAGGACTAAGCAATGACCTTAAAATTGAGTAAATTGTAGTCGAAGAACAAATCTTGACCAGGGGTGCACTGGGTACTCGTACTCGCAGACCAAACTATGGGTGCTCCAGAGAGGGAACAAAATGTCAAAAAATATTAGTGGATCCTATTTCAAAATCCAAAAAATGTATAATATAATAATCCACATCTAGGCATTCGCTCAGTTAGCAAAGTAAAACGCCTTTATTCTTAGAGGGCTACATATTAAAAAACACCAACACATATCGGCCTAAGCAGGCTGGGGAGTATTTTGCAATAGGATCCACTTTTCTTTTTTAGTAAATTGAAGGTTGTTCTCTAATTTTGATCTCCACTGTATACTTTTTTTTGGGAAAAGTGACAAAAAAGCTGAAAAATGTAGCAGAAACTGTTTTTATATTAATAATTTTAAATACTTTTGGATAGATTTAGATCAGAAAATGTATAATCAGAAAATTTGAATGATTTCTGAAGGATCATGTGACACTGAAGTAATGATGCTGAAAATTCAGTTTTGATCACTGCAATAAATTAAATAAAAAATATACTCAAATAGAAAGCAGTTATTTTAAATAGTAAAAATATTTCACAATATTACAGCTTTTGCTGTATTTTGGATCAATTAAATGCAAGATTGGTAAGCAGAATATAATTATTTAAAAAAACATAAAAATATGTTGCTGTCCAAAAACTTTTGACTGATATAATATAATATAATTTAAATTCTATTTAACCCATTTCTGTGAAATGGTGGTAAACAGGGACATGCAAATTGGCTGATATTACATTTTTCATTTAATTTTGCTTTATTAATTAAAAAGTGCAGTATTCTGGCAATTATATCAACAGTAGTCATGGGGACAAACATATTGTACAAATAACAGCATTGTAATGTATATTTTTGTGCTCTTCTTACACTGCTGTCTGAGGCTAGTTATAGAACATCACATGATGCTAACAGACAAGAACACAAGACTCGTGCACCGTACCTCAAACGACTGGAAGACGAGGCCCACATGAAACCCCTGGGGTACGATGATATTCCACATGCACACTTTATTAGGCCGATAATCATCAGGGTAATTGGGTGACTCGATCTGCCCACTGTCTCGTCTCACTTCACCTCCACAAATAGCTGAATCCATGGACAGACAGGACATCACTTATTATTACAGGGGATCAGATGAGCCTCTCAGCTGGTGATCAGTGGATTTATACCTTCATAGACCGCAGAGAAGCCTTTCCCCACCCAATTACTGCTGCTGCTGAATTCAATCCACAGTCGACTGTCAGTGGACACGATGGCCTCGGGTAACTGGTCTCCACAAAAACGGCCTGAAGCAAATGCAACAAACTGATCAAAGGGGCTCCACTTTCTTTCAGGTTGTCACGGACAGGGTTGATGGAATATTCAGTTATCTATTGTGAAACATTTGCATATTCTTTTTTTTTTGTAATTTCAGTAATAAAAAAACAAAAAATAATAGTAATTAAAAGGCATTTAAGACAAAGAAATGCATGATCTTAATAAATACGAGAACCTTTCAAAGGTGCATTTCTCCAGTATCCATCACGGATCTCCACATGGTCGTACCAGCACAAGTGACTTCTGTACAGATCCATTGAAGTAAAATTAAGAATGATCTAACAAAGAGAATGAAACACAGACAAAAGGAAAGAGAAGTTAGAAGTCAAAAACGTTACCTACACTACCGTTCTTAATGATTTTTAAAGAAGGCTGCATTTATTTGATCAAAAATACAGTAAAAACAGAAATACAGTGAAGTATTATTTAAATAAAGTTTTCTATTTTAAAATATTTTTAAACAACTTAAATTTTATTTATTCCTGTGATGCAAAGCTGCATTTTCAGCATCATTACTCCAGTTTTCAGTATCTCACAAAATCATTCTAAAAGATATGTTTATTTTTTATTTTATTATAATTCAATTAGCTGTGTTGAAAACAAAATAAAATAAAATAATAACAATTTTACTGACTGGTGTGATGTAACATCCAGCTCATATGTGACCCGGGACCACAAAACCAGTCTTAAGTCGCTGGGGTATATTTGTAGCAATAGCCAAAAATACATTGAATGGGTCAAAATTATTGATATTTCTTTTATGCCAAAAATCATTAAGACATTAAGTAAAGATCATGTTCCATGACGATATTTTGTATATTTCCTACTGTAAATATATCAAAACTTAATTTTTGATTAGTAATAAACATTGCTAAGAACTTCATTTGGACAACTTTAAAGGTGATGTTCTCAGTATTTCAATTTTTTTGCACCCTTAGATTCCAGATAGTTGTATCTCGACCAAATGTTGTCCGATCATAACTAATTTTATTATTGTCCTATTTCATAACAAAGCTTATTTATTCAGCTTTCATATGATGTATAAATCTCAATTTCGAAAAAAAAATACCCTTATGGCTGGTTTGGTGGAC
This sequence comes from Ptychobarbus kaznakovi, assembly GCA_027422405.1. Taxonomy (NCBI): domain Eukaryota; kingdom Metazoa; phylum Chordata; class Actinopteri; order Cypriniformes; family Cyprinidae; genus Ptychobarbus; species Ptychobarbus kaznakovi. The sequence goes on along the minus strand of CM049796.1, from coordinate 4,709,601 downwards.
CAGCGTCACATTCGGTATATCTGTGTTTCTGTATATCAGCTCATTCTTCTACCTTCTCCCCAGGTGTGACCGATATCCTCCATATACAGTGAAGATATGCAGCATATCCATTAGGGAACCCAGGGGAGGAGAAGTTTCCAGTGCTGTCCTGAAGGCTCTCACCACATCCTGTGCACAAAGTCAAAACCACATCAAGACAAACTCACAGATGCTTGACCTGGAAACCTGATCCTCTTATTGGAAAACAATAGGAGTTCTCCAGATGCTAAGGTCAGTTTTAGGGATCACGCTTTTATTTTGAAGTGGGAAATCACCCTCATTCCAGCTGAGATTAAAGGAGATGACTGGAAAAACAAATGTTCTATTACCAGGGATAATAATACAGCTGTTTCAATATCCCACTTTAGAATAATTAAACTGATGTCACAAATGTATCTATCAAAAACACTCTGCAAAAAAACAAGATGCCTGATGTAAGGGCTACTTACTTGGACACTTATATACTTTTCTAGCTTGAGCGATGTCACCTTTGCTCAGTCTCGTCCGCTGTCCGATGGGAGGTCGGACTCGATCAACTTCATACTTTGGCAGCATGGTATCAAGATAGATTCCCCTATTTTTCACAAAAGCACAAAAGCAACAGCCCCCCAATTATTTGTGAGTGCACGCTCAGAAGCCTTTTAGAGGATCTAAGATATAATGAAGATACAGATATAAGGAGAATGCATATATTGAGGCAGTCCTGAAAGAGCATTGCACTGAAAGTGTACAGACTCAATGAACATGTTATGAAACTGACAAGGGACTCAAAGTTTTTTCTTGGCTGATGGTTGGTTGATTCCTTTACACAGTGACTTCTATGTATTTGAATATTCAATTCACAACTATCTGAATGTCACTGCATTCAAACAAATGCTGCAAAATCTTTTATTGAAACTAATAACACAATTCTGAGACACTTTGCAATGGCTTTTAACATCATTTTACAAATTGTGAATTTTACATTATTTTACATGTATTCATTTATCAATTAAAACTTCTTTATGTGAAATATCTTGCATTAAATGTGTTTGTGCTATATTTCAGTAAAATATTTAGTTGTTCATTTTTTGTATTTAATGCTGTGACGATCATATATTTTGACTTTTTAAGTGTTTCAGGTGCCCAAATATATTTTGGGGCTACTGTACATGATTTTTACATCACAGATGCTATTTTCTCTTTTTTTATTTATGTTTTTTATGTTTTTGATAGGCTGCATTTATTTGATAAAAACAATAAAGAATAGCAAGATAAAACACAGTAAAGAATAGTAGAACTATGCACTATTATTGTGAAATATTATTGCAATAAAAATGTTTACTAGTTTAATATTTAAAAAAAGTAATTTATTCTTGTGACGTCTTGAGTATAGTCTTATTTTAGTCAAACTGATATCCTATTCGTTTTTTTGTTTATATTTGAATTAGATTGTTTGTGCATTTTCTGTTTTCATTTTAATTTCAGTTATATTAATTTTTTGGTTCGCTTTTACAGTTAGTCTAATACAGTTTTAATTCATTGTTTTTTATTTATGTAAGTTAAAATAGTTGTAGTTAAACTTGAAAATGTTGCTGTTGACAACTAGCTGAAATATATATTTTTTAATATTTTATTTTATTAGTAAATATTTATTTTGATTCAAGTTTCAAAAATGATTTTAGTTTTAGTTAACATATGTGTCCAAATACATTTTGGGGCCACTGTACATAATAATGACACCAGAGATCCAGCTTGCACCACCAAATATGAATCACATTTGATTTGCATTTGTCCACTACACATAGTCTTTCTATCTGCTGCTCTGAGGACAGAATGATTGCTCTTTTCTCTCGTCCAGTTCCCATGACGACAGCACCCTGAATGGCCAGCATGTGGACGCAGAGCGGTCAGAGCGGAGTTTAAAGCATTGCCTCGCTGGACTGCGACTCCCTGGAGCCCACCCTGCATGCCAGAGAACAACGGCACTCCAGCCCTGCAATTGTCCAGGACAAAAAGCCTGGAAGAGCTTTATTTGTTTTGGCCTAATTCCAGGATCCCCCAACTGCAAAATTCTGGAGGTAAAACTGCACAATGTGAATATTGCCAGAAGGAGAGGGGCCACTTTGCAAAACACTAAAAATAACAATCACAGAGAGACCATGCCAGCTTCCCACAAACCACTGCGTTACTAATTGATGTGGAGCTTTTCTCAGACTCTGACTATACGGCTGTTAGAAGATATAGAATACATTAATTAACAACAAGCATTTTGATCAAAACAATTTCCACACACTCAGAAAAAAGAGGAACAAAGCTGTCACTGTTGCGCTACCCTAAGGTACAAAAGTGAAAAGGTACATCTTTGTACCAAATGGTACCTTAAAGGTTCATATTAGTACTTCAAAAGTAACCTTTTGAAAGGGTATCACCTCAATTGCGTACCTTTTTTCTGACTGTGCATAACATAGTTAAAGGAATTTTTTTATCATTTTAAATCAAACTGGTTTGCTCGTGAATATTTTCTGAATACCTTTGATTTATTGAAAAATATATACTGCATATTGTTCAAACTAAATTCAAAACATTATACAGAACAGTAACAAACAACTGACCACAACATCCTGAATTTGTTCTGGTGTAGACTACATCAGCATTATCCTCACTGTTTCCAAACTGTTTGCGAGTTTTCAACACGGTCAATTCAGAGCAGCTTTGTGAGACCCAAAAGAACTGACCAAAGGACACTCTTCCTAAAAGTCTATCTGCACTTCAGCCTTGGCTCCCTGTCTGAATTCCTTCCTCTTGTCCTAAACAACGGACCCCCTCAAAGCAGCTGGCTGGTCCTCAAGCATCCTCAAGCCACTAACAACAGGTTAGTCCGCAGTCTGTGAGAGCGTCAAGTCCTGCTCTGTCTTAAAAACAAGACAAGAACACATGCAATAATGTGCCTGTCTTTATAATTAGTGTAGAAATTCATATTTGCATTTTTATTTTTGTTTAATACATCTGATTGGTCAAGTGTGTCAACGGGAGGCTGCAAAATCAGATTGAAGTGATATTTAGGAGAAATTATATTCATTTATACAATGTAAAAAACTGAAGTTATATAGTGTTGTCATTTCTGTATAATTATTTGAGATGCATATACTAGCAATTTCTGAGTGAATATTGTTTCTACAGCAAGTTATATATCATTCAATTATCTCTAAAATAACAGTATCTACTTGTGTACGAGTTACATTAAAGTCCTATGAATCCAAACCTGGAAAAGGTGTTTCTGGCATAATGCATGATGCTTTCAAAGTCGTAAACCTCTCCAAGCGAATCCACATCATCTAGCTCCATCTTTATGAAATTATACTCCTGACCTGTAAAGTGCAACATAGGGTTTCTCACGCAATTATGAATTATCCTGGGTTTGAGATATAACGCATAAAGGTTATAATTCTGGAAACTATAGGCATATACAGGAGCATTAGAAGACATTCTACAGTTGTATGTAGTTGAGGTTTAGTTGCTGTACCTGGCTGGATGTTTTCTCTAAATATATCAACATGCTCGTCTCGGTCGGGTCGTGTGTGCTCGTGCCAGAATCCAATGACATGCCCGAGTTCATGTACCACGATGCCAAACTTGTCACAGTTCTTCCCGATAGATATAGCCTGGGGACCGGCACCTCTCCGCCCGACAAATGAGCAGCACCTTTTTTTAAACAAAGCCAACCAGGAGTTAGAAAACACTTTTGGACCAATTTTGCAACACATTGTATTTGTAGTTTGTATTTACTTTATTCACTGTTGCAGAAACAACATTAAACAAGTTTTTGTATAGACTAATTTTAGGTTAGGCTAGTTAAATATCATCGGAGTGGTTTGAGATCAGTAAGATTGTCCTTTTCATTTTTTTTTTAAGGTTATACTTTTATTGAGCAAAAACACATTAAACTGATAAAAAAATACAGTAAAGACATTTACTGTTAAAAAATATTTCTATTTCAAATGAATGCTGTTCTTTTGAACTTTCTGTTCTTTAAACGATCCTGAAACATTCATCAGTTTCCACACAAATACTCAGCAGCACAGCTGTTTTCAACATTGACGATAGTTAGAAAAGTTTCTTGAGCAAATCAGCATATTAGAATGATTTCTGAAGGATCATGTGACATTGAAGACTGAAATATTGCTCTGACAGGAATAAAAACATTTTCAAAATATTTTATAATAGAAAACATGTATTTGAAATTGTAATAATTTTTCAGTGTTATTTTTACTGTATTTTTGATCAAATAAATATGGAAGCTCATTTCCACCACGTAAAAAAAACGATAAGTTAAAAACTCAAAATTATGATATCCTTAAGTCATATTTACAAGATAAGTCAAAATTATGACTTACACAATTGAAATTATGACTTTAAAAGTCATACTTACGAGATAAAAAGTAAAAATCATGATTTAAGTCATTCATGAGATTTACCCCCGGTTTCACAGACAAGACTTAAGCCTAGTCCTAGACTCAAATGTAAATCTGAGCTGTTTCAACTGAAATAAACTTGCACTGATTGATCTTGAAATATATCAGTGCCTTTGTTTTGTCTGAAAAAGACCAAATCTTGTATACATTTTATTATTATATATATATATATTACATTTCACCCGAGGAAAATACTTTTCACGCAACTCAAATCATTGCATTCATATTCTGGGGTATATTCTTCTTGTCTGTACATGGTGTATGCTTTATTAATAATATGTGTATTGAACTTGGTCTTCCAAACTGTTTTAAGCTAAGTTAATTCGTTTTAGAATGTCCCGTTTATCATTAGACCCCTATCATGTGACCAGTGTGCATATAAAGATAAAATATCATTGTCAATTTTGACTTGTAATTCATAATTTCGATTATTTAAGTCATAATTTTGATTTAGGAAGTCATAATTTAGAACTTAATTCATAATTTCGAGTTTAACGCATTATTTTTTATTTCTTACGTGGCGGAAATGGGCTTCCATAAATACATCCTTGGTGAGCATAAGAATTAGAAAATGCGCATCATGTAGAAATATAGAAACTACACTTGAGTAGAAAACATTATATATGTCTGGGGAAGCATGACAACCATCAAGTTCATCATTCAGCCTTTTGATTGATCAATGTTCAGCAAAGTTTAGCTCAATTCAAAGGAGAGACACCATGAGCTGAATAAAGCAAATTCTACAGTCATTCAGACCTTGAGGTCAAGATCTGCCTCTGCTGAGAAAACAAGGCTTTGTGCTGACTGAATCCAAGCGTGGATGTTTTTGTCACAGACGGCACATGGACTACTGTTTTGGGAACTCTGGTGTAGTGATGTGGCTTCAGCAAGGCCCATATTTTCACTAACAGCCACACATACACTCACAGTCAATCATTCAAACTAGGAGGTAAACTATTTGATAAAAACAAATTCCATTAAATGCAATACTAGAAAACTACAAGAAAGCCAAGTTGGAATGGTGCTTACATGCAAAATGAGCTGTGGATGGTTGCCAGGTTGTTGCTATGTGGTTGCTAAGATGTTCTGAGTGGTTATTAGGTGCGCAAATGAATGAAAAATACATTTAATTGATCAAGATTAACACGAAAGACATTTATATTACGAAAGATTGACAAAGATACAGAAGATTTATATTTCTAATAAATGCTGTTTTCGAGCCTCTTTTCCATCTAAGAATCCTGGAAAATGGAACTGTTTTACACATTGATAATATAAAAAAGTTTCATGAGCAGCAAAACAGCATATTCAAAGTATCATGTGACACTGAAGACTGGAGTAATGGTGCTGAAAATTCAGCTTAAATCACAGGAAGAAATTATAAACTCAAATACAAAATAGTTTTTTTATTGCAATAATGTTTCACAAAATTACTGTACAACTGAATAATGCCAATAGCCTAAACCCTAAACACAGATTTCACAAATTCACATTAGTTCTGGATGCATTAGTGTCTAGTCAATTCAAGTCTCGTTGAATATCCTGTAAAATGTGTTGTAAATGGCAATTCACAGTGACTTAATAAAAGGTGCAATAAAATCAGAAAGAGCACACGAGAAAAAAAGAGCATCACCCAGAAAAAGACACAAACCACACCGTAGCACTCTCTACAGGGAGCCAGCTTTGCTCCAGAAGAAAACTTGTTTGTGCAGTCCATGCCTATAGAAAGCCAAATAAAGAAAACTGCTGAAAAGATTGGAGCTTTTGAATGCTGGCAGGGAGGTGTGTTTCTGTGCACCAGGACTGAGGGAGAAACTGGAATAATCAATATGTGTGGAGGGAGCAACAAATGTCTCTCCCCATGAGACAGGCAGGACGTGAACTTACCCACATGGCCGGATAGTAAAGACGATGTAGCTCTCTTCTGTGCTTCTTTCAATGAATGTCACACAAGTGTGTTTTTCCCAGTGACGCATGGCCTGCTTGAAAATGGCTCGCTGGCTACCTACAGGGTTTAGTTTATATCAGTAAACAACTAAGGTCATCTAGATAACACTTTGAGTTGCAGCACCAGATGTCTATTGAAAAATTCCAAAGGATATTGATATTTAAAGAAAACAATTTGAAAAAATGTTTCAGACAAAATTAAGATTTTGTGTGCAGTTGGAAAAATTACACTACACTGGAATATTAGGAGATCATGCAAAAAAAAATCTAATACAATTAAAAAATATATTTTATTTAAAAATAATAAATAAAATATAACACAAAGTTATATGCAGACTTACCGCTGAAGTTGCTACTAATAACATAGGGTAATTATGCCATCTGGCCAAATTCTCTCAGGTCTGGCTGTGGCTGCTCTCCGTCTGCGTAGGAGTCTTTGACCGGCCAAAACTGGGTCGTCCTTTGCATTGCCATTACCTGAGGATCTGTTTTCTAGGGCAAAGACAATACTTCAGACAAAATATACTTGTCTACAAATTACATAATTTATTCTATAATATAACCTGATTATTTTTGGATTACTTTTCAAGTAACTCATAACATAGAACAGGATTAGTTTGTACCATATTGATCAAAAAATGAAAAGAGACTTTGTTTTCAACAACATGAAGTATATTAAACATTATTTCATTATTGGGGTTTGTGAAGAAACTGCAGGGAGTTTGTGAGTTGATAAAAAGCTAATAACTAAATGAATAATAACATGTCAAATTAAAAACAACTCAAAATAAAACACTTTATCTGTGTACCTGAATTGCATCTGAGAAGCATGAACATACTAATATTCTGTTAAGTATTAATTTAAAATGATATTGCACAATACAGATTACATGTAATCAGTTACAACGTAGCACTGAATATGATTGCATGGTAGCAGCAGTGTGTGTTTTGCAACCATTATCACCTGAATCAGGTATAGAGAAGTTAGAAGAGTCTTTCTTCTTGGCGTCCATATAGTTGGCTTTAAGGAAGCGCAAGTCCTCCTCATCTAAGGCTATGTCGCCCAGAAAAGCAGCTAAAACAGAAAGTGAGAATACATCAGAAGATGAACTTCTCAAGCATCATGTAACCCTCTGCAACTGAAGAGTGAAACACCATACCATAATGAGAAGCATTCAGCCCAGCTTAATGCAGCTGTGCACAGGTCCCCAGAAACTAAATCTGGGGTCGTAAGATTAAAGTCACAGTAGCTCTCTGAAGTCACAGCTGCAGCTTGTATGCCAGTCTCAACTCTGACTTTTAATGGACTCACTCCCATACAGGCTGGTCAGGATTCAGGGAGATGGTGAAAACAAACCACACACCAGCAACAAAATCCAGAAAAGGTGACTTTCCTCTGTCTACCTTATTTTTCTCTGTGCTTTACAACTCTAAATGCATGAGGAATATTCTGTGTGCTGCTTTTTCTAATAACTTATTAGCTGTTCTTGAGAACCTAAGAATATTGTCTTTCAGCAAACAATTTCCGGTTTTCAGGAATTTACAGAGCAATAAGTGCATGGATGGTCATTCTGCACTGACCAAAAGTGCAATTTTCTCAAGGGCACTATAATAGAGCAAATTTGTTCTAGCAACTCTACCATGTCTTGAAAATTCAGCTTTGTGATAAAACCTACAACTTCTGGGTTAACTGTCTTGTTTATTTAGTCTTCAGTCCTCATATTCGCTAGAACTTTAATCTTTAAGTCATGGACATCTTCGAACAAAAGTATCTGTCTGTATATTCAAACTTTTTCCATGAGTGAAGGGAGCTAAAAATAACTGATGATTAGGTAAACAAACCATTCTTGCAAACATGAATGTCTTTAAAGATCGATGGAAAAGGGACAACGTTAAAGCTTAAAACAGAAATATATAGTGAAGGACTAATAAGAAATGTACAGAACATTATACAAAACATGGTGAAGCGTCATCTGTAACGTTGTTGTTTTCCCATTAAATATATTATGTTAAATTTTTTTAATGCTAGAGAGCTAGTAAAAAGTAAAAAGTAATAAATCCTTGTTTTTGATATCACAAGGTCTTTCATTTCTACAATTATTTTTCATCCTTTATATTCTGTAAATGCATTATAAATTTGCTTGAGCGGCTGTGAACATTCATCATGTCTGGGATTTGTGACATAGCAACAGAATTCATTATACTCTGTGGCAGCAGGGAACACTTCAGCCTGGCAGGACATCTTAAGCCTGAAACTTTTGCTAAACAAACCCAACACACAATGTGAGCATGTTTCACATCCAAAGCTGTCAAATCTATGAATATGCATATAAAGAAATATGCCCACAAATAAAGAAACATGTCACAGCCAACACATTTTGATGTTATGTAGTTCCCAATTAAAGATTAAATCAAAGGTTTGTCATTACCGCCAAATCAACTTCAATGGCAGCAACAACACAGAAGTCGTTCCTCTTCCAATTTCCCAATTCAACACTTCTCTTTGTTAGCAACAAATTAACTCTCAATTGAACAGTCTCTGGGCTAAAACAAATTCCTGACAGGTTTCAGTTGCCTGAAGTTCACTTCATGCTGTGACAGTAATGAACAATCGTCTGAAATGCTGGGCAGCCCTGTCAGAAACATACTGATTAATACACTACTTATTTCAATGTAAATTCAAATCCCTCTAAACTGATTTTTTTTTTTTTTCAAAAAATCTTCTGTGATTTGACTGATTACATTCTGAGCTTTTTACATATTTCTTGATGAGCACTCAAAATCAATTAAATAGTATAGGTTAATTAGTTAATGTTAGCAGGTAGAAATCACCAACCCAACCACATAGCCTATGCTTGGCCACCGGCTCATTGACGTTGCCTCTAAACAAGTGGACAATGTGCTAAAGCCGTAATCACAAATTTGCAAGAAATAAAGAAAATACAAAGCGGATTAGTAGGCTAATTATTATTTATTTTTGTGTGAAAGCATTAAAAAACACATTTGCAGAGAGCTGTTTGACCATGGTGACATATAAACAATACAGAAGCTATTCAATTCAGTTGTTATAGCCCAGATGACATTTAATCGGCTGTCTATTCTGTTGCCAGCTGTCCGTTGCTGTAACAAAGGTTTGCCCTCTGAAAAGTTCCTTTTTGGGAGACATAGTTAAAACTTCTACAGGCCATCAAATCTTGCTTGGGTAACTCAAGCGTTTGTAAAGCACATTTTGTGCTGTAAATTAAGTAACATGTTGGTTCTACATGCTCTGCCCGAGGATGCTGATTTCTGAGTTGGGATAGGGGGAGGTGACGAACCACCAGGATCCCATTCACTTGTCCCAGATCTCATGCTGTCATGCAGTACACAGCTAAACAAAACAAAGCAACACAAACAACACAGCACAACAACACATAACAAAATAACACAAAGCAACTTAGGAGTAAACAAAACAATATATGTTAACTAAAAATAAAACAAATTAAAACAAACACAAAGCAAAACGTAAATCAAAACATTACAGACTCTGATCAAAACAAAACAACTTTAATCGAAACAAAGCAAAACATCATGAATTTTGAACTAAACAAAACTAAAACTAAAATAAAACAATACAAAGCAAAATTAAACAAACCAAAATAACACCAGCAACAAAATTAAACAAACTCTTGATTTTTTTAAGTTTAGAAACACTGTATATTATATTACCAGCTTTGCATGGGTCCTTGTAGTCAACTTCATCACTGTCTCCAAGACCTGTGTGATAGCTTGAATCCACTTTCAGTGCGATCGTTAATAAAAGCCGAAGATTGAACATAAGCAAACATGACCACGGGGAATTCATGACGGGAATGAGTGTGGGTGTATGTGAACCTGGAGCCGGCGGAGAGCTGCGGGTTGCGGTGGGAGTTTGGAAGGATTTGGGAAATGGGAGCTCCCGGGAAGGCGGGTTTAGAGAAGCGAGGCTTTGCTCTATTCAGTGTCTTTATTCTAGTCCAGTGATTCGCTCACATACCCGGGACTCGGGCCAGCATCCAGCTTACAAACATCACAGATCGGAGGTCAGTGGACCTAAGCGTCCTGAGCCCATCTGTGTGGGAGAATGCGAACGCGCAAGCTCGTGCGTTTCACTCCAGACAGAGCAGCAGCAGAAAAGTAATTTGTGTGTGTGTGTGTGTGTGTGTGTGTGTGTGTGTGTGTGTGTGTGTGTGTGTGTGTGTGTGTGTGTGTGTTGTGTGTGTGTGTACCAATCATAAAATATCCCTAATAGCTACTCTCCAATCGCTCCAGCGGTACTTTGATGTCATACGCCGATCAATCTGCCCAGCGATGCATCTCGAACAAACAGAGGAAGACAACGCGTTTTAACCAATCAGAAACGCTCTCCGCTTGTGAACGTTTTTGCGCTAAAAAGATTCTGAGTTTTTTTTATAAGTACTAAACTGTAATTTTCTGTCAGGACTTCGTTTTTCTACAGGAAATAAACACATAAAAAAGTCGCTGCCTTTGTAGTGAAGGTATAAAATGTGAAAATTCGGGCAAGTCGGCTGTTTTTGGAAAGTCGTTACCTTTAACCAAAAAGTCGTTACCTTTAACCAAAACATTGTACAGCAACTTTTATTTGTAATAGCTCTCTCTCAATATCTTGACCAAGGTTATGACTTGTTCAAGAAAACTAATTGTTGGTCGTTAAGATCCTTATACCTATTAACTGAGAGTGCATTCCATTTGAATCTCTCTATCGTGTAGATGTCGAAGCTGGGTGTAGTGGCAGGGTGTAGTGCTAAAAAATGACAGTAATTTAGAGTGCACCTCAACATCTTTCCAGACCTAATTTCAAATATTAAACTTTATTTTGGTTGTGCTAAATCCACTTTTAAAATGCAAACCAAAAAACATGCTTAAATAAATTAAGTTACTTTGTATGCTTTCATAGATTTTTTTTATTTCAGCACCTTTATTGGTAATATGCATCCCTTGGAGGTAAATAAATTATACAAAGTTGTATAGTTTGAAGGGGTACTGAACCAGACTGCTTTTGTGACATTTTTTTCAGAGATTCTGATTCAAACACAAATAATCTTTGGGCCTGTGTCTAGCAGTTTATTGTGAATGGCCATCTGAAGAGGTTATTTCTGTTTGGAACAACCCTATACAAGATGACATTACATGCCGTCTACATGACATGCTTAAGAGTGAAAATGGATGCTTGTTTTACAAGTCACGTGGTACAAAAAACAGCGCATGTGTGAATCTATTCAAAAACAGAAGCAATGAGATTATATTTTTGTAATTGATAAATTTCCCATAAAAATGTGGCCATGATAAAACGCTTAGGGGTCACATTTCACAAATCACTTTATTTTCCAGTCAGGTAACGTTTTTCTTCAGCTCTAATTCCTAGAACTTGTATATACTTGTGTGCATTATTCATGAAAACATATCAGCAAAATAACATCTGGTCCTTTCAAAGGTAATAAAACATTTAGAATTTGATTTTAAACGAGGACAGCAAGAACTGAACTGACACTGATAAGAATTCTGTTCATATAAGAATAATGGCATGCTGTCACCACACACAAAATTATAACACATTATATGTAAACACATTCTTTTTTTCTGTGCATTTCCCTTCAAAACGTCACTTCAATCTATAGTCATGGACAGAGCCGATCCTCCCTATACGCAGAATATGCAAGCTGCTTAGGGCCCCCGAAACACCAGCTCTCAAAGATGATTTCATTTTAGTTTATTTTTTTAATTTGGCCAGCGGCAATGAAAACATGAATGATAATGTATTGTAATGCGGCGTTGTTGCCCTTTCTACATAAAAATCTGTCAAATCATGTAACGTGAATGTTGTAAAGTCTCTTGCTCGAGACTAAAAAAGCGAGTTAAAAACATAGCGAGCTGCGGAAGAGACACTGTTTCTCGAGCTCTTTCCACGAGCGCGATTCGAGACAGAGTGAAATACGGACAAATGCGTTTCATTCTTTCATTCATAACCACTCGAACCCTGAAGCAGATGGGCTACAGCAGAACGGAGGATACAATTCGCACAGGCTCACCTAAATTGGACAATAGAAGATTGTAAAAACGTTGCCTGGTCTGATGAGTCTCGATTTCTGCTGCAACATTCAGATGGTAGGGTCAGAATTTGGCGTAAAGAACATGAAAGCATGGATCCATCCTGCCTTGTCTCAACGGTTCAGGCTGGGTGGTGGTGTAATGGTGTGGGGGATATTTTCTTGGCACACTTTGGGCCCCTTAGTACCAATTGAGCATCGTTTAAACGCCACAGCCTACCTGAGTATTGTTGCTGACCATGTCCATCCCTTTATGACTACAGTGTACCCATCTTCTGATGCTACTTCCAGCAGGATAATGCACATGTCACAAAGCTCAAATCATCTCAGACTGGTTTCTTGAACATGACAATGAGTTCACTTTACTCAAATGGCCTCCACAGTCACCAGATCTCAATCCAATAGAGCACCTTTGGGATGTGGTGGAACGGGAGATTCACATCATGGATGTGCAGCCGACAAATCTGCAGCAACTGCGTGATGCTATCATGTCAATATGGACCAAAATCTCTGAGGAATGTTTCCAACACCTTGTTGAATCTATGCCACGAAGAATTAAGGCAGTTCTGAAGACAAAAGGGGGTCCAACCCGGTACTAGCAAGGTGTACCTAATAAAGTGACCAGTGAGTGTATATAATTACAATAAAAAGGTAACATTAAGGTAAATTCATGAATAAATATTCTTATTTATTTTACAACATTCTTTTAAAGGATATAATAAATATAACAATTTCATGTTTGTGCACAGAATGTTGATTTATCTTGCTGTTTTGATTGTATTCATCCTCAGTAATGTGTAATACATCCTGTTCTCTGTGCATGAAATAAGGGAAAGACTTTCCTTAAGAAATGATTGTGTCCAGTGGTAAAGAGACCGTTTACTTGAATATGAATTTGGTTGAAGGCCCTGAAATACTTCAAGCAAAATCAGAGAATGAACTGGTGTGACACCATTTCAAGCAAACTGGGAATGCTTTAGCTTTCTCCTGGTAAATAAACCCCTCGATTGCACCATTCATTCCATCCAGGCTCCAATAGATCTTTGGGAAGCTATAATTCCATTCTTGTCCTCAAGGAGAATTCCCTGAAAACCGTGACCTTTCTCCTGTGGCATTACAGCGTGGCAGCACTCTTTCCTCCTGCTGGTAACACCATGGTTCCCATCAGATGCTCTGTTGGGAGGCAGGAGAACAAACTGGAACCACAGGCCACAGCGACTTGGAAGCCCCTCCGGAAGTGTTTGTATATATATATTTTTTAATAAGCTGTAACTAAGTTTATATTATTTTAATTAAAAAAATTGTATAGGTAAATTTTCTTCCTGCAAGAGAATAACTATAACAGGAATAAACAATTCTTTGCCACCAATGAATTTATAAAAGTCACCACACTGTGGCAGTAGAGAAGAAAAATACCCTCAACAAAAAGCCCTTTCGGGCAAACAGGAGAGAGAGGGAGAGAGAGACTGTTTTGAATGTTTTTCCAAAAAGTATTCATGTCACTCCCCCTTCCTATTCAAGATAAATCTCCATTTTCACAGAGACCCAGACAGCACCAGAGCGAATAAAATTATTTTATGAAGTTTTCAAACTAACCCATGTCACGTTTAACACATGCATCAAGGGCACGCTGAGGGCCAGCACCTTTAGAAGCCTGAAACACATCTGTGGCAACAGCACAGCTGTATTTGAGCTATATGAGCGTGTCTTTTGAGAGAGAGCGATTCGGGCCAGTCTGACTGGAGCTCCTCAGGATCTGACTGCAGCTCTGGGACACTGAGACCAGACCTGCTCCAACCTGGATAGATCAGAGACTACAGAAGTAATTGCCTCCACCAAAGTTGGATATTTTGCTTTTAGGCTTTGCTGGGAAGTGCCACTGATTTGTGCAAGGTTGCAATTACCAGACCGGAATAATGTCCATGGGCTGGCTTGGAGGTGAAAGGCTGCTTACAGGCTTATTTGTGATGCTTTTTCTGAGGCTCAGCTGCTGTGCTGGACAGAGCTATGAACGCTGGGAGGCCGGGTCCTCATGCTACGGAGGGTTTGACCTCTACTTTGTGCTGGACAAGTGAGTTTTTTTCATTACCATAAGCTTTCAGAGCATCTTGTGAAAATGACACCTGAGAGTCTGTTGCTGGTTAGGGGACCAATTCAAGCAGGCAATCAGCTATTAGGTCTCCAAAGAGACACATCAGCCAGCGATTTTGCTGTGTAGAGTATCATAACAGTCTCTCATGCTCTTGCTGCTGCAAATCATGTGTGAAACATGAGGTTTGAATGTGCCCATATATCTTGGAAATGTATAATTTACATTTATATTCTCTGCAGTATATCATAGGTGTCTCAAAAGGTCAGCTCCTGAATCACTTAGGCAGTTTGTTCAAAAAGCATGAAAACATTTACACATGGTCAGTTTATCATCTCATCTGTCACTTGTACTGAAGTGTACACTTATAGTATACTAAATTATACAAGCTCCACAAATGCAGACAAACTCCTCAAACACAGAATTGAGCTGCGGTACTCACTCTTCTATTGCATTTTTAATAGCTATGTGGATGCATATGGAACCATTTACCATAAAAATAGTAAAAATGAGGACAACAACCCACCTCCAGAAAACACAAAGAGCTTGGCAAAGAAAGAAAGAAAGAAAATCAACCTATTTTTAAAGACTGTTGAAATAGACTCTTGAATGATGGTTGTGGGATATTTGGGCTTTAAAGGGTTATTTTCCTTTGTCTAGCTCTATTTCTGAGGTTGTGCCCTGGGTTTGGTTGCACATTATAATTAATATATTCAGTTCAAGAACAAATACAACAGTTTCAGGTTATTTTAGGGTCATTGTAACATAGGAAAGCCTAAAATACTGACGATATAAGTGAAGGTGAGGGTATCTGAATGTAGCGTTTAGGGGTGTTTGGGTTCCTCATGTGCTGAACCTTTTCACCAGCAGGGCCAGATGTTCCAGAGTCTCAGAGCTGTTTTGAAGCAGAGTTTGTATCTGAGCACCAATGATGTGGGAATGAGAAAGAGACAGAGGGGAGGGAGAAAGAGACAGAGAATGTATGCAATTGTAACATTCTTCTTTCTTAAAAACACAGATAAACTCAGAGAAAAGACATGCGAACAATGCAAACCCTGTGATGAATTTAGAGTGAATTAAACAAATGTAATATGCATGCAAAATCTTTGGATTGTGACAGAATAAAACAATGCTTTTGCAGTGTAGGACAACAGCCTGCCCTAGCTAGATTAAGGAAAAGTATTTTCAGTGATGGTTATAGGTTCTTATCTGATGAGGTCATAGCGAAGACTTGGCTCACGATGCAAGCTTTCATTTTCCTGTTGAAACAGTGCAGAGACGGCCACAATGCTTATGCACTGCAAGGTCTATGCGAATCAATATCTGCCATTTTCAACCATTCATCTCAGAATATCCCAGAAAATAATATCACTATCAGTAGGAGTAGCATGCTTTTCTGTCAGTCATACTACAGTTCTTGCTAAACGCACACACACAAACAAAATCAGATTTTCTTATTTTCAAAGCCTGCTATAATTCTTCATCTTCTCATGGATCTAAATATCAACATGTCTGCAGTTAATTTTGTTCAGAGAAAAGCTGGAGTCTTGATCTCGAGACCTTTCAAGACAACATAAAATCTCTGGTCTGAGTGTCATTACTCAGTGTCTTGGCCTTGATTTGGGTCTTGGTCTCGGCTTCTGTCTCAGACAATTTTCAGTATATTAAACGTGATAATTACCTCAACCTGCATGTGTGGCAACTGGCAAGTGGTTCAACATTTGAAATAAATTCAGAATTTACACATTTTTCATCTCATTAAAATGGACAGATAGCTTTTGGACCAACAGAAAACCCCTGAGACCCAGATGGTCTAGATCTGGGCCTCAAGGGCTTCACGCTCATTTACCTCATGTCACAATATTATAATAAATTGATTTTAAATAAAACGACTGTTTCAAATACATCTAGTCTTTTGTTTACAGTAATAGAATGTGGTCTGGGTCTCAAACATAAAATGTTGAAGTACGTAAAGAAACGTAAAATAATCCATAATTATAAACAACCAATGTACAAAAACGACCCAGGGTTTCAAATGAATGCCACAATAAATGCAATCTTTATTTTTTCCAGTTCACTGAAATTCATGGCCTTGCATGGTTCTTCAATTATATATTTGATCTGAATTAAAGCATTGAGAAGTTTAGACTTGGTCTGGGTCGTGAATGGTCTGGTCTTGGCTCCACATACATGCCCAATTTTATTGTATATATATATATATATATGAAATAACTGGATTTAAAATAGAACAGCTAATAGAATTAGAGACAATAATAGCCTGCCCACATTCTAAAAAAATGTTTATCAACATCTGCTGAATTTATCAAGACTGAATTAGCAGCACTGGTGTGTTTGTGGGGGTGTATGTGCACAGAGGAAAGCTTATACTGCTTTTGGATGGCTTCAACATTGCTTACGTAAGCTTAAATTTCTTTTTTGATTTGTCTCCACCGCAACTTCCCAGCCAGATGAGCCATTACACAAGCTGAGCCATTAAAGCAACCCACTTAAAAAAGAGTTAGCGACTAGATGCTCAGATACCATTCTCTGTGTCAGAAGCTATAATTTTTAAGACTGTTGTGGACAATGACATGCTGCCATGATAATCTGAAATGAATCTTGAGATAATCCTTAAATAGCCAAGAGGGTTTATTTTAGAGAAAAATAACCACTACAATATATGAGCAGCCTAAATCCTTTTGTGGATTTAAGCCATCATGCAAACTTGTAAATGTTTTCCAAAGAGTTTTTATTTTCCCCACTAAAAGTAGGGTTGGTATGTTGCGGTGGCAGATATTGTCTCAGTCTGCAGTCATAAATGTCACACCTTCCGCTGTTAATCGATGCAGACCTTATTTCCGCTGAGATTTCACATAGACCTGTGATGCTCACTCCTAATGTGTCAATGTGGCACAAAGTGTTTTTAACAAAATTAAACTTAGAAGATGGGATTCGCCAGCATCTCCTCTTGCAATGAAAAACAGTACAAAATTCATCATACGTGATAACTTTCAATGCTTTCAGGTTGTTGATTTTCTATTTTCTTTTGTGTGTGTGTGTGTGTGTGTGTGTGTGTGTGTGTGTGTGTGTGTGTGTGTGTGTGTGTGTGTGTGTGTGTGTGTGTGTGTGTGTGTGTGTGTGTGTGTGTGTGTGTGTGTGTGTGTGTGTGTGTGTGTGTGTGTGTGTGTGTGAGAGAGAGACAAACTACAGCAAAAGATAGAAATAACTGACTTAAAACCATTTTTAAATGGTGAAAATACTAGTGTTCTAATAATTTTGGCCACTACTGCATGTACGTATGTGTATGTATGTATGAAGCACTCTGTGTGAAGCACTGGCTGTTGTTAAACTCCTTGTGCTTACAAAAATATCACTGGAATATTCCAATTAATGGTAAAATAAATGTTTGGAAATGTAAACTGATATTTCCTACTGAAAAGATAGAAATAACGGACTTAATTTTTTTAGCTCAGTTATTTAGCTGGTGAAAATACTAGTGTATTACAGTTTTTTTCAGTGTAATTACAATTATGAAGACACTTGTTTTTAAATAATACAAAATATTAAAAAGATATACTAAAAAGAATAAAAGATGAACTGAACCAATATATTTTGCCACTTAGTTTGATATTTTACCAAATGAAAAGAAACATGTTGTCGATTATTTTTTCCAATACAAATACTGAATTCTAATTCTGAATTCTTCAATGCATTAACTCTATATTGTCTTTGACATAACCTTTGTTCATTCTCAGGTCTGGAAGTGTACAGCACCACTGGAATGAAATCTACTATTTTGTTGATCACCTTGCACACAAGTTCATCAGGTGATTCTGGAAGAAACTCATATTGTATAGTTTTTATTATTTTCTTGCGGTTAGATTACTGTATTTACTGTATTTTTAGGTTTGTAACCTAAAGTTTTTGCAAATTGTTCTTGGTTCAAATTAAATTGTCAAAACACTGTACACTTTACTGCGATAAGAAGTTTTAAGTTGCCGGCAACTGTCCAAAAATATGATAACATGCAATAAAAAGGCTTCAGAGAAGGATGCTAAGGACAATACAGCTTGGATATCAGAAATAGCTATAATGGGATCCTATTAAACCCAATTAATGTCAAGTAGGGGGCAACTGCAGCATGAAAATCTTACCTATTATGCTCTGTCTTCAGCCCCCAGCTCCGCATGTCCTTCATTGTCTTTTCAACGGAGGGAAGAATCCTGATGAAGCTGACAGAAGACAGGCAAGAGTGCATAACACATGCTGTGATTTCAAACGGCCAACTCTGACTCAAAAGCTTTCGATTACTTTGATTGCTTTGTACCTGCTGCGAGTCTGTCAGCTTTATTTGTATCTTGTGTTTATCAAACAAATCAAGAAGAGCAGGAAGCTCTCATTTCCATGCTGGTCCAACATTAATGCTGGTGACCTTTGGTTTGGTTCTGGCTTAGCTGACCAAATAAAAACAAACAAAAGAGTGATTTACATCAATTGTATCTTAACTACATTTCATTATTTAAACAAAAAGCAATACACCATTTCAAAAGGCAAAAATGTAATGTTCAGGGACCAGATTCGTGCTGGACTGGAGGAACTTCAGGGAGTCTTGCCGGGTGGAGATACCTTCATGCACAAAGGTTTTCAGAAGGTAAGAAGTTAGTGTTGCCATTGCTTCCAGTAAAGTAGACATAAGAACTAAAGCACTGTTCATTGAAACAAATATTTGTGTTTTTTAGGCAAGCGAGCAGATATACTACGGAACAGGTGACGGTACGTTATATATCAAATTCTTAAGATGATTGAGATGATATATGATATTGATCAGACATTTTAAAACTTTATCCCCCGGTTTCACAGACAAGGCTTAAGCCTAGTCCCAGACTAAAGTGTAAATCTGAGCTGTTTTAACTGAAAGAAACTTGCACTGACTGATCTTAAAATATATCGGTGCCTTTGTTTTGTCTCAAGATGCCCACCAGTAATGTTTTTTTCCAAGGCATGTTAATAAATATTACTTAAATTTCCTAATTGAACAATGGCCTAATCCTGGCTTAGTCTAAGCCCTATCTGTGAAACCGGGCCTAAAATAATTATTTTTAAGCTAAGTATAGTATAATACTTTTATACTATTCTATAGTATACATACTTTTAAACAGCAGTACAACATCCTCAATAGTTAAAATTAAGCCGTGGTCATATTTATGAAATATACAGTAATTTCAATAAACTTCGTCACGAGAGGCAACTTGGCTTGAAGCCGAAATATTTCCACACGCAGATTTGCTGCAATACGGCAAGACAAGACAAAATCCTGGCAGTAAGATGCTTCGTTCTATTTATGACGTACTGACACACAATACAAATAACTTGCAACAGTGGCTTCGTCGAAATTTGACTAATGTTACCGCAATTTTAGATAAAGTGTGCTAAAATATCGTGTTCTCGTACAGCTGCTCACTCGCTGTTTGTAATGGTACAGCGACAAAACATAGGCTAGGTCTAAGAAAATTACTATTATATATATATATGTGTGTGTGTGTGTGTGTGTGTGTATATGTGTTGATGACGTTTAGCAAAGTCACTATGGCAGTGGTCTCAAACTCAATTCCTGGAGGGCCACAGCTCTGCAGAGTTTAGCTCCAACCAGCTCCAAATCACACCTGCTTGGAAGTTTCTAGTGATCCTGAAGACCTTGATTAGCTAGATCAGGTGTGTTTGATTAGGGTTGGAGTTAAACTGTGCAGAGCTGTTGAGACCAATGCACTATGGGCATCAAAGCACAATTCAGCTGCACGAAATGAACCTGAAAGTACATACAAAATATTTAAATAAATACACCTTAAAGTCATTGATTAACTCCCATTCGGGACAGTTCTTGGTGGTTTTGTGACTTTTCTTTCTACTCTGTGTTAGGATACCGCACAGCGAGTGTCATCATTGCTCTGACAGATGGAGAATTGCGTGAAAATGAATTTGACTTGGCAGCCAGAGAGGTGAGACCTTAGACCTTGGATTTGTTTTACAGAACTGACATATTTTCCTATTCTTTCTCCCATGCGCTTGAAAAAATTTACTTAGCACCAATAGGCTTTAGCTCTGACTGTTGGCAAGAACTATTTATAAATAAACTGAACCTTAGACCTCCAGTCATTTTTCTCAGACTGTGTCTTTTATTGTCTAGATCATATTCGCATAGCCTGATATTTCACACATGACGACTGAATATATGCACCCCAACACATCGTTTTGAACCCTGTCTTTGATATGTTTGAATGGCAGGCTGATCGCTCACGTCAGCTTGGAGCTTCGGTGTACTGTGTTGGAGTGAAGGACTTTAATGAAACCCAGGTGAGGTAACATCTGCACACAGGTCAGAAAGATTCGGGCCTTCGTTGTGAACAGATTACCACAATCTTGATCTTTCAGTAATTGAAATAAAATGTAAGAATGAAAGAATACACAAGTATTTTTCATGATTTCTCATTCGTTCACAGCTGGCAACAATAGCTGACAGCAAAGATCACGTCTTTCCTGTTAATGATGGCTTTGAAGCCCTGCAAGGGGTCATTGATTCGGTGAGTGAGCGGAATAAAATTAAACCGTTACAGCTACTCTTATTTCTTTCGACTGATGATTTTATTGATGCTTCAAATGAGCTATGACACTTGTGTTCATGAAACTTGGGAGATGCCTATGTAAGCAGCATTTTATGGTATCAAATGTCAGCTTTTGACACATAAATGGCTTTTTTCTTTTCCAAATTCTAAGGCATTTCACATAAAAAAAATTATTATGCATTGCAACAAATAATAAGTGGTTCAGAGGACAAATTAAATCCATCCAAGATGGCACGCAAAGTGAGATAAATGTCTCTCTCTCTCTCTCTCTCTCATAACACAAATATAAAACATTTTACAAATACAATTATACAAAATGTAATTAAATGAAATTTAGTTCCCAAAATGTTTTTATTCTATTATATCTAACAATTATAATATTATATATAATTTAGCATTTAATACGTGACAGTTCTAAGCTAATGCAAAACTTTATTAAAATAAATTGTGAGTTTACACATATTTGCTTCAAACCAGTCATTTATGAGGTTGCGATGACTTGCTTAAAACATTCAATCACGCATTCATCTTTTCTTGCTTCAGATCCTGAAGAGATCCTGTATAGAAATCCTCGCCGTGGAGCCCTCAAGTATTTGTGCAGGAGGTAAACAGACATCAGACCATGAAGCAAAGACCTAGTTCAGCCAGGAAACAAACCTTTTTCTTTTTTGGCAAATACAACCTCAAAACAAATCTGAATTTACCAAACCGATTCAAACCAAAAGTGTTAAAATAGTATTTTTGAAAGCAATTCTGTCTGAATTGGTTGGTTATATTGGACTACAATTTTTTTTTTTATATATTCAGGACACATGTATTTAACATCAAACACAATGTCTTTCCTCTGTCCCAGAATCTTTTGAGGTGGTAGTTCGAGGGAACGGATTCCTTCATGCCCGCGATGTGAACCGAATCCTTTGCAGCTTCCGTATCAACAACACCCTCACCGTGAGTAAGTGAAAACAGCACAGACCGATTTCTCTTCCTTGCACTGCCAGCTGTGTGCTGCTGAATTACTAAAAGGTTAACCTGTGTTAGCATTAACTGCTAACCGGCAACGATAAGGAGCAAGAGTAAAAGTTGTTAAATCACAGAAGTGAGTGCAGGCCAGGCTAATGTAGCATTGTTATTGCTCATGTGGCAATGCAGACAGTCTTTTGTACTGGTAAAGAAGCCAATTCAATCCAAATGTCAGTACGTCTGTCGTGTTTTCAACAATGAGCTAGCATGGCGCTCGAAAAGTTGGCCGCAGCACTTGTAAATCACAAGACTTGACTTCAACACAAACCACATGTGCACAAACACATCCACACACCATTAAAAACACACCATGGAAAATATTACTAGGATTTTCGTTCAAATATGTTTGGAGGTTTTTAATTGTTTTGTATATGCATCGGTTTACTTGGCAAGTGCAGAGTTTGTTAATGTCATGAAAAGCACCTTCAAAGCTCTTTTTCACACTTAGGTGAACAATTTCCGTTCTTTTAGGTTATAGCACTAAAGTCTACTCCCCATCATACGACTCTTACGTAACCATTACATTGGGTAACTAATAAAATGGCTCAACGCACAGTGCTTGGAATGCTGGATTTATCTTGGAAGCGAATCGCTAGAAATTGGTCTGCTGCGGTGTTGATGGCCTAATGATTTCTGAGCTCTGAGCATCTATCCTTCTCTCTCAGCTGCAGTTTTACTTAAAGAATATCAGATGGCATGGGGGAATGCAAAGCCCATCTCACCAGTGTGTGTGTGTGTGTGTGTGTGTGTGTGTGTGTGTGTGCGCGCGCACGAGTCTAGGCCAGGGTAAATAGGATTTGGAGTCAAACATTTTCCAGTTTCTCATTTTTCATGTGGAAAAATCTGCCCTTTAGTTTTAGGCTGAACCAAAGTGGTAAAGATATGCAATAGAGTTTCTGTGCTTTTCTTCTGAAAATAATTATTAGTGGTTATTGCTAAGTCAAGCATCAGCATTACTTATGCGTAGGGGCTTTTCAAACTTCAGCGCATAACTTGTCCTGCACTGTTTAAATAATACCTCAAATCAATACAATACAATACATCTTTATTATCAACCATGGTTGAAATTTGTCTTTGACCACACCAGCGAAAACCAAATACACATACAAACACATAATCCTACTATAAAACACGTACAAAAAAAAAAAATATATATATATATATATAAAACATACTAAATTACACCTTTTGGTTAAGAAATCTGACCGCAGCAGGTACAAAAGATCTTTTATAGATATTTGTCTTTGCTCTAGGCATTAAAAATCATCTACCAGAGGGCAATAAAACAAATTGATCACACAGATGATGAGTTGGGTCTTTTAAAATACACTCCGCTTTCCCAACACATCTTGAGATGTAAACCTCACCCAAATTACTCTGTGGTCTGCCGATGATTTTACTAGCTATGTTAGGGACTCTTTCCAGACTATTTTTCTGCTTGCAATTAAGGTGCCCATACCATGAAGTTAAATTATAGGTCAGCACACTCTCTACCAATGATTTGTAGGCAATCTCCAATATGTTTTGGCTCACTCCAAACCTATTGATTCTCCGTATTAGGAATAGACGTTGCATGCATTTTTTCAAAAATATAGTTTGTGTTATCCACAAAGCTCAGTTTACTGTCAATGAATGTGCCAAGATATTTAATATTATCAACAATCTCAACTGGGCGACTCTCTATCA
Source organism: Ptychobarbus kaznakovi (assembly GCA_027422405.1). Taxonomy (NCBI): domain Eukaryota; kingdom Metazoa; phylum Chordata; class Actinopteri; order Cypriniformes; family Cyprinidae; genus Ptychobarbus; species Ptychobarbus kaznakovi. The sequence continues at coordinate 4,685,660 of CM049796.1, read as the reverse complement.
ATACAGGCACAACTGCAACATCTTGCCTAGTACGACTGATGACTAATTCCTTAGTTTTGTTTATATTTAATATCTGTGCACTATTATTACACCAGCCCAAGAGTTCCTCAACATATTTCATAAATTCAACCGACTCATTTATATCATCTTTTTGGAGAAGTCCTACCAAAGCCATATCATCTGCATATTAAAACGTTTAAAATTAGAATTGTGAATTATAAAATAATTAATATGCAGTGAGAATAATATAGGTGATATGACACTTCCTTGAGGGGCCCCCGTATTAACAGTGCATTCATCTGACAGCTGACCATTACACCACACCCTCTGAGTACAGGACAACAAAAAGTCTTTAATCCACAAAACCAGGCACCTGTTGACACCCAAAGATATGAACCGTTCTAACAGAATATCAATCCTCATTGTGTTAAATGCTGATGTAAAATCTAAAAATAAAATTATAGCATATGAATTTGAATTTTGCAAATGACAAAATGTATCATAGTTAACACAGCATCATCAGTACCCCTATTTCGTCTATATGCAAAGGATCAATACCTGAACCAATAGCTGACATTGGATATTTGGCAAGAATCCTTTCCATAGTTTTACATAACACAGAAGTTAAAGCGATAGGGTGAAAATCATTCACAGTATAAACTGAAGGCCCATTTGGTACTGGGACTATCACACTTTCTTTCCATAAGGAAGGTACAGTTCCAGCTTGCAACAAAGCATCACAACATGTTTTTAAGAGCTACAACATGTTTAAGAGCGGTAGCATGGTGATTATTAAAATGTGTAACTTGATTCAGATTGGCTTATTGGTTGAGCTGCTGTTAAATTATTTACAAACAATTCGTAAAATGAAACTGAATTACTGATATCAACCCTGAGGACATTAATCACGCTGCTTCTTATTCTGTGTGGTGTTATTCTCCAGTGAAGAGACCTCTGGTTGTCGAAGACACGTACCTGCTCTGCCCAGCGCCGGTACTGAAGGAGGAGGAAACGTAAGTCTTGCTGGAAACTGCTGAAGCAAAACTCTCTTCAGCTGAGAGAAAGACAAGCCAAAACACAAAGCCAAAAATATAGGACAGAAAGACTCTATGAAAGTAACTCTTCTCCCATTCACTTTAGCACTTTCAATTTAAAGTAGTTAGCAATTATGAAGGATTTACAAGTAATTGTTGTAAATGCTCATCATTTTGAATCAAAGAATGTACAAAAATCTACAATAAAAAAAATATTTGGTTATGCCATGATTTTTTTTAACAAGACTATATAAGTAACTTTACAGTAACGTAATAAAAAAAAAACTTATTTTAATTTGTAATTGTAATTTCACAGTATTATTGTTTCTATTGCATTGTATTGTACTGTATTTTGATCAAATAAATATAACCTTGGTGAACCTAGGAGACTTATTTACTTAGCGACCACAAGCTAATTAATATACTTTATGTGTGATTCAAGCACAGCTGGATCACAGCAGTAAAATCTGCAGAACAGATTTAAATACGGTAATTGTGTTGAACAGAACGGAAAGAGATAATAGACTAAATATTTCCTAAATGAACAAAACAACAAAACATTTTGTTGTGGATTATTCTTTTGAGAATTTAAAATAAAATCAAGTCAGCCAGATTTGTCTGTCTCATTCATAGGACTGCCTCCCTCCATGTCAGTATGAACAACGGCCTGAGTTTTATCTCCAGTTCTGTGACCATCACCGCTGTCAGCTGTGTGAGTACAGTAACCCTGCAGGGCAGCAGTGCCAAGCCCACTACCACTGTTACACTGGGCAGAGCCACTGCCAGTACCACTACACTGGGCAGTACCTCTAGTTCAGCTCCATCTTCAGTCTGCCCTCTGAACACAGTCAGTATTTTCTGTCCTACTTGCCCTCTCAAATTCTAATTCCCAGAGCAAACTAGTAGATTGCAGCTGTTTGGTGCTGTTTTTGCTGTGGGGCAGCCGACTGCAGAGGCCAAACAACAGGGTTGTTGAAGTGCAGAATGTGGCAGTTTCATTATTAACATATGGTAATAAAAACAAATTCAGGTCACATTTCACCCCAGAAGCAAAAAAAAAATTTTATATCTATCTATACAATAACAATAATAAAAATAATAATTGTATGTTTACATATACACACACATGCGCAATATGTAATAAAAATTACCATATAAACCATTTATACCATACATACTATCATGTAATTTCAACAAAGTCACAAAAATAAACAAACAATATTTCTAAGGTAATAAAACGGAAACGATCATCATTGTTCATGTCTTTATTGAGCACAGGTGGAAAAAGTAAATGTCTTCTGGTGTCACTAAAAGCCAGTTGGAGTCAGGTGCTAGCAAACCAGGAGTCCAATTAATGAAACGAGAACAAAGGTGTTGTTTAGGGCTAAATTGACTGATATAAACATCAAAACATGATCAGTGTGCTATTAGCTATTAGCTGATATGAGCCATGCCTCACAAAAAAGTCATCTCCGAAGATCTTCAATCAAGAGTTGTTGATATGCATGTAGCTGTAAATGGTCAAAGACTTTAGATATTCATCAGTCCACAGTTAGACAAATGTCTATAAATGCAGATTATATGGTACTGTGGCTACTTACTAGTAAGTGTGCAGCCAAGATCTCTCCAAAGGCATGACGCAGAATGCTCAATGAATTGAAAAAGAACCATAGAGTAACAACTAAACATCTCTGTTCACGAGTCAACCATACATAAAACATTGAACAGGCATGGTATCCATGGAAGGACACAAAGAAAGAAGCCACGGCTCTCCAAACAAAACATTGCAGCACGCTTAACGTTTGCCTCAGACCACCTTGACACTCCACAACACTACTGGGAAAATGACTTGTGGACAAATAGAATTGTTTGGGAAGCACATGCAGCACTATGTATGGCGTGTAGAGAAAACAGTGTACCAACATGAAAACATCATCCCAACAGTGAAGTATGGTGGCGGGAGCATCATGATTTGGGGCTGCTTTGCTGCCACTGGACCTGGACCGCTTGCCATTGTGGAGGAGGAAAATAAATTCACAAGATTACATTTACATTTTACATTTATGCATTTAGAAGAAGCTTTTATCCAAAGCGACTTACAGTGCATTCAGGTTATACATTTTTTGTCAGTATGTGTGTTCCCTGGAAATTGAGCCCACAACTTTTGCGCTGCTAACGCAATGCTCTACCACTGAGCCACAGGAACATGCCAGTTGAAGCAGGGCTGGAACTGAACTCTGCAGGACAGTAGCTCTCCAGGAGCAGGGTTGGAGATCCCTGTCCTACAGGATAATCTCAAGGTAGCTGTCTACCGGTTGAAGCTCAGAAGAAGCTGGGTGGTGCAGCAAGACAATGACCCTAAAAGATCAAAATCTACTGCAGAATGGCAGAAAAAAATCCCCCTTTTGGAGCAGGCCAGTCAAGCACAGACTTCAACCCAATATAAATGCTGTGGAATGACCTCAAGGGAGCCATTCACACCAGACGCCCTAAGAATATGGGTGAGCTGAAGCAATTCTGTAAGGAAGAATGGTCCAAAATTACACCTGGACGTTGCACACGTCTAATACACAGCAACGGGAAGCGCTTGCTTGAGGCATTGCTGCCAAAGGTGGTTCAACCAGTTATTAAAGCACTGTTTCACTTACTTTTTCCACCATCACTTTGTATGTTAAATGATGTGTTCAATAAAGACATGAAAGATTGTGTTTTATCAGCTTAGTAAAATTGTGTTTGTTGATATTTGTGAAGAGATAATCACATTTCAGGATCAATTTAAGCAGAAAACCAGGAATATATAGAATGGTTCACTTACTTTTTCTTGCAACTGTGTGTGTATGTGTGTATATATATTATATATTTATTTATTTATTGTAACATGCTAGCTTTTTTCATGTACCTGGACTTAAAACATTTTTTAAAGGTTATTTTCATATCCTATAATTCAGTGATTTTTTAAATAATTTACAATTTAAATATTATTACTAAGGTTTTGCATTACAGTAAAAATAAATTACTATTACGGACATAATTATAATAATGATGTCAATGCAACAAAAACATGTTTTCAGCTCAATAAATATATAGACTCATATTTCTTTCCTTTGATTTTGGGCTGAAATGTGACTTTGAAACATTATTCACAGGTTTCGATATATACTCTATTTGATTTCAGACAAGGTAAAAACAATACACTCAATATAAGATTAGGGAGTTCCTGGTGTAGTCACTCACACCGAGATCAAGATAGTGTTTTAAAAAGCTCTTTGCAGCAACTATATTACACCGCTAATTTGTAAGTGTAACCCCATCCAGAAGGGTTCGAGTGTGGCACGAGGAAGATAATGCAATGTTTATTTCCTTTGGACCATAAACCTCCCCGGATCAGTTTCTCTGCTCTGTCCATCAGACCGACGGAATGTTCTTGGCCATAGCGCTGCTGATACTGCTGCTGCTGATCGCTATGGCGACACTCTGGTGGTTTTGGCCCCTCTGTTGCACAGTGGTAAGTTTCGCACTGAAGCCCCTCATCTCAGCTTTCTTTTTCAAAAGTTACCCCAACCGGAGCCCAAAATCCAGTTATTACGGTGCAGAGAAGTGGTTTTCAAGCAGGTTTTGAGCCCAGTGATGTCTTTTCTGAAGTGCAAATGAACGTGAAATTCTGAGCCTTGCTAGTAAGAAAGATGGAATTAAAGGGAATCATTTATTTAAAATAATATTTCATATTCAAATCTTATTTTCATTCCTTCACAAATGATACATGTGGCATAAAGAGCTGTAACAACAATTTTGCTAACACTTGAAGCCTTTATGTATAATGGATTTTTAAAGCTACTCATAACATACTACTTTTCACAAATAATTGTAACTAAAAGTAAAATGTAGATTTGTTGTTTGTCATAGGTTTTGATGCATTATAGTTTGTAAAGGGGTAATAATCAATAGGTACAGTAAGTATTCAATTGTGATAAATATATATTATATCTGTGGTTACAATTATTCATGAGATCATACAACACATTATACGGTGTATTAATAGGCATAATTGATGCATTAAATATAATTCTATAATACATTGTATATAAAAGTTTAAAGTTACGACAACTTATTTTCATTCTTATGTCAACAGATTGTCCATGAGCCACCGCCACCAGTCATGGACGACAGTTCGGTAAGAGATGATGGCAAACTTTGTTATAGGCACCAGTTCTCACTATTAACTAGTTGCTTATTAGCATGCCTATTATTAACATATCGGCTGTTTATAGGTACTTATAAAGCACATATTCTGCATGACCATATTCTACATCCCTAAGCCTACCCAATACCTAAACTTAACAACTACTTTACTAACTATTAATAAACAGCAAATTAGAAGTTTGAGGCAAAAGCCGTAGTTAATGGTTTATTAATAGCGAAAAGTGTGACCGAGATTATTTGTTTGTTTCCTGAATCACTTCGAGATCACATATCGCAAAAAGTATCTGATTTGATATGCATCTTCAGACATGAACATTAAGTAATTTTAGAGGAAATATGAAAATTGTGTCATCATTTACTCACCTTCGTGTTACAAAATCGTGTAATTTTCTTGATTCTGTGGAAAACAGAAAGAGGTAGTCCACAAAATGTCCAAGCTGTTATATCAACTGTATACATGCAAAATTATTATTATTAATTATAAAATGCATAGCAGGAGCACCACAAAAATATGAAGTAGTCCATGTGACTTGTACACTACATTTGAAGTAATCTAAAGCCATTCAGTTTTGTTAATCTGAAAATCTTCCCCTCTACCTTAGCTCTCAAATCACATTTGTAATTACTTGAATAAGATTTGAGAAGTAAAGTGGAAGGGTTGATTTCTAGCTAATAATAATTTACATGTAATTTGTGTTTTCAATGCTACGCCTTGGTGTCTTGGCAGGATCCACAGTGTGTTTGTTCTCATCACGGAACCTTTTCCCTTCAAGTTTATTTCAGAGGCGTTTTCTTGAGAACGGACGCATACGGACATTTGTTCCAAACATTTGCTCAGATGTGAAAACGGATGCCAAACTGATAATGACAGAGGACAGAGAGTGTCAGAAAATTATGACATTATGACTAGGAATTTCAGGATTTTGATTCATTGTAATGATTTTCACCCTTTTTGGACGAAGATAAATGTAAACACCAGGGGAAGAAAAGAAAAGACAAAGAGCAGTTCCAACGTTGTGAATTTTTGAGAACAATTTAATCGTCCATAGCACATTTAAACCTGGACACGTTGTAGCTCTTCCTCTTTCCAAGTCTCCGATTGCGTCTTCAAAACAGGAAATTCCATCAGCTTTAAGCAGGTATTGCAGTGTCTGAGGTTACCGTCTGCAGTGGAAGGACAAACTGATCCCTGATTTCTGCCCTCAGGGCTCATCGCTCCAAAGTTTATATCTGAACTCTACTTCAGAGAAAGATCAACTGTACTGTACTATAGGGACGGGTCATGATGGTTTAAAATATTCCACAACAATATTAAGCACCTTTTCAAATGTGCAAATAATACGAAATGTTTCTTGAGCAGCAAATCAGGATATTAAATTGATTTCGGAAGGCTCATGCGACACTGAAAACTGGAGTAACGATGCTTTATTTTTTTAATTTAATAAAAAAAATATATTCAAATAGAAAACAGGTATTTTAAATTGTAATTATATTTCACAGTATTACTGTTTTTACTGTATTTTTTATCAAATAAATGCAGCTTTGATGAGCATAAGACTTCTTTCAAAACCATTTAAAACTATTACACTGCAAAAAAATGACTTATCTTAGTATTTTTGTCTTGTTAGTCAAAATATTGAAAAATTCTTAAATCAAGATACTTTTACTAGATAAGCAAAATGACTTAAGATATTTAGTCTTGTTTGCAGTGAAAAAAATAAATTAAGTGCATTATGCTAAAAACGAGTAAAATTATCTAAATAAAATATTCTTAAAACAAGAGTATTTTACTTACCCCGCACTTAACATTTTTTCCCCTGGAAACAAGACACAATAGCTGAAGTCAATTTGGTTATCTAGTTAAAGTATCTTGATTTAATAATTTCTAGATATTGTGACTAAAAACAAGACAAAAATACTAAGATAAGCCATTTTTGCAGTGTACCGATCATAAACTTAAATCATGTTTAAAATATTTTTTAGATGTAATAAATGGATAAATTGTTTTAAATGCAACATTCAAACCACAGTTTTATAAATCAGTTTGTTTTTCTTTATCCTTTTGCAAGATGCTTCTCTTGTCGATAGAGTTAAGGTCATTACAGTTCACACATGGACTGTATTTAAAATGAGTTATTATTTTGTTAAATGTAACATTGTTCTAAACCCTGAAGACATGGTTTGAGATAAGTGGTGGATCATTAGCAAGTATCAAAAGACTGTAAACCGTTTCTAATATCAAGGATAGCACTGAAAATAAAAATAAAAGTCAAGCTCATGCTAACATTTCAGTTCTTTCTATAGGCTCATTAAACACGTTGCAGTCAGACCGTGTGGGAACATATGGAAACCCAATTCTGTCTGTCTTATGAGCTATGAAATCCAGATAGATGACCGGAAGGTATAGGCTGACATCATTTCCTGTCCGCTTGGAAAAGATTATCGTTAGGTTGTTTCTCGTGAGAATAAATAAAGACTTTGTCTTGTGCGCCCTTGAGCATAATTGAATTAAACAAAGGACGCATTCATTTGTCATCAGCTCCTCCAAACTCTTCAAATCATCTGCCTAATAACTACAGCGTCAGCTTGGCTGGCTAGCATGAGCCACAGCATCTTTTTCCATCCGCTGCTGAAACTTTGTTGTTAAGCAATATTTCATCATATTGTTCATCGTAATGTTTTTCCAGTGACAATATAAAACCAACATAACTTGACATGTAATTGCAATCCAAACAATTCTTGATTGATAAAATCAAGTCATTGAATTAATTCATGTCAACTTAAGACTGTCTTTCTCCGAAGGATGAAGAGGATGAAGCCTATCCAAAGAAGAAATGGCCGACAGTGGACGCCTCGTATTACGGTGGGAGAGGAGTTGGCGGCATTAAAAGGATGGAAGTAAGGAAAGGGTGTCTGGAAAGAAAATAACAGCTTCCATTTGCTCCGGTCCACTGCAATGATATGAATGAGTATGTGTGTGTCCAGGTGCGCTGGGGAGATATGGGATCCACTGAAGAAGGAGCCAAACTGGAGAAGGCAAAGAATGCTCGGGTTAAGATACCAGAGCAAGAGTTTGAGTTTCCGACCATTCGGACCCTAAACAATGGCATGAGGAAACCCATCTCCCCTCAGAAGTGGTACTCGCCAATCAAGGTAGATCAGTTTACTTTCAGGGGGAACCACAGGTTTCGTTCACAGCATTAACAAACTAAAGCATTACGTTAAGATATTCTAAATGTCTTAGTTCAAATATGTCTTAAAAGCGATACGTTGTTCGCCAGTACCTCAAGATGTGCTGCAAAACAATTACAATTTGATTAGATTCAGGGGCATGCAATTGATAGATTCATATTACAATATTGTGTGTCTATTTTACACTAGTTACAATTTTTTAACTAAACAAATGCAACCAAAATTTAACATGAACATTTTAATTGAAACTTGAATCTGAATATCGCAAATTAATTATCCCAATTGAGACATTCACAACAAAAATACACTTTAGGTTTTTAAATAATATAGAATAATAAATAATGAGAAAAAATATTGAGTCACACATGATATTATTAATTGTCAGCTCTTCATTTGGGTTGTTTTATTTTTTGTCAATGTTCAATATACAAATTTTTTCAAAGTGTTAAATAAAGATTATTGGACTACATTTTATAAGAATATACTATTTAATACTTTCTATATTATTTTTTACATTCAGTTCAATGCCTTACTTGCTATTTCTTTGTAATTACGTCTGAAATTTATGAGCACTTTTTGGAGTGAAAATTGTTTAATAGAAAATCCTACATTATTATTATTTATTTTTTTCAGTGTAGGATATACACAACAAAATAAGTACTCCAGGTGTTGCAAAAATACATAATGATATAGATAAAAATAAATAATGTCAAAATAATCAAAACAATTTAAATGACAGCTCTGTGGCAATTTCATCTTTTGTATAACAAACAAGTCTTTTAATATATGTTATAGATATATTTTTTGTGTTGAGAAATCATATCGTTAGTCATTTGATCGATGCATCGATCCATAACGATTTATTGTTACACACTCTAGATGGTAAGATGATGTCCCCATCAGACTTTTTTTTTAATGAATACGTTTTTTTCGTATATTTTAATATAAAGTCTAATAAAGTGATTATTCATTCTTAATTTATCAAGTTTTGCTGGTGACAGCATGGCATTGACCAGAACCAAACCAGCTCTGACCAGCCTGAACCAGAATGAAAATTCATGCTGGTCTACGTTTGCCAGGGATGGCATCGTAAAAGGTGTTTAATTAATACAAAGTAAGCCAGAAAATATTCATATGCCAGTGCGTCCTCGCAAAAACACATTACACAACAGTTATGGATGACCCAGTACAGTGTCATGCTTACGGTATGGTCATCGGGTGGACAACGAACGACTTGGTCATTCATCAGAAGACTGGAAGGAGCTCAGAAGAAGCGACGTGTGCTGTGGTGGCCTCAGCCAGTCCGGGAAGCGGTTCTTGCATTGTTTCATAATGTCTCTGTCAGATGGAAGGGGAGGGTTAATTTAAACCAGACACTGAACTGAGCTGACCCAAGGGAGATGAGCTTTGCAGAGCTGGTCCATTTCCCAACAAAACAAACTCCTTTTCTTTCTCTCTTCCACCTTCTTTCCTCTGGATTATGCTGGGTGACTGTTCGCTCTGAGACGGAGAAATTAAACACATATAGGTTGAGAGAAATGAAGAGAAGCTTCTGTGTGTATTTGGCAAGGATTCTGCAAAAAATGTACTCAGTAAAGTGATTTTACACCCAAATAATGAGAAACTTTAATATTCACTGAATTGAATATACACTCCAAAAAATTAGAGTAAGTCAATTAGATGTCTGGGTCACTAAATTCCAAGTGTTACTGTTCTACCAGCTTATTATTGTTCTTTGATCCTGACAAGAAATTGGAAATTTAGTGGAACTTGTCAGTTAACAATGTGCATAAAATAAAATTCAGCAATAAGACCTCTGTAAGTCTCTCTGTGCCGCTCTCAATTACAGATTACCCTGAAAATCATCTTTGCATTGTTGATGAAGTGTGTTTTGCAGCTTGAATTTCTCTCCAGCATGCTTTGAAGTGTTGACCTCTTCGAACCGCTGTTGTGTTCGGATCTTTCAGGGGAAACTGGATGCCCTGTGTGTGTGGCTTAGGAGAGGATATGGCCGTGTATCTGTGATGAGGCCTCAGCCGGGAGAGAAGGTAATGAATAGTGCCATACGTAACAGATGCTCTATATTAGAACAACGTTAACAATGTTGTCAATTTGTGGCGTATGCACACAACAGGTCAAAGGTTTGGAACAACACAAATTTTTAAACTGTACAATTTTGAAATATTATCCAAATTTAAAACAACTCTTTCGATTTCAATATCATTTAAAATTTCATTTATTCCTGTGACGCAAAGCTGAATTTGCAACATTATTTCTCCAATCTTTAGTGTCACATAATCCTTCAGAAATCATTCTAAAATGCTTTGATTTCATGCTCAAGAAACATTTCTTATTATTATCAATGTTAAAAATAGTTGCTGCTAAATTGTATTAATTTGTTTTAACCCTGGAACACTAACAAGTTAAGTTAAGAGTAAGTATCAAAAACAAACAACAACATTCATATTAATTGAGCACCAAATCAGCATATTAGAATGAAAATTCCATCACAAGAATAAATAACATTTTAAAATATATTTGAGAAAAGGTATTTTAATTTATTTTAACATTAGTGAGCATAAGAGACTTCTTTAAAAAAAATCCTTATTCCAACTGTTTGACATGTAGCGTATAATTTATTAAATTAACTTCATATCAAACTTATAGCATAGATATTCGCCATATAAACTCTGACAATATTTTCAAGTTATAACACGTTAAATAGGGCTTAAAACTTTCCTCACAAGGCAGTAGAAGGTAATGCTGAATATAAAGCAGTCCTCTGGGTTATTTCAGAATCTGTTCTCTTTAAAATGTTGCAGGCAGATTGTGAGGAACACTTGAAAACATTGTGATGTATATCGAGGATGAAAGAAGGCCAGCTGTTAGCAATAAGTGCAGTCAGAAACAGAGGCAGAGTGAAGGTACTCAGGACGCTGGCTCAGCTTCAGGCCAATAGGACCAGTCTGCTAATATTACTCCTGCCTAAAGGAATGCATCATAGTCTGTTTAAAACATCAAGCACCCTCCCCTTTCCCTCAGAAGAATGCACAGAGGGGAGTTTTGGGGCGTCTGATCTGCTGTGGTAAATAGAACAAGAAAGTTGGACGGAAATCAGATGGTCTTTAAAATTCAAGCAATGGGACTGCTTTGGATCTTCACAGGCAAACAAGAGCTTCTGTCGACTCTTTAAAGCTATATTAAACTGCACTGAGCTATATAACACAAAACAGTGTACTCGATTCATCTCACGAATGCCTTTTTTATCATTCAAAGCCATACTGTGGAAAACATCTGATTTTAAACAAGTAGAAACTATTAGAGGTGCCATAAGAAATCAAATAATCCTTGATCTTGTGAAGTTAGAGTTTGACATACTATTTAAATATATGTATTACTTAATTTTCCTAAAAACCATGCCTTGGAATCAACAGAAAACAAACTATTTATATGCTCTACCGTTCAAACATTTGTGGTCATTTTTTTATATATTTATGAAAGAAGTCTCTTATGCTCACTGCATAGATTTGATCAAAATACAACAAAACAGTAATATTGTGAAATATTATTACTATTTAAAATAACTGTTTTCTATTTAACATATTTAAAAATGTAATTTATTCTTGTGATGGCAAAGCTGAATTTATTTAGCAGCCATTATTCCAGTCTTCAGTGTCACATGATCTTTCGGAAATCATTCTAATATTCTGATTTACTGTTCAAGAAATATTTCTTATTATCAGTGATTAATATGTGGTAACTGTGAAACTTTTTTGTTTAGGATTGTGTGATAAAATAGAAAGTTTGAAATAGCACTCTTTTTAAAAAATATTAAATGTATTTTTACTGTCCCTTAATCAAGTAAATCGAGTAAAAATATGAATTAATTTCAGAAAAGAATCTTACTGACCTCACACTTGTCACATTTGCACATCAACACCTTTTGAGTTATTCAAAAACTTAGCACATCCAGAAAACATGGCTTAATTCTTTGTCCCGAAAAAAACATCCGCAAACAATATTTGTTTTCGTTTTTTATTTCTTATACATATCTGTATTCAAATTCATATGTATTCATTAAGAGCTTTTACAAATTAAATGTAAATGTTTGTCTCTCCAGGGTCGCTGCATAAAATTTACCAGTGTGAAATCCTGCCCGCCCCCTCGATACCCGCTTTACAACAACCCGTCAAGCCACATCTACAGCCTCCCCCACAGCAGATGCCCTCCTGTCCCGCAGGGCACCCTGCCGCCCACCCCGCGCTGCTCCGCCCAGTCTCCAACCTCCACCCTGCCCCGTCTGCCGTCAACCCCGCCCCCAACATCCATAACCCCTCCCCCTTGCACACCACCTCCAACCAGAGCTCTTCCCCCTACCTGTCTGAACATCAATGTGACTCTGCCTCCTTCTCCACCCACTCCACCACCACCAACAAGCTTCCTGCCGCCCTCGTCACCCAGCACCTTGCCTCCGCCCCCTCAGGTGGCTCCGCCTGGACGAGCCCCGCCCCCTTCTCGTCCACCGCCTCGCCCAGGCCCTGATGAACCGCAGTGTTACCAGGACTGAGTAGATCTAAGTGATTTGCACAAGAAAACTGCTGGTTACGCCGGCACAAAAGTTAAGCGCTACATTTTTCAGGCATTAGAAAGGAGCAACATGATTGTTATAAATGACAATGGTTGCAAATGGGATTTAATGTGGCAGTGACTGTATTATTGCATACTGGATTCTGATTAGGTTGACAAACATTCTAAGACGTTAATTTTCTAAAACTGCACATCTATGAAGTAGCTCGAGGTGTGTTGACGTTCACCTTGCCATGTTCTTTATGAATTGTTTTGAAGTTTCATATGAACAGAATGTCAAAGAGAGTCCAATGAAAGAATCAGAAAGAGATCATAAATTATAAACATTTGGAGTTTTTAAAATTACATTTTTTAGATGTATTTGATTTGCATAGAAAATTTCCATCCATTTCACACGAACAAACAAATAAACTTAATGCGATGCGTATTCGTCAGTCACGCAAACAACAGGTAGGATTTTTGCAATAGTACTAATAAACTTAAAATAAACTGAGTTTACACAATAGCCAGGTTTATATATTTATCATCAATAAATCAATCTCAGACAGTTTAATTATTGAATATTGCGTGTTGCACAGCTAGCCGAATTTCAACCATTTTTAAGTGAATGAACTGAATTGTTTTATGCTGATTCTAAACACATTTAATAAATCCATTTTAAATTAGGATTATTTAAATAAAATAAAAAAGATGCAAATAATAAACTATGCCATTATTTTAAAACTGTATGACACCATGCTATTTTATAAACATTTTAAATAAACCGATTTTTAATTTAGGCCTATTTGTAGGGTAGAAACTGACATTGGACCATTTAATAATTGAAGAATAATGTGTTTTAATATTAAAAAGTCAGCGGTCTGTTGACAGTTATTCTATGCTAGCCATATTGCAATGCCTAATAGCTTCATTGTTCATAATAAAATTATTCTGTAAATTATTCACATTGTATCATTATTAGCATCGTAGCTTTGCAGATATATTACAAAGGTTTAAACGAGAAGCATCAGTATTATAGATCCTTTAGTACTTGAGAGACCAGGTTCCACTTTGATGCTTTTTGAGTATGTCAGGAAAACGTCTGCAGGATAAAACATTCAAGTGACTGCAAGAATGGAAAGAAACAATGACAAAACTGATCAAATAGTTCCTTTGGTCTGTAGTCCTAAAACCCAGAAGAGAATTAGCCCGTCCATAAATTGCCCAGGGAATTTCCAGTGGGAGTTCAGAGAAGTGGTTTTGGATTTGAGTAAAATAAAGTCTGTGTTAACATTTGAAGAGACTTTCACATTCTCCAAAATACAGTGCACACATATCGACTACGAGCATGCCAGTTTATGTGCTTGTTGAAGAATCGGACAATTGTGGTAGTCCTTCTATAGGAACGTTTCTTCAAGTTAAGTTACCCACGGACCATATTTCACTTATAAACTGAAAACAGCTCCACATACAACCCATTACACAGTTCAGAATTAGCCTACACATTGATATCATGACTGAACAGCTCTATTCCAAAGGAAACTGCATGACTGAGCTGGAAATGAATGCAGTTGATATTTAGTGTTATGGTCTGGCTGAACGTTTGCAGAACGATGCAGGCTTTTGTCTTGTACTGTATATATGGATGCTTTCTAAACAGCTGTGCTAAAAACAGATCAGTATTCATGAGTAGGTGCTTTATGATTTTTAATTTCAAATGTCTTTTGTTCTGTCGTTTGCAAGTGATGCATTTAAAGGGATAGTTCGGTGTCATTTACTGACCCTCATGTCACTCCAAACCCTTGACACGGTTTCTTCTGTAGAACACAAAATGATTCAAACACATTTTATATATGTTCCTGTGTATCTGCTAAAGAAACTCATACAGGTTTGAAATGGCATGACATTAAGCCTCACAGAATTTGTAATAATGCTACAAACTATTCATTTAAGCATACAGCAGTTCTATGATTGTTTGTTTTTTGCTACATTTAACTATTCTGTCTCTTCTTTTACCTTGAGAAGTGATTTTTATTTCTCATTCTGAGTTGAAAAGCTTGTGCTTGAGCTGTTACAGATGTTCAGAGCGTGTCAGGCTATTCCTTTTTAACGAAGAGCATGTTTTTACACGCTTCAATTAAACATTGGAATTTGTACTTGTGTCTTACTTTTTTGGGTCAGCATATTGTATGTGGGCTCAATAGCATGTTTTCATCGGATTTTGGTAAGTATCACAATTATGACTCCGTCTTTGAAACGATCCACACCTATGATAAAGGAAATGTTCAGCTTGAGTCACATGGCTT
Organism: Ptychobarbus kaznakovi; assembly: GCA_027422405.1. Taxonomy (NCBI): domain Eukaryota; kingdom Metazoa; phylum Chordata; class Actinopteri; order Cypriniformes; family Cyprinidae; genus Ptychobarbus; species Ptychobarbus kaznakovi. The sequence goes on along the minus strand of CM049796.1, from coordinate 4,670,362 downwards.
TTATTTGCTAATTAAATACCATTTATAGCACCGGTGCCGAGTGGCTTAATGAACAGCGATGAGGGCATCAACTCATTAGCAGCACGTTTATGCTACCATTGAAACCAGCCACTCAGACATATAAAATGCTGTTGTTTCAACAAAGCATCGATATTTATAATTGGTCAAACTCAAGGTCTCTTTGAAGACTCTATGATGATCTCTATTATAATCCCTATGGACTACTTGCACTGAGTTATGCGATGCACTTCTGTTTTCAAATACCAGTTTCCTGTTAGGTATACTTTCAATGTGCTGTATCCACCTAGTTGACTAAACACCACTTAAAACGAGTGTCTGCAAGAAGACTTAAAATACATGTTTCTCAACTGAAAAACACTGTTAAAGGGGACCTATTATGCAAAATTCACTTTTAAAAGGTGTTTGAGCACAGTTGTGTTGCCTCAGTGTGTGAAAACAACCAGCTTGTAATGGTAAAAATCCACCCACTCGTTTTTGTATAATCAAAAAAATAATAAACAGTCTCTCAGAATGAGCTGTTTCAGATTCTCCCTCTGTTCACGTCACTGAGGGGAAAAAGTCCCGCCCATTTGTGACGCTGCCCTATAGAAACAGCCCTGAGTGAGAAGCTGCGGTCCGCCTCTATAAATGATTACTTGCTGTAGCTGCTGGAGATATTTATGAATAGTCAAAACAAAGTTTTAATTGTTAAAACGGCTTGCCATAATGTCAGCACCAAAGAGGCCTTTCAAGGGTTGTGTTTTGGGATGCACTAACGAACATATGAGTCTCCATAGACTCCCTCCATCTGAGCTGAGGACACTATATGCTTAAGTTTCATTGTCCTGGAAAAAATCGGTCCCCAATACGTGTAGGAATCAATACCAGCGCTTCCCTCCGTGAACGTCAGCTCCAGACAAAGTAAGTGTCACGTGTTTGTTTTACAAATTGCCCTTCTGAAAGAGCTTCTTGTGCTTGGCACTCTGTAAGACTCTGGGTTCGTACCATAAGGTAAATTCATATTACGATTATTAAATGTAAACCACATTTACCGGCTTTACGTGGTGAAAGTGAAATTAATGATGCATAGTGCTTAAAGCCACGTTAAAATTAAATGTTTACGGCCACATGAAGTTGTTAGAAAGCATATAGATTGAGGATTTCCTAGAAGAAAGGATAAAATAACATTGTGTACCCACCCCAACAAAATGAGCTGAAATGTGGTGCTTAGTTCACTAAAATAAGTTTAATCTTACCATATCCAAAACTCGCTCGCTCGCTCATTGCAGCAATGTTATTATAAAGCTTCAGTTTTCTTGCCTATAAATTTGTGTCCAGATTGCCTTTTGGGGCACTTGAACAAATGTACAATAATGTGCCACAGATTCCATCAGAAGGTAAAATATTAAATCTCATTGGAATTGATGGTGAGTCCATTGTAAAAAAATATATATTTTTTAAATAAATATATTATATTAATTAATTATATTATAAATACATTGTTATTTCAATGGGTCACGACAATGCCAGCTTGCCACACTTCACATGCTCAAAATGTTGTATGAACAACCAGCATCCCACTGTTGATCACGTCTGGTTACTGGCCTGCTACAGCAAGCTGTGAAACAATATATACCATATATGTGTTTGTGTCCTATGACCACATGAAGCTGGCTGCTCCTGGAATGTCTAGACCCTAGACTCTAGACCAGAGCTTCCCAAACTTCAGAGGGGTAAGGCCCCCCCAAAACATAGCAAAAGCCACCGGGGGGCCGCAGCCCACAGTTTGGGAAGCACTGCTCTAGACTCTAGACAGTACTTCACCAGTTTATGGAGCAGCAGACAGAGTTCTTTGGCAGAGTATTAATTGAATGAATTATCGAATGATTTCTTTTTCATCTTTGTGACAAAATTGTATTCCCTAAAAAAATATATAAATGCACATTTTTACTTAAACGCAAAATTAAGATCAATGCATTGAATTGTCATATCTTGCATGGCTTGCAGTAAAGCAAAAATTCAAAAGAACTTGGTCATTTGAAACGTGTCCATCTATTTTCTACACATTTCTATTTCCTTTGACGTTTATCCATATATGTAATTTAATACAATGTTGTTGAATCCTCACATTTCTTTAACTTTGTTCTAGTCTTGATAGTCAGCTGGAAAAGGTGTCTGTGGATCAACTCAATGGACTGCAGCACGGGAGTCTGTCCTGAAGAAAATCAACAAGCTGGATAAGGGATGATAAAAGTACTGATGTTCATTTAGTCTATACTTGAGTAGTATTAAGGAACTATGAATAAATTACTGAAAAAAATTATTGCAAAATAATAATAATATCACGGCTATAACAACATCCCCAACAAACAAACAAAAAATAATAAGGTTAAGGTTTGATTAATATGTACATACAGTACCAGTAAAACATTTGGACACTGTCCATTACTGTTTTTATAGTGAGTATACTGTGATTTTTTCCTTCCCAGCCTCATACTCATCCGTACGAGAGCCTCTCATAAGCACCACCACACTCACTAAACAGGGCTCGACGCTTACTTTTATTTTTAGGAGCACAATTAGGGGCACAGTAAAAATCAGGAGAGCCTTCTCCTCAATAACAACAATGTGCCTTCCCATCATGAAGTAATATTAGACTCCTTAAAGCGATTTACAGGGGCCTTTTTTTCTAACTTTATTTTATGTGTTACCTCTCATGTCAAATTCAAAAGTGTATTTTTATAAGCTTTTTTTACATCTCTAATTAAAACAATGCAATAAGAAGAATATGTTACCGATCAAATAAAATCGTTAACACAATTAATTTGCAGAAGAGGCACAGAAGAACACAAAAGTGGCTTGTAGGTATTTACAGAGATTTAATGAGGCATGAGTGCAATTAACTTCATAAATTCATGTTGAGATTAATGTTATAAACATACATTTTTGAATATGGAAATATTCTCTCGCGTCGTTACGGTGGAACAGAATTACAGAGTGGTCGATTTACTCTGAATTACGTCTGTTTAATGTTTGATCTTTACTTCTAATGTTTGTTAAACGAGATTAAATAGGCAATGTGTATAGCTTACATAAAAACGAGCAAATGAGAAAAAGGAAAATAAAAGGAAGTTATCACGTAAACCAGTGGTTCTGGAGTATTTTACAAAATTTAAGAGGATTTAATTTAATCTGTAAACATTTTCATGCATAAAGTAAAAAAAGTAATATTATAATACAAACGAATTAACCCATTAGCTGAGTTAAATCAACCCTTTATGACGGGTTAAATAAACAACCCAATTTACTGGGTAAAATTAACCCCACGTGTGTTCGGTCAACTCAAATTGGGTTGTTTTTAACCCAGTGTTTTTTAGAGTATGCAGAGTTTGTTCATTTTTGTGATGCGCGAAACGGCAGAAAGCAGCATCCTATTTTTTGGGCTCATTTTACAAAAAAGCAAAGATTTGTTTTTATTGTAAATGTACACAAATAAAAGCAAACCTTTTACAATTGCGATTATCTTCATGACTAAGAGGAGTAGTTGCTTCCACTGTTAGTGCTGGCTCCAGCGCCGCATGCGCTCACATTTAAGCATTCTACCTTGACAATGCAGCCTGTTCATTATCATTATAAAAAACAACCAGTAAAACATATGGAAAAACACACTGCTCTGTTTAAATAAGTAGTCAAATCTGTGCTGTTAAGCGTTATAACCGTACCGCTGTGAAGTTATGCAAAACATTTTGTTTTACATGGATATTGTAACGCGGGTGAAGTAGGCGTACATAAAAGGTAAATAATATTTTGGCATTCAAATACATGCGAATACAGGTGTCGAACGAGAGACCCAACATTGGTTTCAGTTTCGTTTTAGCCTAAATTAATTAGTTTTGTTTGTCGTTTATAGCTTCTTATTTTTAATTAGGCCTATTGTTCTTTTCTAAATAGCCTACTGTTAATGGAAAGGATTTGTTGTGGAGTGAGGGGAACTAAAATAGCCTAGCTATGTTTACAGTGTTTATTATGTTTGTAATTGGCGCCGGCCTATTTCTGAATGAAATAATAAAATGCGACTTATAGGCGATGTTTTCTCTCTCTCGCTCTAAAAAACGTGCTTTTTATAAGCGTATAGCTTATTTTAACCATGCAGCAAAACCTTTTAAAATATTTTGATAAATTAATGAAAATAAATAAGTGACTTTAAACCATTTAACTGATTGTATTAATCGGTCAAAATTCTTATCGGTCGGTTAACGGTTAAAATGAACATCTCTAATATATATTATCTCTTATAAAATACAGAAAGTGAAAATTACATTACATGTAGCAAAATAGAGTGTTGAATACTCGGAATGTGTGCTCTGCATTTTAACCCATCAAAGTGCACACAGCAGTGAGTAGTGAACGCACACACACACACACACACACACGCACAGAGCAGCGGGCAGCCATTTTTGCTGTAGTGTCCGGGCAGCATGGGGGTTTGGTGCCTTGCTCAAGGGTCTTACCTCAGTCGTGGTATTGAAGGATGAAGAGACCGCTGTACATTCACTCCCCCCACCTAACGCGACCTTTGGGGTTACAAATCCGACTCTCTAAACATTAGTTCACAACAGCCCAAGATGATTGATTGATAGATTGAAAACTTGATTGATTGATTATACATTCAACCTGTAAGTTCTGCAGGTGTTCAAACAAGGAAGATAATTATGAAGGAAGAGTCAAAGATAAGAAATTTTAACACAAAGGATTTATCGTGTAAGGAATATACAGCAGATTGTTATTTAGCAAAACTACTAGATCCACGATTACAGATTGTAAAATTGAAGTTTCACCTCAATAGGTGTGGATGTGACCATCAGTTTCTTTTTTCAGTCCATCTTACGAACGCCTACAGTACCATGGGTTCAAAAAAGCACAAGAACAGCAAAGAAACGTGATTTTCCAGCTATTTTTACCTGTCATAAGGCTGCAAACACAACTCTGCCAGCTTTGAGACTCAAAAAGGTAGTTAGTTCTTCAAAAAACCTAAACCCATTAAATAGTCCCTTAAGCCAATCCCTTAGACAAAAAACACTAGTAAACAGAGTAACAAACTTCCAGCATTTTCACATTTTTGTACTTTTAATACTGAACTCAATGTAAAATAAAAAATATACTATGTATGATACAAAAAAAAAGCTCATATACTGTTACGAAAAGCAATGGATGAATACATATCATAATCAAAAGATGAAACCACTCTCTTAATGTCTGGTGGAGCGATGCACAGAGAAAGATCATCGTAGTGAAGCTCAGCTAAAATGCTGCGGTGATGCCAGATGGCGTCACAAGGACTGAGGCAGTCATCTCATGATAGACTTCGCCAGATTTGCTTCCTCCATAGATACGACCAAGCACTGAGGCGACAGGACAGGGTGCCAGAGACTTTCAAAAACATTAAGGCTAGCCACACACTAGAAGATTTTAAGGCCAATTTTGAGCCCAAATCGGGTCCGGATACCCGGACAATCGGGAGGTGATTTTTTTTTATCTAAAAAATCTTCTATTGTGTGGTGTCATTATGATTATATATCTGCTCCAGATTGAGACGGACTGTCTCCGAACTCAAATTGTAAATATAAAAAATTTGATATGTATGACTTGATCTGGCTGCCTCTGACGGGATACCCGTGATAGCCAATGAGAGAGCAAGCGTCACCTACCGGATGTTACGTGCTTCTATAGCTGAAACTAGACAGCCACAAGAGCAGAATACATCACCCATATTCTTTTTATACTTTGTTCTTCACTGTGAAACAGAATGCGCTCCAGGAGAGCCAGCTGACAATGTCGATTGTTCTCCGTTAGTTTTTTTCTTCTCTAGTCAAGCTTGATCTCGCGAGACCCCATGAGATCTCGTGTCACTGTTAAATCGTTCCAATAATCAGCAAGTGTGTGGTCTCGCAGTCTGGTCGAATTGTCTAGTGTGCGTATTCAGAGGATCATAAGGCTAAAAATCGGTTGAAAATGTCTTCATGTCTGTGGTCTCCCATGATTTTAAAATCGGTTAAGATTTGAAAATAGTCTAGTGTGCGGCCAGCTTAAGGCTTTCCCAATGGGCCCCGAGGTTGAAACGGGGCTGCCAGGAATGGGTCCATCACTGTTCGAACACCTACCGTCCAGGAATAAAGTGGGCCGACGGGGACGGAGCTTACGGCCGCCTGCTGGCCCACGCTGGAGACCACGCGGTGGGCGGCAATGGGCTGCTGGGGCATCGGAGCCTCTGCGCGATGCGGAAACCGGATTTGACTGTGCACGGGTGGATGGGGCAGGATGGGCTCGTTGCTGTTCGAGCACCTCATTACATGTCGCAGCACAGACAGATCGTTCCTCCTGCAGAACGGAGCCTGGAGGAAGACATCAGGCTGCGGATGGGCTTGCTGAAGTTGGGAAAATGGCGCGCCGGTGAAGTTGTCCCTACCGTCACGTCCACACACAGAGAATGGAGCATTTGAGAAGACGTCTGGGGAAGACGATGGTGAGAGTTTGAAAGATGTAGTGTTGAGGAGTTTGGAGTCCAGCAGCAGAAGCTTTGAGCCACTGCACACATGCAGAACCTCGTCTTCTTCTGCAGGAATCTCTGAGCTCTGGATGTTACTGGCTCCTGATGAAGAATCGTAGCCGTTGATGTTAGGAAGATCTTCTGCAAAAGAGAATAAGCAGACAAGTTAAAACAAATGAAAGACTCCCTGTGGAGATTACATTTTTAAATGTTGTTTACATGTCTACCTAAGATCATTAATATGCTTAAAGAAAAAACTAGTGCAAATTCATCAGTCAACACCACTGATGAGCGTTTCTCCTTAAAATTGCAGTCTACTAAAGATGGTCTTAGCCTGTTTCGTACAGTCGCAAACATGTAACCAATCCCCCCAACTTGCAGAGTGAACTTACATTTATAATAAAAGCTATTTTAGGACAAAGACTATCTTCATTTTAGTGACTAAGGGGACTTTTAAAATCAAAAATTAAAGTTGAAAAACCCATAGCAACAATTTACTCAATGCTTTAAGAGCTCCTTTACAATTAATGTGATTTTATAGGAATAAAACACCATAAAATACCCTAAAAGGCAAAATAGCTAGAGTACAGGCATTCTGGCAAGAGAATGACCGTAAAATAAGAACAAACAACAACTATTTAAAAGGTTTTTAGGAACATTTAGTTTTACAGATAGATCATAAATGTAAAGTAATTAAGTATTTTGTACCTCATTAAATAAAGTTAAATCTACCACATTACTAAAATCAGTTTTTCTGTTATTTATTAGGGTTTTAACATAAAAACCTAATGTACATATATTTTAAGAAAAATTTGAGAGGTTCATCAGATGTGAGCTGTCAGGGAATTCTGGGAATGTCAAGCTATGATTTTTTTACTGCGAAATGTAAGAATTTTTTTTTGTGCAATTTGAAAAAATTTAAAGAATAAAAAATGTATATTCAACAGTTTTTACATTAAATTAGATCCACTACAGTTTTCACCATATAGAATAAGGGAACATTAACCACTTAACAGGTTTTTAATGTAGCATTAGTCTTTTACTGTTAAAATGAAAATCATTTTAAAAACATCCATCACCAGTCCAACCACACCATTCAAAAAACATCTATAGACATCCCAACAATTTGAACTTTACATGTCAACCCACATTTACAGTTTCTTCAGGATGTTACGTATTTCACATGTGAAGTCAAAATGACAAAAGAGGTCATTACAAGTGTAGATATTTGCACTTTAAGGAAGCTAATTTTGTGTTACACAATGCCAGCAGGAACTGCACAGCCTGAAGCACAATAGCAAATTAGGCAGTTTTTGCTCCAAAACTTCCTTTTTAAAGTCAACGTAATTTTGAAGCTCCATAAAATCTCCTAAATGGCAAATTTTCTACAAGCATCCTGGCAAGTTTGGCTGCACTGGCATGTGAAACTTTTTTTTTTTTTTTGAGAATGGTGTTTGGTTTATGACTTCGATCAGTGATACTCAAATCTGGCTCGCGAGATCCACTTTCCTGCAGAGTTTAGCTCCAACCCTGATCAAACCCACCTACCTTTGATTTTTTTGATTTTGAAGTGGATCTCGCGAGCCAGACTTGAGTATCCCTGACTTAGATGAATAAAAATAATAAGAACAATATACATAAGATTAATATTTAAAAGGTCTGATTGAGGTCTGGATGCTGCAACAAGTAGAACTAAGTATTAAAAAATAAAATAAAAATGAACCCAGACATCCTTGAAAAATGTATTGTAGGATAAAAATGGTCCTAACATGGTCAAGATTAAAAAATATTATCTTGAGCCACCTGGCCTTCTGTGTCTGCCAGGGGTCCATTTCTTAAATCTAAATGCTATTTTGAAATATCCTTGGCTGTTTAATGTTGATTCTCCCAGAAAACGAATGCTCAAACGACAGAGGAGGAAGAGAAAGAGATGAGTGAAACAGACAACGGCCTCAACATGAAAGAAGAAATCTTACCTGAAGACAAGGCTGTGTGTGTTGCCCGAGTATCACCATGCAAATTGGTGAATAGAAATATGATCAATGTTTTGCCTTCATAAAGATGTTTAAAATACGTAAACTGTTTAAAATGGTTTAAAAATAATTATAGTGAAGATGGCAGTTGCCTTTGCTTTTCACAATAACTATTTGTCTAATATAGTTTATAATAATTAAGTTATACTTTCTTTAAGAAATAAATTCCCCCATTTTTCTCTTTTGTTGAACAGGATGACACAAGTGGTAGTACTTAAGGCTAAAATACGGTTTACATACAATTACATTGTGTAAATCATTTTTATATAACGTTTCATGTATTTTTATATAAAATATATAACGTGTATCTTTTATTACTACTACCGCAATTCTAATAAAAATAACATTTCATATATATTGGATTACATTATTATTATTAACTTAATAAATATTAAATTAATATATATAAAAAAAATAATAATAAACTGAAATAATAGTTCAACAGTGAGAAGGTTGCCGTGTCAACTGCTGCTGAGAGTACGGTTTCAACAAATAAATAACACCGGCACACTTTACATTCACATTTACATGTTTATTTAACACCCCTTTCTTTGTTTATTGGTTTTCACAAAAATAGAAGGTGCACATGAACCCATCACTGTTTTAACACTGGGCTGAGGGTGTTTGCTACAGAGACCAATGAGCTTCCAACTCTGGGGATAAACATGGCCATAAATATTGTTTTCTCTGAACAAAAACAGCACATAAAAGGAATCTTTGATTTTTGCACAACAACACAAGTCAAACACTACCCGCGGGGCAAAGACCTCTACTGAGAACTACAAGATGAAGCATTAGGATTGCATAGGTTAACATGAGAGTCTGCGAATGGCTGTACAGAGGAGAGGCGAGGATATAGAACGATCTCATAGTCGACACCGCCAACAACAAATATCCGTAATGGAGCCCCAGCAGCATCTCTTTTTCTAATGTGCAGTGCTGTTCTGCGGTTTTTCACCAATGCCTCCAACCTAACAATACGCCTAGTAAAACATCCAAAGATTTTATGGCAACATGAGCTTGAAGTTCATGATATTTGCGTCTTTTTTTTTTTAATTACAGAACTTTAGGGTGGGCGGTGTAACTAAAAACTTCTATATCACATCAATGTGTATGTCACAGTATAGTTATTAGGTGGAAATAAAAAGTGTGTGTGTGTATGTGTGTATGTATGTATGTATGTGTATATATACACACACACACACAGGTACATCTAAAAAAAAAAAATATATCGTGAAAAATGTATTAATTCATTCATTTTTTCTTGTAACTTCTCAATAAAGTGAAACTTTCATATATTCTAGATTCATTACATGTAAAGTAAAACATTTCAAAAGCTTTTTTTTATTTAAATGATTATAGCTTACAGCTCATGAAAGTCAAAAATCCAGTATCTCAAAATATTAGAATATTTACATTTGAGTTTCAATAAATGACTATCCATACAGTATAAATTCCGGGTATCACTTGTTCTTTGAAACCACAATAATGGGGAACACTGCTGACTTGGCAATGGTCCAGAAGACGATCATTGACACCCTCCACAAAGAGGGTAAGTCACAGAGGGTCATTACTGAAAGGGGTGGCTGTTCAAGGAGTGCTGTATCAAAGCATATTAAATGCAAAGTTGACTGGAAGGAAGAAATTGGGTAGGAAAATGTGCACAAGCAACAGGGATGACCGCAAGCTTGAGAATACGGTCAAGCAAAGCCGATTCAAACACTTGGGAGAGCTTCACAAGGCGTGAACTGAAGCTGGAGTCAGTGCATCAAGAGAGTCACCACGCTCAGACATCTTCAGGAAAAGAGCTACCAAGCCCCTTTGGACTGTTGCTCAGTGGTCCAAAGTCCTCTCTTCAGATGAAAGTAAATTTTGCATTTCATTTGGAAATCAAGGTCCCAGAGTCTGGAGGAAGAGTGGAGAGGCACAGAATCCATGTTGCTTGAAGTCCAGTGTGAAGTTTCCACAGTCAGTGATGATTTGGGCTGCCATGTCATCTGCTGGTGTTGGTCCACTGTGTTTTCTGAAGACCACAGTCAACGCAGCCATCTACCAGGACATTTTCAACCAAGTATTGAGTGCATAGAAATGAACATACTTTTCGGAAACCTGACATTTATGTTTAAAATATCCTTTTTTATTGATATTATGTAATATTCTAATTTTCTGACACTGAATTTTGGGTTTTCATTATCTGTAAACTGTAATCATCAAAATTTCAAGAAATAAAGGCTTTAAATACTTCACTATGTGTAATGAATCTATATAATATATGGGTTTCACTTTCTGAAATGAGTGACAAAAAATATTTACCTTTTTCATGATATTATTTTTTTTTTTAGATGTACCTATATATATATATATATATTCGCACACACACACACATTATTTTATTCAGTGAGGATGCATTAAATTATGTTAAAGAATAAGGCTATTACTATTTCAAATAAATGCTCTTCTTTATAGAGCATAATTATTTTTAATATTGAAAATAATAATACATTTTTATTGAGAAGCAAATCTGCATATTAGAATGATTTCCCAGTGATCAACACTGAAGACTGGAATATTGATGCTGAAAATTCAGTGGCCATCACAGGAATAAATGACACTTCAAAATATATTAAAACAGATTACATAATTTCACAAGATTTCAGATTTTACTGTATTTCTAATCAAATAAATGCAACCTTGGTGAGCCTAAGAGATGTTTATTGGCTCTAAAATTTTATTATATGCATTTAAATATATATATAAAAAAAACGTTTTATCATGCAGGTCAAATTTGACAGCATGATAAACGTTACTATTTCATAACCGTGCAAACACATCTAAAGTGATGTAAGCAGTACGGGAAATCTCTACGGGGCCGCCCAGCCCTACTGCCCTTGTGAAATGACAACTCATTTCAATGTCATTTACAGATTCTGCAACGTCAAAAAGCAGGTTTTTTTTTAATCTGATTAAAGAACTTTCAGTTTTATAGCATGTCAGTCACTGATTGGGATTTTTGCTAATATTGTACAGCATTAAAACGAGCATTTTCCCTACTCTTAATTTGAGCAGGCTAATGACTCTCAGTGAATGAAAAGAGAACCTGTGCTTGAAACACAAACAGAGGTGTCTGCTGCGGGTCCAGCTGTCTGAACGAAGCAAATAAACCATGTCAAAGACAGAACGACCTCACCACTTTCAACAACTAAGACTAGCTATTTATTTACCTCACATCCACACAAACACATACGTACAGTACTGATATGAAAATTGGCCACAGACATGTCTTGACTTCATATTCACAAACACTGCCATGCTTCGATATGCGTCTGATTCATGAGAACTGTGCAAGAAAGCATGGCATCAGCCAGTAGATTAGAGGATGAATTGTATACATACAGCGTTGAGGACCGTAGAGCATTTCCCTCAAGACTACAACCTGTTTTTGTCAACGATATACATCGGAGAATAAAAGGCAATGAAAACTGATTTGCTCACAAATGCCGTCATACCGTGTCAGGATGCTTCAAGATTGTCCTCTTTTCTTAACTGACTTTGTTCAGCAATGACGATCTGGCCGTTAGAAGATGAAACCGACAATTTACATTCGCAAACACGTCTCAACACACAGAACAAAGAGATAAAGTTTTCTCAATAGGTTTCATATACACATATCTGTATTTATATATGGATACTCAATTCATACATTCATACCACTCTATTCATATTCACATATAATCTTAACCGTATATTAAATATATCTCAATGTATACTATGGGGTAAGACGGGCATCTCTGAAGGAATCTCTGGACATTTGGACCAGATGCTTTATACACAGGAGGAACTAATCACTTTTGAGGGCGGGAGAGTCAGATACTGCAGATATACAACAATTTACATTGTGTCGAGCCAACGTACAACATCAATAGAGCTATTTACAAAGAAACAACAGAGAAATGATGGTATGACGGTCGTGAGATGGCGAACAAGTACCACTGATGGCAACGAGGAGCTTCTAGTCGGTTTTAAAATCACTCTACGTGAAGTATTAGGATCCGTTCGTACACTGCGGTCAGTCTGGGCGAAGATAAATTCTCACAAGCTGTGCTTGCCTACCTGCCGGTCTGTAAACATCCAGCGAAAATACTCCTGTCTGTAAACATTTGGTTTCACTTTGTACTTTAATTTTGGTCTGGAAAGAGTCAACTTCATGTGTCTAAACTCATGTGTGTTTAATCTCAGACAAGCTTTCTGAGTGCCACTGAAGACACAGCTAAAGACCAAAGAGAAGAACGATTGTGCACTCTTGACTGCGAGGCAGATGAAATGTGTGACGGTCATATATGCGTGTCCAAAGGAAGCACAGATATGGATGCCAGAGAATACGGGATTTTGAGCCTGTAGAAAAAGGTCGCACCAGACTTGTAAGAAACAAGTTGAAAAAACTCATCAGAGAGATAAACGTCATGGTGCAGGGGAAGAAAGCGGAGCATGTCAAATCAAATGAGTGATGATGACGACAACAACTGATGGAAAACAGTGGCAGGGAAAGAAATAAAACGCAAGATGTAGTGAACAGGAAGAAACTGAAGCGACGGAATGATGAAAAACCGATTAAAGAGGGAAATGGATGATGAAAGAGGGTGTGGGTGGAGGACAGGACAAAGGAAAGTAGGAGGGATTAATGGTTAAAGGCAGAAGACTACAACGGTTGGCGTCATCTTCAGCACTGCAGGAATTATCTGTACGGTCTAGAGGTCGATGAGCTGGTCCACCAGCAGCAGGGAACGGGCCAGGTTGGGCAGGCTGGACTCAGAGCTGCCACTGTTACTGCGAGAATGACCTCCTAAAAGAGGCCAGATAGACAGGAAGGTTAGGGGTGGAGGAAAGGGAGGACAGCCAAATTAAGACAAGGAGAGGCCGAGGAAGGGAACAGCAGAAGAGAGAGAGACAACGATAAGTGAGCGCTCACAAAAAGTCAAGAGAGACTGGTACGAGAGAACATGCACAGGGTTGGGATTCAAAAATTTGGGGATTTCTTTCAAATAAACTATGAAGGCATTATATATGATATTTAAATCAGTTAAAGACCTCACAAAACATGTAAAAATATCTGATTAATTCAATCAACATTTAAGAGAACCTCAGTGTTTCATGCACCACTAATGAATCTGTAAGTCAGGGCAAAAAACATAAGCTCGTCTCAGTGTCGTTATTAATGAAAACTCTTAAAAACAAATTGAAATAAAAATGAAATTAGATAAAAATGGGTTACACTTTACTTGAAGGGGTGTGTTTAAGACTGACACAACACCTTCATAATCATGACATGACACGCGTTATGAATATGAAGTTTTTTTATTCATGTTTATAGCAACTGTCATTAGTGTCATTCGCTCAGTTATGTAATTTTGAATGCAAAGATGACATTGTTTGAGATGTCCTTGTTATGGGCTAGGGTTAGGGGTTAGGGTTAGGTCAAATAATGTCATCTTTGCTTTAAAAAAGACATAACTGAGTGAATTACACTTAATGACAGTTGTCATAAACATGCATAAACCCTCCTTCCTATTCATGGATGTGTCATGTCATGATTATGAAGGTGTCATGTCAGTCTTATGCACACCCCTTCAAGTAGTGTTACCTAAAAATGAAATAAAAATAGCTTTTTTTTTTAAAAAATTAAACATGCTGCCTTGACAACTAAATTAAAATAATTAGTTTAAATACTAAAATGAAAAAAAAATAATAAAATTACTAATATTAAATTAAAAAGCTAATTCAAAGATCTTAAAAGAGCTAATATTAATAAATACTATTACAGTATATGAAACTAACATTACACTGGCTTGTCTGAATTAATACTGCAAAATAATAAAAAGAACACAAAAACACTTCCTTATGCCAGTCTGATTTGACAAAGAATGACTCACTACAAGTACTTTTGCTATGTCAAACTCAAAATGAACTGTGAACTGTATTACTATGTATCTGTATTATGAGGCCTAAATCTGAAAATTGATGCCATGACTGGCAATGTAGAGATGAAGATATACATTTCAATAAACTGTATTAAATACAAAGATTTTGTATAATATTTTATATATTTAGGACCAGTTGCTTACTTAAAATACTTAAATATTAATACTAATTTAAGTCTAATACTAATACTTTCATACTTAAATGGAATGAAATAAAAAGTGGAACTAGAAATTCTATACGATTCCTATACCTAGTATGCAATGTGTGGAAAACAACTTGTCTCAATTCTGTTTATTTGCAACTACCAACAAAGAATGTGCTCAAGACTATACAGTTCTCATATACAGGTAATGAACTAACTTCTTGTCAATAAAATGAGTGTAAGACGCAAATTGATCACTTACTCTTTCAAAAAAATACAAATAAAGCTCACCTTGAGAGTTTTTGGAGACCAGTACTGGTATGGGGTCAAATTCATCTTCATTGGCCATCTCAGCGCTCAGAGGCTCAAAGTCTGAGATCAAACAGGAGTCTGCAGCTGAGATGTGATGAGGGTTCGGGCAAATGTCAGTTCACGGGTAAAAGATTAAAAGATTTAGGTGGTAGGGAGAGACACAGATGGGTGAGAAAGACAGCACTGTTAGCATTATGTCAACACTGAAATAATCACATTATGTTCTTTGCCTGACACTTTCTTAGCAAACCTAAACAAATATATATATATATATATGCTAAAATCAATTCATTTTCATTTTTAATAAAATTCACTTTATAGTTCCAGCCCAAAGTTCTTTACATGTCTCACCAGGTTACATAAGCTATAAATGAAAAAAAAGTGATTTGTTGTACCTGGTATATTCAGGGAAGGAGCCTCCTAAGACAGGTGCAAAGTCATCGAAATATAAGGCAGAGCCAGAGGTGAGAGAACAGTCCAGCAAGGAGTCCTCTCCAATTAAAGGGTCTACAACACAGTGGGGAGCAGAACCAGGGAAACACATGAAAACATTAAAACCATGAAGTTTCTAACTACATAAAAATCAGGGGGTCATATCTTATGAGATCCACTTTTAATCTTAGTCAAGGTTTTTGTGAAAACTACATTTTGACTTTTTGGTATGACCATTTCCTACTCTTTTCCAACTGTCAAAATTAAATTGGATAATTTTGCTATATTTTTAGGTTTGCTGAATCAAACAAATTTTGTGCTGCCCCCATCTGGACACCAGACAGGCCTTACTGATGAGTAAATGTGGATAGTCATGTGTTTAACATCTGTCAGAAAGATGTGGAGGTTCAAAAGTGCCTTTTTTGCAAAATGGTGTAGAAAGTTTTTAATTCTAAATTTTATAGGTAAAAAAGGTCCACTGTCTATTGTGTAGTGATCCATGAAGCACAGTTCACACAGAAATTAAATAACTTGAGACGGAAACGTTGGGCTATAGATGTTTTGACTAGTTGTGTATTGATATCCTTGTTTTGTGTGTGTGTGTGTGTGTGTGTGTGTGTGTGTAATTATGGGTGTTATTTGTTAAACCCACATGAGCCGTTACTGTTAATCTTGGCCAGGACGCTTTTGTAAAAGAGATTTTTAAATCTCAATGTGCTTATTTTCCTGGTAAAATAAAGGTAAAAAAACAAGCGTATAGCGTTAGTTCTGGCAGGGCACGTGAGTAAAGCTTGCATCAGCTGACTCTCAGCTGATCACATCTACCAATAGGAATATGACACCTATCACGACATTCCTTTATAAGCTCTGTTCAGTATTATTCAGCAGTTTTTTGCTTGGTCAGGAGAAAATTACCCTCCTCCATCCCCAACTCCTCCTTTCTCCACAGTCAGGACTAGTGGTCGACCGATATATCGGCCGATATTTGGCATATTCATGTAATTTCCAATGTGTGCTGTATGTAAAATAAGTGTTACCTTAGCTTTATTTTTAAAATTTTGATTCCCAATGCACACAAACTTCCCAGAATATGGCGTGTTAACTTCCTTTTTAATTATATTTCTATTAAATATTTATTTGTGAAAAATACTTTGTCATCTAAAGTATAAATATGTTTAACAAATTATTTTTTTTAATCCATTTTCAAATTATTTCAAATTTCTTAAATATTAATTAAAATAAATAAAATGATATCAGCTTTATATCGGCCACCCTGCTTTCCAAGACAGGCATCGGCTGTCAAGTTTTTTTTTTTAATGGTCAAACAATGTAACCACACATTTAGAGTGTTTTCATTGTACTCTGAACTCATATATAAAGATGAAAGACATTGTTTTCTCATGATATTACCCCTTTGAGCAGCTCTGCATCTACCTGCTTAAAGCACAACATTTTGCATCCTTAATGTGGGGAAAAAGGATCCCTGAGTTTTTACATTTTGAAATCAGCTATAGTCTCAACCAATCTCTCCACACAAAGTAAACATTCTGCCACAACACTTATATATTTGACTGGGTGTTAAAATGCTATGCTGAGGCTTGTCCATCTCTGATGCACATTTTTACCTGCCAGTGCTAATGATGCTAGTTCAGCCTCCACAGGGTGCAAGCTGAGCCTGAGGGGGCTCCAAGCCAGGAATCAGAGAGTCCAAACACACTTCCATTTTGGCTGGGAGTAAGACAGAGAGGGAAGGTAAAAAAAAACAGAAACAAGCCAAAAAAAACAACACAAATGATACTGCACTGTAAATTATTCATCACATCATCGAACACATCACTGGTATCTTTCATAACATTCAAACCAAAGATTCGAGTTTCATTATGCTGGACCTTGTACGATGCCATCAACACAGAGACTTGCTGCATATTCCCATCTATTCCCTGAACAATGGATATCATAAAACATCCTTTCACTACTTTGAGCTAAAAACATGATAAATAGATTCTTTGAGCGATCTTGGAAAGGAGGGGTGTGCAAATCATATCAATTAAAACAGGTGTACCTCAGGTTTCAGTACTTGGCCCCCTCATCTTTTTGATATACACAATATTTCTGGGCCAATCACCAAGCAATAAATCACTCAAATTGTTCTACCAATGCAATGCCTTAACACACTACTTGACCTGTTGTCCTAGTCTTTTGTGCATTGATTTCGGCAAAAAGACAACATTGAAAGCTATCATAAATAATACAGGGTCTGACTTGATCTGCATCAAACTACAAAAAGTGGAAAATGTCAATTGTCTCACAGAACAGGACAGTGTTTAGTTTAGCTTTGGTAAAACAAAAGCACAGAGAAAGAGTCAGCAAACGCTGTTACCATCTCTAGTGTCATCCATGGAGCTGCCAAAAGGGTCGGCCATGGACAGCAGATCAGGCAGCATGAGAGAAGTATCTGGAGACTTCAGGCCCTCTATCAGCTTCTCTGTAAGTCAGCCAGTGAAAACAGCCAGTGTTAGCCAGAATAAACACAGAAATGCAGGCGTGCAGAAACTGAGAGGAAAGTGAAAGGACAATGGAGGATTTGAAAGCCAGACTGATGATTAGAAAAAGGTAACTTTAACAAACAGAAATAAGCAGCTGAAGAAATATCGATGGGTCTAAAATAACCACTGCACAATGCAGGCTGAGAAGACGATGTAAAAGCAGCACTGGTCTTGGAGAAATGCTATTTCGTTCTGCTTTACACTTTGCTGTTTGACTAGAATGACAATAAAAGTATTTTGAATTTGAACTTTAAGTGAATGGGATA
Source organism: Ptychobarbus kaznakovi (assembly GCA_027422405.1). Taxonomy (NCBI): domain Eukaryota; kingdom Metazoa; phylum Chordata; class Actinopteri; order Cypriniformes; family Cyprinidae; genus Ptychobarbus; species Ptychobarbus kaznakovi. Next base: position 4,652,108 of record CM049796.1, on the reverse strand, counting down.
AAAACAAACGATTAAAGGTAGGGTGGCTTATCTAAGTACCAAGTACTGATGCAGTAAATGCAGGAAGTGGGACAAAAATCAACACATCAAATGTTAACACAAAGTTATGCCTAAGGTTATACAAAAAAGAAACTGATATTAATGTATTGGTATGTCTTTTCAACCAGTATTAATGTATGAAATCAAATGATAATTATTTCAGTAACTTTTAATTTGCGTAGTTTTGCATATTTTTTCCATTTCTGAATATTTACTTGATGCTGTTGAAAGATATCTGAAAAAGCACAATCAGATTTATGTAATTATAAATTATATTTAGTTTCTTTGTTCCATTTGTATTTGTTCTTTTGGCCTTAATTTGGCCTGTTTTTTTATTTGTTAAACTTTTTCAATAATTACTAGAAAAGGCCAAAGACCGAGTGTCAGGTTGATTGTTCATAAAAAAAGTGTTAAATAGCACATTAGCGTTTCCTTTGGTAGCAAAACTGTTACTGTGAATCACAACATTTCAAAGCATTAGTATTGTGCACCGCAGTGTGTGTGATCACTAAGGTGCATAGAGGTCCGGTAAAGCTGGCATGGACCTCTGGATTACCTGGCACAGCTAGCAAACCAGCTCCCAGTTCTAAGCCCAGAATGTCAGCAGGTCTTTCAGCTGTATAAGAGTAGAGAAAGAGAAATGGTAAAGTGGTCAAGAAGTGCTGAAAATGGGTGGAATTAAATCATCTGAGCATCAGAGTCAGGACTGATGTTTTCTATTATAGTTAGGCCAGAGTTACTAAATGTCAGTTTCATCAGTGCATCTTAGATTTTGTATTCTCCTGGGTGCACAAACTGCAGATTATATGAAAATTATAATAAAACAAATATTAACTTATTGGTTATCGGTATCGGAATCAGCCTTGAGAAGGACTTAATGATCAGTTATCGGTTAAAATGTTTCATATCGTGCATCCCTAGTAACAACTCTACAGTTTCTTATTATGGTAACTGAATTAATAGAAACAAAGTAAGAATTTGATGTGAAAGATGACATTTAATAAGGTTAGGGGAAAATAAATGACCTTTATAAACAGTGGGAAATTACATCTGTTTTGTTACATAAAGCAACTCATTTTAAGCTAAGTATTTCTTCCTCTTTCCAGTCACAGAGCACTTTATTTTGCGAGTTGTTTAAGTGAGAGAAAATATGTAAATTAGTCCAGATTGGGGAATTGTAATGTTTAATAATTTATTTTATTAAATATTTTTTCGTTGAAATTTGCATTGATTTTTGTTTGTATATGCTGTCAATTATAGTTCTTAGAAAGAAAATCGGAATCAGCAAAAATCGGTATCGGCAGGTCACACTTCCAAAAAATCGGAAATCAGATTCGGTCATGAATATTGCAATTGGTGCATCTCTATTTAGGGCTGATGGTACACCTACCAGAGGATGGAGGAGCAGGTTCTGCAGCTTCCAGCCCAGGAATAAGACTCTCAGTAGCAGCAATCAGAGGTTCAACAGGTTCTGCAAAAAACTTGAATACATTAATAATTCAATTCCAAAATTCATTTCTCACCCACCCATCAATGCATAATACAACATGCAGTAAAAAACTTTTTTTGACTTTCCACACACACACATATATATATATATACATACATTAAATTCAACAATATACTTCTTTACTTAGACTGACATGTTAGTTTATACACGTTCCAACAGTGTTGATCAATTAAGATGAAGCCAAAGATGATTCAGCAGTAAGAAATTTCTTATCAAGCAATGTTTTCTGCAAAGTGAATGATGTTGTGTTGCTATAATTACACCCAAAAAATTACAAAAAAAGTTTACAAAACCTGCTAAGATGATATACATTAATGTATATTGAACCAAAACAAATTAGTTAAAAGACAAGTAATTCCAGGAGTCCTGACAATTAAAAGTGCCAAGAGGGTCAGAGCAGTAAAGTTCTGGAGGACATACTAAGTACACATTTGCTGAATTAAATGAAGGGTTTACTCATTTCTGCAGCAAAATTGGCTCATTTACTTATCTTACAGAAAATATTGGCATACATTATAGTTGTTTTTATTAAGCATATGTTTAATACATTTCAATTTGACCATCTTTCCATGACCTATTTCAGAGGGAGTGTACTCTCTTATGCTGTGCACTATCTAGAACACCTAACATTTAAGTTTTTAAATGTACTTTTATATTGCAATAATTTCACATTCAATTTAAAATGACAGTAATTTTTAATATTTCTTTAATGGCATGTTTTTATGATTGATCACTTTGTACCCTTAATATTTAACCATTGCTATAACATTGGACTTAATGAGAAAAACAATCTTCATAAATACAGTTCTAGGCAGAAATATACAGATCCAAAAAATTATTGTTTTGTTCTTGGATTAAAGACATCAAATTTCAGAGACATGCTTCTTAAATTGACTGCATGATATAACAACTGCTTTTATCTTTTCTGACACCCTTCAGGTCTTAAAGTCTCTACTAGGATCCTCATTAAAGAACAGACGAGTTGAATCGGGAGTCAGAGATGAGGGATTTGACAGTGCTGGGGTGCCTCAGGACAGTTTTTAAACCATTTCAGAGACATGTTCTTAAATGTGACGCATATATAACATATTGCATGCATGCACAGTTTTAAGGCAGCTTTAATCGCCTTTTTGGTAACTTCATGCCCTAACTGACGGCATAACTAGGACACTGCATGCACGTAGTTTCTTTCTCTGTTTGATTTGAAATGATACAGGCTACAGCGTGCGCCGGCACCTTTGTGTGTGTATTTGAAGAGTGCGCGCTACGAGCACAGTATCTTTTCCACGCTCGTTTGACTCGCGCCTGGCACGGAGGTGACCTGTCCCTGCGTTAATTGAGTTAAATATTTTTAATGCGTTAATCTGAAAAAATGTAATGTAATATATATAATAATATATAGTGTAGGATGTGATAAGATATACAGTAATCTGTGAGAAAGTAAAGTTACCGTCAGCTAGCTTGGTGAAGTCTTTGTTGAGCAGGTCCTCAGCTGTAAGTTTGGAGAAATTGTCATCACCAAAAGGATTCCAGGTGGGCTGGTCAGGGGGGCTTTTCAGGCTAGCGGCTGAGGCAGGAGCTTGAGGAACAGAAGTGCTGCCCTGCAGGGCAGGCTGGTACACACTCTGCTGGGAGGACTGGGGAGAGTTGGATGGGGTGGCGCTGGCTGACCTAATTGTGCCCAGATAAAGAAACACATGCTCAGACAATAGTTTTAAGTAAGTTCAAAGCTGACTAAACATTTCTTCTTGGCTAAGTAGGGAGTATAATAGCAATGTCTCTCTCTACATTTGTGTTTGATTTCTCACTTTGACTTGTTAAGGCTGGCTTCTGCTGTGGCCGCCTGCAGCTGCTGAGTGGACTGGCTGACCGGAACACCGAACATAGCGCTGTGAGTGACATCACTCTGAATGCGTCTGTGCCCCGCCTTCTGGGCCGTCCTTGGTGACAAGGGAGGAGTTTGGGAAAGGCCAGGGGCCGCAGGCTGAGGAAATGACAGCAGGATAAGCAAGTAAGAACACTTAAAATACAGAATTTAAAGGGACATCAAATTTTAATTTAGATGCAGTGAAATGGTATGAATAAAAACAAACAAACATGAAAACCCAAAGGTGCATACAGATAAGAAATAAAAAAAAAAACTGATACATAATTTCCAACATCCTTTTTTCTATATACATTTTTTTTTACGACAAAATTGTTGTAATACTCAGAAATCGCTTGGTTGTTTGTGGTAAAAAAAATTTTTTTTATAAACTCCAAAATCACATCTATACTCACATGTAGTATTAGCTACACTATTTATCAAAAGTTTGGGGTTATTTATTTATAATAAATGCATTTCTGAAGGTTCATTTGATGCTGAAGACGGCTGTGACAAATTCAGCTTTGGCACCACAGGAATAAATGATGTTTTAAAATATAATTAAATAGAAAACAGTTCTTTTAAACTGTAATATTTCACAATGTAACTATTTTAACTAACTAATTTTTTGATTAAGTACATGCTGCCACATTGAGCCTAAGATAATTCTTTCAAAAACAAACAAAAAAACGTATCTTAGTGTGAACAGTGATTAGTAAATATATGGAAAATATTAGTGTAAAAAGTAAATTATTTTGTCCCTCATTCTGATGCTAAAGTCATTTCCATGACAACTGATCTAAATACACTGGATATTTACTACACTGTCTGAACACTTGGATTTCATTGCTTCATCATCTGAACTGACAAACACTTCAGAATGTGGTGTAAACCAAGCCTAGAAACCATACAACTAATAACACTTCAGCAAATCAAAAATGAATGCATACAATTCTAATTATTTTAACAAAAACATTGTCACAATTTTTAGACAATCTTCAGAGCAAAATAAACAGAAACGAGCAAAAATCCCTCACACAAACAATCAAAACCATCTGCAAAGATCCAAAATAAACCAAGGATGGACAGATGAGGCAACACAATGGATGAGGCGCATCATTAGTGAAAGTGAGATTGACAGTTCTTTGAATCAAATGGGACAGAGCAGCATGCAAACGATGGAGGTGATTACCATCTCCTCTGCCTTCTCTGGGCTGATTTGGGATTGAGGCGCTGGCTGCTGGACAGTGGGCGGCACTGCTGCAGGCTCAGCCTGTGCTGGAGGCGGGGCACCAGGAGGCTGAGTGGCAGTGGGCTGGATGGGCACCTGCTGCTGCTGAGCCACAGACGCCTGCTTACGACGGGCGCTCCGTGCAGGCGCGGTGGGCGGGGCAGGGCTGGATGGAGGAGGAGTGGCTACTGCTTTCTGAGGGGCGGGGCTACCAGCTGCAACTGGAACACCCCCTCCTGCTACTGCAGTCGCAGCTGTGACGGGGATGGGCTGCACGGGCTGTCACACAGACAACTATACTATGATGTGAACCATAAATGTGACCTTTACATATCACTGTTACTTTAGTTTAATAAATGCAATCTACAGGCTGGAACAGAAATTGAAATTAGTTCAAATAAAGTGACACCCTTTAGCCAGACTTGAAATAAGATTGGCATCTCTCACAATCAATAAAAGTGAGTTTGAGGTGGGGCTATTTGTTCATCCTACCAACTGGAAATCAGTAATATTTGCGATCACATTTTTTGGCACAGAAATGACACAATTCTGTTGTCATTTTTATTGTCAAATTTAATGAAGTTAATTAGAACAGTGTTATACAGTGCTTTTATGCCATTTTATCTTCCCAGATAACCAACATTCTTGCAACTTCTTACTATCCTAAAATACTTCCTGCTCTGTATTAGATTATCAAATTAAAAAGAGCAGAGCATTGTAGGTTTTGATTAGTGCAGTGAGGTACAGAAAAAAGTAAAGAGACTCACTGTTTTCTGCTGAGGGGCCGGAGATGCCTGGGCTTTCTGAGACTGCAGTGCTGCAGCCGGCTGAGCCAAGTTCATGCTGACAGCTAAGAAACACACAGAGAACAATTCTGCATTTTAATAATTATTTATTTTGAATGAATAATAATATCTCATAAGAGTAATCAGCCAAACATTTTAAGACCGACAATAAAAAAAAACTATAAGGGCCATCACTAATTATTATTTTCATAAACAAATAATTGGCCAATTATTCTGACAATTAATCGAGGAATCAGATAATTATAAATAATTTAATAATTAATAAACATATACCTAAAAGGAACAATAGCCTTTAAAATGACTTAAAAACAGTGTTAATTTCGTTAACGAAAACTATGACGAAAAAATTTTCATTGACAAGCTTTTTCCCATGACTAAGACGATTTTTGCCAATTCCGATTTTCTTTCTAAAAACAAAAATTGACAGCATATACAAACAAAAATATATACTTTAAAGTGCCCCCATTATGCCATTTTAAAGGTTGCTAATATTGTTTTATGAGTGTCCTAAAATAGGTTTACATGCATCCAAGGTAAAAAAACACTTTAGTTTTCTCAAAAAATAGCTTTAATTTCGCCTCATTTCTAAATGATTCCTAAACGACTCGTGCGAAGCAGTTCGAAGAATCAGTCTCTCTAAACCCCTCCTTTCTATGAGCCCTCACTGCTGTGATTGTTCAGATGGCGCAGTGCTTTGTGCTTGGTCTACCGTGTACAGCACGAATGACAGCCCATGGGCGGACATTATGCAAATGTGTTACTTTGTGACGTACAGCCGTAACAGAGTAAGATTCGAATTCCTGACGACTCGTTTGGGCAAGTTTTGTTTAATAGACAATAACTTTATTTATCGTGCACTGTCGGCTTCACATTAAACATTACAATTCCTCCAATCTGTTACAGTCCCTCACAACTCTCAAAATAAAGTGCTCTGTGACAAGAAAAGAGGTAGAAATAAAAATGAACAATGTAACTCAGGCATGTGATCGGCTAGAGACAAAAAAGGGGAAAATCTGACCACGCCCCAAGTCACGCCCCCAGCACTTATTAAAAATATACATGTTAGCACATATATAATACATGCTGTTGTCCTATAAAAATAAAAGCAGCATTTAATAATCATAATATAATATATTATTATAAAGTACTAATATATTATAGTAAAGTATATAGAATTGTTATTATTATTAAAGTGCCTGCCAAAAGTTTGGAAACATTACAATTATTAATGATTTTTACTCAAGATGGCAGCAGCCGTACAGAGATGCATTCGCTTCACTTTTCTATAGTGGAAGGAAGCGGAGAAGCATCGTCCATCTTTTTTTCCAGTCTATGTATTTTCGGAAGACAAATAATCATAATATAATATATTATCATAAAGATGATATATTATAGTAAAGTATATAGAATTGTTATTATTATTATTAAGGTGCATTTGGAAGCATTACAATTATTAATGTGATTAGCTGTTCTGTATTAAAAAAAACATAAGTGACAAGAGCTATAGTTTTCAGCTAATAGGATATTATTATCAAATGGCTTAATATTTTGTGAGGAAATGGTGATAAACTTTCTTTTTCAGATAAGATATAAAGTTTAATGAAAAGCATTTATTAAACACATTAATTAAATTGCAGTTTTAAATATAAATCATTGTCTTCACTCACTTTTTATCACTTTCATGATGGCCAGAAATGTTTGAGTGGTATCTTGTCCCTAGAGACACTGAAGATTAACTTTTCCCTTCTTTATTCTTCATAACCTGAGAATGTGGCAACACATACCTGGGGTTTCGCCACAGAGATCACAGAGTAGCGCTTTTTACGGACAAAAAAAACACACACAATTATGTCAAAATGCGTGGTTTTGGCAAGTTACCTCATAAACGTCTTAAATGAGTAATAAAGTCTTAAATGACGGTAAAGAGTTGGGAGAAAATCGGTGTGTGTCAGATCCGCGTCATGTGCACCAGGTTTTAAAGAGACAGTGCTGATTTTAAAGTTAAACCTGATTAAGTCTGTCATTAATGTAAATTAAAGAACAAAAGAAAAAGATAAATCCTTGGACTCTAATAATCGCTAGTTAACTTTTGTAGCTTGATTAAAGATTAATGTGTATAGTGTATGCATATAGGCTACAATTTATAGTTTATGTGAAGTAGAAAAAAAATCACAAATTAAAAGTTGTAAAATCACAAATTAAAAGTTTTTATATATTTCAGATCCTATTAAATGTTAAAAAGAATGGCTTTCAATAATACTGTAATGTTGAACGGCTACAATTAATAGGGACAATTGAGGGGAAATTTATTTAATAGAGACACCAGTAGCAGGAAAAATTAAAAACATTGTAAATGTTTTTGCAAAACATTTCATGGCTGGTAAAAAAAAAATTGGGCCAGTAAATTTGATCACGTCACCGGCCATTGGCAGGTGTGGCAAAAAGTTAGTTTTAGTCCCTGCATGTAAGTGTTGAAAAACAGTTCATAATGTTGGTACCTATCGGCTGGGCGGCCCCAGCGGGCAGGTTGGCTCTCTTGCGTGGGGTCAGGGCAGCAGGCTGGATGGGCAAGATGCCCCCTAGTGCCTGGGACTGGGATTGTGCTGCTTTGGGCCGCTGGCGTGGGGTGATGGAGGTTTCAGTGGTGGGAATGGGGTCTGTAAGTCTACAGGATAAAACATGGAGACACAAATTTCAGGTCAAATTTACCAACCACAGAGTACTATGGAGTCTCTGGACAAATACCTCGCCTTGGTCTGCGTTTGGCTCTTCTTTGCGGCTGCTTCGCTTGCTCGGATTGGCTCAGGAAGTTTAGCAGGAATGGGAGAATTCTGGGGGGACATATTTCAGATTAGTCAGTTTTTTTATTTCAGGCATTCCTGCAGGCTGACACACACACAAGCACCCAATCCAACAACTGATCCCAGAAGTAAAAGCACTGACCCAACAACAGGCTGAGAGTGACCTCAGAGGAGAGGAAGGAAAGAGACTAACCTTGACATTTTGGACAGGGCAGTCCCGCCTGGCCAGTTTGAAAGCAAAGTAGGACACCTGATAAATGTCAGGCCTCTTATCAGGGTCCGGTTCCAGCATGTACCCTGACAAAATCACCACCACAAAGAGAAGAACAGAGGAGGGAGAGCAGGAGAAACAGAGATTGAGTGTCGCCACGTGACAGACAGAAGAAAGGCAGAGCAGATGATCGGTATTTAGTGTTTATTGATATAAGGAAGTTAAAGGAATAGTTCATCCAAAAATGAGTCTACTTAGTCTCAAATTGTTCAAAAACTATTTGTACTTTCATGAAACAAAGCGTATCCTTGCTTAAGTATTTTATATATATATATATATATATATATAGTATAGACATATACATACATACACACACACACACGATATATATATATATATTAGATGCACTGATGTATTGGCCGGCGTATGTATTTATCGGCTGATTTTTTATTATTTTAAAGCCATCGGCATTTAGGAAACAGCATGAAAAGGGCTGAAACCGATGGTTTATTAATTAACTGCATGGAGACAATGAGTTGCATGTCTGTTGCATAATCAATAATCACAATCAAATAAAAAGTTTTTTTCTCTGGGCAAAATAATTAAATACTTGCCAAAACAAAATGAAATCTGTACAAAATATAATTTGTCAGATGGCTATGTTAATTGACATTGATGCATCCAAAATACCTACCTGTCATGAACATCATAGGTAAGTGCAATGGCAATGCACCGCTGTTAATTTATACAAATATATGTCATGAACCACCAAGCATTAGGCCTACATTTAAGTGAAAATTAATGGCAGGTAATATGGAGCTTTTTGTGTGTTTGAAACCAGCAAAAATGGCAGGATAGTGTAAAACACGGAGTCACACAAGCTCACATCACACACCTGCAGTGCACGGAGAAAAAAGATTTAAACTATGTAGGCTGCATAAAAAGGATTATATGGGCCTATACACAATATATTTCACTTAAATCATTAACAAATGAACAAAACTTGGGGGACTTGGGGGAAGTCGTGGCCTAATGGTTAGAGAGTCGGACTCGTAACCCAAAGGTTGCGAGTTCGAGTCTCGGGCTGGCAGGAATTGTAGGTGGAGTACACCACAGGCTGTAGGTGGAGTACAATGTACAGCGCTCTCCACCCTCAAAACCACGACTGAGGTGCCCTTGGGCAAGGAACCGAACCCCCAACTACTCCCCACTGCTTAATTCCGCACCATAATGTCACTTGACATTGCAGCCTGTTCAAAGTTCATGATTTCAGATAAAATACAGTTTTGAATGAAATGATCATAAGTTACACTGCTCACATTTAAATAGTCCAAAATAAAATACAGTTTTAAAGAAACATAAGTTACACTGCTCAATTTAAATAGTCCGTAGTAGAGTCTGTGACAATCATTTAGTTACTTGACATAAGATTTCAATTTCACAAAGAAATGTGAGAAATAATACAAAGACACTTTGAAAAATCGTATCGTGAAACCAGTATTGTGAAGTTGTATCACATTGTAAGGTGACTAAATCGTTACATCCCTACTTTGCATGTTTATTTGCCTCTTTGTGATGAATGGCTAAGTCACTTTGAATAAAAGCGTCTGCTAAAATAAGAAATGTAACTACAACACTCAACCCCTGACAAAAATCAAGAAATATCTGAAAACACAAAAAGAGCTTGTACTGTTATAAACAAGGTCTGAAACTTTGCATTATTAGCATGATTCGCTCGTTGTATTCCTCATTTTACGTTGATCTGGATAAAACGTTTGCTAAATTAATAAATGTAACTAAACATGATACTCCAATAAAGCTCTAAAATAGACTACAAAAATCATATAGAGCATTATAATGAAGTGCTGACACTATTTAAAGCCACACACCATTGTTTCCTGCATGTCTCCAAAACAAATAACATTGGCGATCAATGTTTGTTATTCGACAGGTACAAGAAGAGAAGATACTGATTTATATTTTACTGTTCCTAACATAAAGCTACTACATCACTTCAGAAGACTATAAATATAGCACACAACTCATCAACTTTTACGGTGACTGCTTTGACATTTTAGATCGCACAAGTAATCTAATTTCATAACCAGTCACCTTTGCTTTACTAATGACAAGGATTTTAAAAGATTTCAATTTTGTGTTCAATGGAGGAAAGAAATGACATGAGGGTGCTAAACTAATAAAAATGTCACTTTTGGCTGAACTACACCTTTTAAGTGAGACCCACAGCCATACTGAGCCCGTGATGCGACAGCGACAGAAACATGGAGCGGAACATGAGCAGAGAGAGGCAAATACTTACGGATGAGACGGTGCATGTCCTGCGAGTAACGAGAATTGTCTGGAATGGTGAAGTTGCCATCACAGATGGCCACCTGACTCTCGCCAAAGGGCAATGTGAAAAAACTGAGTTTATAAAGCAGACAGCCCATTGCCTGAAAGAAAGAACAAACAAGTCATTACACAGTATGAAGAAGACTTTTGATTGAGGCCTTTATATAATATAATAGCCTTGAATAAATACTGCCACTCTTTTATATCAGATTAGTCTAGTTTTGATAGACTTGAAAAATACATTCAAAGGCAATTCATAAAGACCAGAATACTCTTGTTGTATGCTTTAAGAGACATATTCCATCTTTCCGTAGAATTTGATTATTTCAAGTTTCTGGCACACAGAACGATTCCTCTCTGACTTTTACACTGTTTATCCTCCAGTATAGCGGTGTTAAATACAGCTTTGTGATATCACAGTTGTCATATAACATCTTTGGCAGTGGTTCTGTTGTTGTGAAAGGGATGTTGTTTGTATTTGTTAATTGTTGTTGTTGAGCACTGAAGAGTTGCCACAGATACAAAAAGAATTTCAGAAAGGACACTAAACTAACTTACATTATCCAAATGCACAAAAACAATGCATCAAGCACTATCCCTTCCACATAAATCTGAGCTTCGGTTCTAACCAGCCACAACAATGAAAAGCAGACAGGACATTGTCAACACTGCACATCCTCACCCACTGTAAAACATCATCGGTATACAACATGATACCAAAACTTACTGTTAAATACAAATTCTGGTCAAAACACAAACATTTTGTACTTTCTTCTGGAATATAACCAGTAACCTGGTAGCCATTCAGGTGTTGATTTAGACATGGAAGATCGATTCAAACGGGGATGAAAAAGCCAATGACTGCTTTTTATAACAGTGATATCTTTAATTACCCAGATGTCTGCTTTAGTGGTGATGATTTTGCTGTTGTACAGATTCACCATTTCAGGAGCGCGATAGGACAGTGTTGTGTACCTAAACAAAACAGACATTTATTTAGAAAGCACTGTATTGTAACTAGTGTTATTATTTTTAAAAACGCATGATATATCTTTGACCATAATTGAGTTGTTCAATGTAGTGTTTTTTATTAATGACAGTATCCTAAAGTGTTTGACGTTTACTAAACACTTCCATCAAAAGCAACTGCACATCACAAGCAATTTGTCAACTTTCAATAGTACATAAGAAATGGCAATACATTCACATTTCTAAATTCTAGGTTAAAGTATACATAGAACAGTAGTACAGAACAAATAGTACAGTAAAACAAGAGTGACTGAGCTTACAAAAATAACTCAAGTTAAATGCTGTTCCAAACAGTGGAAATCTGGCATTTTTCAAGGGAGAATATATGTACCATCATAATTATCATGCGTTTTGTTGAAAATTAAGACTCCTCCAAACATACACTACTATTCAAAAGTTTAGGGTCAGTAAAAATGATTTAATATTTTTTATGAAGTAGTATCTTATGCACACCAAAAACAGTAATATTGTGAAATATTATTCAATTTATTTAAACAACGGTTTTAATACTATGTAGAGATGTAATTGTATGAAAATTTCTTATCACAATTATAGTGACCAAAATGATCACAGTTAACATTATCATCATGTTCAAAACGTACTGACACATAAATTGTTTAACCAAGTTTCGTATTTAAAATCAACAAACAAATAAAATGACTTTTTTGTTGCCATAAACACTTAAACAATGACATTACCAATGATGTCCGGGTTTTAAATGACAACATGTCTGACACTAGTTTATCTAATAGCATGTACGAAATGTTCAAATAAAGCTTTGAAAAAGTTTCATAAAACGCTAAACCTCAGTTTTCAGCCCTAAAATAATGGGCTTATGTCAAAATGACAATTAATTCATGATTATATGTATTTTATCTGCTCCATAATTAATGCTTTATACCTTATTTAAATTGTTTAAAAGTGTAGAATCCACATAAGTTAGTTTTTCTTTTTATCAACCGGGTCAAAGCTTACAGCAGGGCATGCAAATTCAGTCCGTTTTTGTGGCATCAAATTGCACACAGGTTTCATGTAAATGTAACTTTAAATCCACTCTGACACTAGGTGGCGCTTATGGAATAGCAGAATTAACCGCCGTGGAAAAAGCAGCATTGCAATTAAGAACACGAACTTACTTGGGTATTACATGGAGTGAAAACAAAAGCCATAGAATATTTTCTCAAGACAGTCAGAGCCTTCTGAGGTACAGTCAGATAAAGAATTCATTCATATATTCATTTGTATAATTTCCTTAGCACTTTTTAAAACCTCCCAGCTTTCTCGTCATGTTTAAACACAAAACTAAACTACTCTGCTGCTGTGCTGTGCATACGGTTAAGACTGTTTTTTTAATGCTGGAAAGTATTTATTTATACTCAGTTGTTCAAATCACGGTAATCAAATACGATTGTAATGGTAATTAAAATATGAAACGGTAATACCGTAATACCGTGGGGAATTTTATCATGATTTATCATCAAACCGATAATCGTTCCATCCCTAATACTGTTAATTTGCAATTTATTCCTGTAACGCAAAGTTGAATTCTCAGCATCATTACTCCAGTTTTCAGTGTCACATCCTTCAGGGACCCTTCAGAAATCATTCTAATATGCTGATTTGCTGCTCATGAAACATGTATTCTTTTTATCAATGATAAAAGTTATTAATGTGCTGCTTTTCACATTATTGTTGAAACCATGATACAATTTGAAAACGAAATCTAGACTCCCGCACACATAGACATTACAAATGTCTTTACTGTCCCCTTTTGATCAATATAATGAATATTTGCTCCATATAAGTATTAATTTCCAACACCTTACTGACACCAAACTTTTGAACGGTTCTGAAATTGATTAAAACGGTAAACGGTGCCACTGGTTCTAAAATTATTTCAATTTCACAGAAACTGGCTGATTGGAAAGAATTACTTTTTAATTTCGTCCTCCACCACAGTCACTCCTTCACTCTGGGGATTCTGAAACTTCAAGGTGGCGCTGCCAAAATCACACAGAACATAGTGTCCTCGGTCATGAAGGAGGATGTTTTCCACCTGCAAAGAGAGACAGATACTACAGGTGATATTAAAAACACAAATTACACTCCGGTAGAACACTACATCTTCAGCTAATGAAATAAACCATTTGAGGAAAAGCACGAGGAGTGCAGTTCGGCTGCTAATCAAGTGTTTGCTCAGAAGTGGATTTTACCATGATAACAGTTAGTCACAAAGGACTGTTAACTACGATTCATTCCATCAATGGCTCAAACTGAAATATTCACTCACACAAGTGTTGCTAGTATGAGAAGTTAAAAAGGAAGGGGAAGAGCAGAGGAAAGTAACCTTGAGGTCTCGGTGGATTATGGGAGTTTTGTACTGGTGCAGACATGCCACAGCTTCACAAGTGTCACAAAAGATCTGGAGTGCTTCCTGTTCACTGAAGCCCGTCTGCAAACGCTGGTTCATTAGGTTCACCACTTGACCACCTGCGCACAAACAAATGTAGGGAAAAACAATACTCAGCATTAAATCAGTACTAACACCAAATTTTGAAGACATCGTTAGGCAAGACACTACAGCCATTGGTTTTTCATGCAGGCATGTTGGTCTATTTTGCTTCCATAACATGTCTTTTAGTAGGAAAAACAGCCAAATGCCCATTTAAGTGTTTATTTTATTACACTGTCTATTTGTATTTTTTTTGTACTGTAAGAAAACTCCATGTCAGCAGCACAGTTTTATTTCTATCATATACATTTCACCTGATTTATACAATATTGTATTCCTAAACACCTGGCTGTCAACCTAAAATCTCTATAAAAACCTGTAACTCTAATATGCCGAAAAAGTATTTTCTTTTCCAAAAACATACTGAAATTTGTGCATATTTAATTAGATAATTATTTTCATATCGAAACATAGTATTTCACATAAATGGAATCAACTGAGATCTAACCTGGACAATCATATTTAAAATGAGTCCTATTTTGATTCAATTTAAATTTCTCCAATTTTTCTAAAGTTACTTACTTTGAATGTTACACTAAATAAAGTAACAAATTTTATTAGAAATGTAATCCTATATGTGACCCTGGAGCACAAAACCAGTCATAAGTTGCTCGGGTATTTTGTAGAAATAGCCAAGCCAACAATACATTGTATGGGTCAAAACTATTGATTTTTATTTTGCATCAAAAATCGTGAGGATATTAAGTAAAGATTATGTTCTATGAAGATATTTTGTAAATTTTTTACCATAAATATATCAAAATTACATTTTTGATCAGTAATATGCATAGCTAAGGACTTCATTTGGATAACTTTAAAGGCGATTTTCTCAAAAAAGATTTTTTTTGCACCCTCAGATTCCAGATTTTCAAATAGTTGTATCTCAGCCAAATGTTGCCCTATCCTAACAAACCATGCATCAATGGAAAGCTTATTTATTCAGCTGACGTATACATCTCAATTTAAAAATGGACCCTTATGACTGGTTTTGTGCTCCATATTAGAATTTGATCCTATATATAAAGATTTGAGACAGACTTAACCCTTCAAGAGATTTCCCTCTGAGTGCTTCTCAGGATATTACACACACGTGTCCCTGAATTCATCTGGAAGCACTTCAGAAGTCAATTAGCCAGCAATTATGCCAATTTGCCGTTAATTGATTCCCTAACAAGCATGTTTAATCTGAATCAATTTCTTGTGAATATCAATACCACGTGACGGTTGCTCTCTGTGAAAGCGCATTCAATGCATCCAAACGCTTGAACTTTTGTGAGCACTCGAAGCTCTTTTGGAAAAACCAAAGAATCCGTCATCTATTGGGGCTTTACAATAACATTTTGCACAAAATGATCTAATAAAGACATACGGAAAGCTTTTCAGATGAAGAGACAGGAAAACGCTTTTGAACACAAACCAGTCAGGTGTAGTCCATTGTGTAGGTGCTGTTAGGAAATGACAGCAGTTTGATAAATGAAAAGCTTTCTCAAGGTATAACAAGACTAAGAGAAAAGATAATGTCAGGCTACCATGAAGACATGAAATCTATCTAAAGGGTGCCCTCAGGTGGATGAATGGCATAAATACAGCACAAATCCTGTGTAAATGGTTATTAGGGATGATATGAAGACATCGTTATTACTGATTACAATTAAATATATTTGTCAGTGATGTTCAGGATCTGTTGTTCACGCTTTGATTTTTAACATTTGATCTTTATATCCTTCCTTTTCTTTGAATAAAATAAATGTTTGAAAATGGTGGATTCATTATTTTTCTTACAACAATGAAATTGTACAATACAGTATGTGTACAGTATGTGTGTTCCTGTGGCTCAGTGGTAGAGCATTGCGTTAACAGCACAAAAGGTTGTGGGTTCAATTCCCAGGGAACACACATACTGATAAAAAATGTATAACCTGAATGCACTGCAAGTCGCTTTGGATAAAGGCATCTGCTAAATGCATAAATGTAAATGTACAATATTATATTAAACATAACTTTTATTAACCTAAATAAGATGGGTGACACACGGAGCTCTGCACATGACAACGTTCATTTATTTTTGATGAAAAACACAAAATAAACAAGGACAAACTCACTTATATTAAACATAGTAAATTCCAAAAAGTGCTTTTGCTTTGACACCAAAAATTCAAACAACCAACACTGATAAAACTGTCTACTAGATGTGTAAAATAATTGAGAGATCCTTTTAAATAAAAGAAAATAGGAAAAAGAAAAGCTTACTGGTTGTTCACTTTTCTTTGGAAAGACTCATGACAAACAGTAGCTTTTAGTCCCTTTGTTTTCAACGCTGTTTGCCATCTAGGTGGTACTTAACTTGACGAGAACTTCAGTTTACTCTTTGCAAGGTGTGTTTGTTTTCCACACACAGAACGCAAGACGGCTGTGCGCAGAGGCATTGTGGGGCTGAACAGCACACTTACCTTTGCAAAAGTCCATGAGGATAAACACCTCCCACACATCTCCACCTCCTACAGCCGTGATGCTGGAGTCCAGGAACCCAACGATGTTCTTATGACCATTGAGATCCCGCTGGAACACAGTCCACAAAGAACAGAAAGAGTATGAATGAGCTCAAACTGACAAGACATCACAAAGATATTCTCTCGGAATATTGTATGGCACCTACACTAATGTTTAAAAGTTTAAAACAGAATTCAGAATAAGAAGTCAATCCTCTCATCATTGCTAAAGTACAGTAGACATTGCATCACACTCACCATGATCTGGATCTCACGCTTGCAGACCTGCAGGTCATGTTCGTTGTTAACGTACATCCTCTTCAGGGCACAGCGCACCCCCTGATTGGTCCGCACCAGGAAGACGATTGCGAAGCCGCCTACAAAGGCAAAAACACATTTAGGCTGTTTTGCTGAAATCAAACTCGAGGACTGGAAAAGCAAGATATTTATACCACAACACTGCCACCATGAGTAAAACAGCAGGAAAGTTAATTCAGTTCACCATAGAAGTTGAATGTGGGTTGTTTTATTTTGTTGAATATTATAGATTTTTATTATAACAGTACTTTATTATACAAAATATCTAGCTCTACAGGAACAGTCAAACATTCAGCGCTATTTCTCTGCAAAGCATTGTTATTGGTTTTATACTGCAGAGCTGAGAAAAGATGCTGAGAGGTGTTTAAACGGGACGGATGAGTCTGAGATGCGTTTCTTCGTTACTAGCTCCATCTGTGAACTGAAAATCTAATTAAACAGAGTAAACAACGATTTCCTTTACATCACCCATTACACATGCAATTCATGATGATGCAATGAATGCTCACCCTCATGTTGTTCACCAATTTAAACTAGCTTTCATACATGCATCACAAAATATACCTTTTTAACATATTCAAAGCTTTGACAGCCCCTGGAAAACATTTACTTTCATGTGGTATAAAAGCAGCATTATGCTTAACTAAATCTCCTTTTGAGGAAGAAAGAAAATCAACATGTTTAGAGCAACACAAGGGAGAGGAAATAATTATAGAATGTTTGTTTTGGGGTAAACTGAGGCCTTACATTCCTCATTCAAAAATTCAAGTTAGAATTTCCGGTCATTTATTTTGTTTATGTTTTTTGTCACTTATGCTCACCAAGACTGCATTTACTTGATCAAAAATTATAATACACCATATACAGTTTACACATATAAACATTAAAATAATAGTTTTCTGTTTGTATGTATGACAGCGCAATTTAATAGGAGCGCAATCCCTCTGACTAAAATGTTGCTGAAATATTTGTAGTTGGACAATAAATGTGACATATTTGTAAGTGTATTTGTATTTGATAGCACTAACTGTAAAGTGACTGTAATGGGGTAATCAAAAATAGCCTTTTTACTCAATTAGTCTGTGCTTTTTTATTATTTTTAGTTTAGTAAATTTAACATATGCTTTAACAGCATTATTTTTGTTTTTAGATTGCAATGTTACAATGTTAGAATGTAATTTTAACTCTTTTTAGCACATAATATATGCCTACATGGTTACATTCACTTTCTTTGTTTAATCCAAATACAAAATACCGAGATATATACCGTATACCTCAAATCAGCCAAAACATACAGAGATATGAATTTTTGCTCATATCGCCCAGCCCTAATGCTATGCGCCATATTGTTTACAAGCTGTTTTGTTGACGTATTTCCATGGTTAAAACACTGATTGAGCGATGACATGAGCATGGGATGTTTATTTCATATTGAAACTAGAAGTAAAGATGAAGGGATGATCGCGCTCACTCACGCTCCGCGCTGCCGTTTGAACTGAGGCGTTTCTACAGCGCCACATCAAAGACAGTCAAAAAAACATTTATTATTTGAATTTCCTGGGAAAAAATTGACAAATTTAAAGATGAGACTATGTTTCTTATCAAAAGTAATAATATATATAAAACTGGAAGTTTCCAATAAAGTTCACATATGTACACGTGAACTGAACCAAAAGACCTGTCCCAAAAATATGTGTAACAATGGTAATATTTGAAAGCACCAAAACAAACACGCCCATACCCCAACAGGACCTCACCCTTAGTTTGATATCACCGCCCCACAAGCACATACATCACCCTAGCAACAATGATAACTAAATCCGCTATGCCTGCCTGTCAAAGGTATGAATGCCATGAATAGGTGAAAGCGATGTGTGTTTCTATGCTAATTCAGTTTAAATGTGTTTGGTAATAGTGTGTGTTTTAATGCTTGAATGGTTTAGCTCTGTTTCATATTGAAGATGACGTTGCTCCAATATTTACATGGGTCCTACCTCTTGCTTGATCATAACCCTTCTTTTTAATTTTTTGTTCCGCTGATATTTTCCTCTTTTTTTATCTGCCATCTCTCTATCTATAGTCGATCTGCTAATATCCATCCTGTACTCTCTCTTCTCCCTATCATTACAAGATATGCACCTTACTGCTGATTGGCAGCCAGTGTGATTTGGGACTCGGACAAACTGTGGAAAGCGTTTTTCAAATATTGCTTAGGAGCACCAGAAAGAAAACGTGTAACAGCATATTGGATCTGGGCAGCTCTTAAAGTGACAGCAGACGTTCATGTTAATCAAACAACAAGAGAAAATCTGCCACACGTCATATCGCTCACCCCTATTAGAAACAGTTGTGCTGCTTAATACTTTTCTGCAAGCATAATAATAATACTAAAAGAATCTGAAAAAATGATTTACAGTGTACTTTAAAATGCAAAACAGCTTTAAAATGCTTTAAAATGCAAAACCGTTTTAGATTGTGTATAAGATGTTACACCACAGAACATGTCAACACCCAAGCACAGATGAGCAGGGCTTTCCAGACAGAGGATTTTGGCCACTAAATAAATCTTCCAGGAGTTGAAGAGCGCTGAGATCTAACCACAGTTCACCATCAGGCCATGCTACATGTTTGCGTGATAAAATTATCATAACTACTTGCTGTAAAACACTGAACATCAAGATTAATGAAAAGAAAACATTAATTAGCGTTCTGTTGACCAGGCAGATTTATCATTCAGTATTTGGTCATTTGGAAGTGATCAGCATTGGCCAACCTGCTTCAAAAGCGACTATAAGATTAGGAATTATTTAATATACACACACACAAACACACAACTTCTTCAGGCATTCAAAAATACTGGATAAGGATTTTTAAAGATCATTTTTGAGAGACTGGACATTCAAAAATCAATTCTAAAATATTAAACATCAGTCTGACATACCTTCTGCCAGAGTTTCTTCCACAGTAACCTGGTGTCTTCCAACAGTGAAAGCCCGGCCGATAAAATTCCCAACACCGCTGCTGGATCCAGAACTTGCAGCTCCACCTCCAGAACCGGGGCCAGAGCCCACCAGCTCCCGCCGGGAGTCAAAGAACTTCTTCATGATGTATCAAAGATCCCTGAACTACTTATGCGAGTCTTTAAGAAACTGAAGTGGGTAGGTTGTTCTGGTGCCAGAGGTCTAGATCAGCTGTGACTGTCAAACATGGACTCGTAGCCCTGTTCTGATGCTGATGGACAGCTTAAATGAACCGTATAGCAACAAAACCGTATTAGTAAACGAAAACCAAACGGTATATGTGCTAAATTAATACATCACACTTGAGTATATTCAAATGAACAGCATCTATCAGTGATGGCCTGATATGATTCAAATGTTTGTCTAGTGTCTATATACGGGATACGGGCATATATCACGATATAAATACTTAAATCCAGCTGAAATCAATGTAAACATTTAAGCCCTGTTGAAAAATGAACCTTCAAACGTGAAGTGAAGAGAAATTATTGTTCTGGTGGATGAAAGTCAAACTCTCCATCGTCAGCCAGCTGTGCAGCTCATTAGAACCTCTGAAAACAACCCACTCTCCGCAGATGACATGCGGATATTAATTTGAAGAATTTTTCATTTGTTAAACGTCCACAATCATATTAATTCGTCTCTTGTTTGATGAAAAAAAATATTATTTAAATACAACAAATACTCAGCTAGACGCTAACGCTAGCATTCCTGCAAAACCCGCACAGACGCGTGACGCATCTCATCTGCGCGCTCCGCCGGTGGCCTGCCGGTGAACGGTGAACGGATGCGGTTTGATTTTAATCGGACAGAATCAAGTTCAGACAGAAATGAGCGTGTTGTTCATGGCGTTGCTCGTCTGCGGCTTCGGATGCTGCAGATGCGCCAGCTAACCGGAAACTACACCGGAAACGTGAAGCTGACGCTATAGAACTATAATAAAAGTAATGAAATAATGATTGAAATGATTAATAATGAAATTATTAATAATTAAAGTCGTTTCTCCACCTTTCAGCAGCAGGGCAGAGAAAATGTTGACCTTATGAGGTCAAATTACATATTATATGAGCAGAATTCATTCCACTTCGTTTGTATGAGTTTTGCAACCCAATCATCAAAATGTGGGACATGCACATGTGTAAGGTTTCGGAAAGACTTTCAATTGTGTTTTTATTTCAAGAGGGAAACGAGTTTATTGTCCAATTATGATATCACTATATTTATTTACCAAAAATATTTTTATATTTAAATAATATTTACCCATTCTAAAATCGAAATAGGTCACTAACCTTAGTCATACTTTAACAGCAAAACGGACTGTAAATTATTGCAAAGCTTTAAATCTATTCTTTGACTGATTGATTCGCAATGCACAACATGATTATGATTAAAGACGAAGAAACTATGAAAGAAGTTTGTGAAGGAGGGGTGCTTTTAATTTTGTACCAAAGGGGGTGCTATAACCCCCTATGCAAACAATCAAAAGTTAACATTAGGCTTGTTCGACTTCATGCGGCGCTGCAAAGATCGAGATCAAAGATCGGCTGCCGCCTTACAAAAGCAATGCATTCTGGTTAGAACATTTATCCGACTTTGATCAGCACTGCAGCCGCCTTACAATCACATGTGCCATCAAAGTACCGCAAAAGCAAAACGAGACCAGCAGCCGAGGCCAGGCGCTGCAGTTGCTCAAAATCGGCTGCGAGAGCCTTGATGACAACACACTTTATTCTCATTGGTTAGATTACGTGATGACATACACAAGGTGTGTTGCGTGTGTTTATTCCGGATGAGACGTTAAACCGAGGTCCTGACTCTCTGGCCATTAAAAATCCCATGGCACTTCTTGTAAAGAGTAGGGGTGTAACCCCAGTGTCCTGGCCACATTCCCACCACTGGCCCGTATCAATCAGCCTCCTAATAATCCCTGTCCACTTGATTGGCTCTATGACTCTCTCTCCTCTCCACCTGTAGCTGGTGTGTGGTCTCTCTCCTCTCCACCTGAGCTGGTGTGTGGTGAGCATACACTTGATTGGCTCTATGACTCTCTCTCCTCTCCACCTGTAGCTGGTGTGTGGTGAGAGCATACACTTGATTGGCTCTATGACTCTCTCTCCTCTCCACCTGTAGCTGGTGTGTGGTGAGCGCACTGGCGCCGTTGTCCTGTGGCAGCCGTCGCATCATCCAAGTGGATGCTACACACTGGTGGTGGTTGAGGAGAGACCAGACCCCCCCACCCACGATTGTAAAGTGCTTTGGGTGTACAGCAATACACAATAAAGTGCTATATAAATGCACAATTCATTCATTCTAACCATTCATTTCCAATAATGCTCACAAATCTGTGTTTTTATAACAGTAAAGCTTTTTAGTGTAGTCACACTGTTATCTTGAGTAATTTGTATCAAAAACACTGATAAAAGCATATATACCCAGTGGTGGGCCGTCAGGGGCAGCAGGGCCTTCTCTGCTGGCCCTATAAAAAATACAATTGTGCTTTGTGTAATGTCCACAAAATCGCCTATGACATGACTGTACCGCCGCCATTTTGGACTGAAAACTACTCAAAAACACAGTAGAATAATAGGAACCAGCTTGACCAACTTACCATGGGCTTATTGTCTTGCACTCCACTAGATTCTAGCTGCTTTGTTTAAAAAAATCTGAAATACAGCCTGAACGATGACAACAATAACGCACAATCACTAACGTTAGATCATCAAATTCGTTTAACAGTTTATTTTACTACTTTATTTTAAAGTCTTCCCTTTTTTCACAAAGCATTTTGCTCTCTAGGAACCATGTCAGTTTCGATTGAAAATATTTCAAGTTCAAGTGTTAGTATTATAAACACTGAATACCAACATATGAAATTAAAATAATGACAGAATAATTAGGAATGCTGGACAATAAATATAGACTATAACAGGAATATAACAGCTTGACAGTAAACTGTTTTTGCAGTATTGCCTTATATTAATGCCCTTTAAATGAAAACTGTAAACAAACCAAAAATTGTTTTTATGTAAACACAAACACACACACACACACACACACATTCTCCAAAATTGTTTAATTATTTAATTATGACAGACACAGCAATGCATCATGTTCTAGAGATCATCATGTGTGTAGTGTGTTCAGGGGATTAAAACATACAATATATATTTCAGACCTAGTGGATTAATAGTAAATAATAATATAGTAAGTAATTGCAAATGTGTAAAGTTGCATAAGCTCATTCTAACTTATGTCATATCCATATAAATCATTATTATGGTTTATATGGCTATTACCTGCTGTTCCTAAAAGGATTTATGACTAAAAACAGTTAAAGTTAGCAGGTGCATAAGACAGCGCTATGTCCCACTTCAAAACACACAATATTTTTACACTTTTGTGAATAATTACCTGTCTAGGGTCTTTGAGAAAACGATGAAAGGCAGCATTTTTACTGTCACACTGATAGTATTTGCAGTGGATTGCCCAACATTGTGTTTTTATTCTACTTTGCATTTACATTTATTAATTTAGCAGACGCTTTTATCCAAAGCGACTTACAATTGGGGAATACATGAAGCGATTCATCTTAAAGAGGCAAACAGACAGAGGAAGTGCTCGTAATACCAAGTCTCAGGCATTGTTAAAATAAGTTCAAGCTAGCAAGAGAAGGAATAAATATATATATATATTTTTTGTTTTATTATTATTAATCTAGGATGAAGTCAAGTAGTGTCAAAAGAGATGAGTTTTCAGTTGTTGCTTGAAGGTTGACAGGGATCCAGCATTCCGGATAGGGGTGGGAAGATCATTCCACCAGCCAGGAACAGTGAACGAGTATATTCTGGAAAGTGATTTTGAGCCTCTCTGTGATGGTACCACGAGGCGTCGCTCACTAGCAGATCTCAGACTTCTGGAGGGGATGTAGATTCGTAATAGTGAGTGGAAGTAGGTGGGTGCTGAGTCTGTGGTTGTTTTATATGCAAGCATCAATGTTTTGAACTTGATGCGAGCTGCAACTGGTAGCCAGTGCAAGGAGACAAAGAGAGGTGTAACATGTGCTCTTTTGGGCTCGTTGAAGACCAGTCATGCCGCTGCATTCTGAATCATTTGTAGCGGTTTGATTGTGCTTGATGGAAGTCCAGCCAGACGAGCATTGCAGTAGTCCAGACCCCTGAGGAACCCCAGTGACCAGTTGATGTACTTTGGATACCTCCCCTCCCCAGGCCACCCTGAAAGACAGACCAGTGAGATAGGATTCAAACCAGCGAAGTGGAATCCCTGTGATGTCCAGTGATGAGAGGGTGGACAGGAGGATCTGATGATTGACAGTGTCAAAAGCAGCAGATAGATCCAGCAGAATGAGGTCCGATGATTTGGAATCAGCTTTTGCAATTTGTAGGGCTTCAGTGACTAAGAGTAGCGCAGTCTCAGTTGAATGGCCTGGGGAACTCCTGAAACCTGACTGGTTAGCGTCCAGTTTGTTGTTCTGTGAAAGAAAGAATGATACCTGATTGAAAACAACTTGTTCGAGCGTTTTCGTTATGAATGGAAGGAGAAAGATAAGTCTGTAGTTTTCTATAAGAAATTTTGAGCTCTCTTTCATTGTTATTCTGTCTATTTCTGTGTATCTTTAACGTTATCCAGTTGGAATTTTCACCCCAAAATGGTGGCCGCGCTACCGAAGCGCCACCTAGTGGTTGTTACCCAAAAAGCATCAAAGTTTCGCCTCTTGGTCTTCCATACTCTTTGCTAGCGACGTGCCCAGTGCTAACCCCAGCGTTATATCGCCTCTTTAGACAGGGATTTCCAAGGAACAAAAGTGAAATTCAATGAAAAGAAAATGACAGCCGCAGCCACCGGCGCCTCTACACAAGGTCTTATTACTGATCTATTAAAAACACCTTTTTCATGGTGCTCTTTTGCAGGCAAATTCTGATACTGAATTCGCTAACAAAGGCCAGCAAAGGTTTTTTGCGCCATTTCAAAGATTGCAACTATGAGTGCTATGAGTGGCTAACAGCTAGCACAAGTTATTTTGTTGGCCGTGTTTACTTTTTAATCCGAGTAAAGGGACATGGAATGACAGACCCATGGACTTTATTTACAAGTGACAGGTGAGTGCTTTATCATTTGATGAGTATTGTATCATGCACATTGTTAAGGAGATGTACGTGGTGCGTTGATAATACTGTGGTGTGTAGAGGTGGCACGGTACATGTATTCGTACCGAACCGTCACGGTAAGGACCTCTCGGTTCGGTGCATGAGGCCTTACGATGAATCAACTTGAAACACTTATTGTCTTATTAATAATCACTGGATAAAGGTCTGCTTTTATTTGTGTACACTCACAATGAAAACAAAACAGATTTTATACATAATATAACAATGTAATAATAGTATTAGTATTAATAATTATTTTCGCATCCAAGTGGAAAAATTGTAATGTGCACTGTCTGTTCAAAATAAATGAAAGGAACCCGAGCATAGTAAATATATATATTTTTTTTGTTCTGTTGTACCGAAATCGTATCGAACCGTGACCCCGAGGTACGTACCGAACCGTGACATCTGTGTACCGTGTCACCCCTAGTGGTGTGTGGATGGCCACACGTTTGTACAATTTTGCTGCTTTGGGCGCGTCGTAATTTTAGAGTGACGTGAATGAGCATAGTGAACCGTGTATTGGCTGATTACTTTTACTGACCATGTAGGGAAATTTACTCTGACTTTAACCCACCCTAATCTAGCCTACAGTTGAAATTGTTGATCAGCCATCATTGTTGTTGAGAGCCTGTGTGCGGCATAAAATGTGCATTATATGGGTATGGCTGCATTAACTGTAACAGAGATGTGTAAGATGTGTACATGTAGTTTACCTTTGCTTACTGAAGGCCCTGACAGAAACCCCACGGTACGCCACTGACCCACACTGGTATTTAAAGCCTATGTTTATGCTTAACTTTATTCTTGAACAGATTGCGCTGTATTAAGCAGTATTTATATAAAAAGTGTTTCTTTTGCTCATGAAAACGTTTCTGTGTATTTCACATATTGTATTTAATTAACTTTATCTGTGATAAGAGTATGCAAACACCGTGCGAGCGTCACTAACGGCAGCAGAAAGTGCCCGACTTGACGTCTCCAGCCGGTGGCAGGCTGGTGTAGTTCATCTCGAACAAGCCTATTGTCAGTTATATTGTCACATTGCCAGCTTTATAGAACAGGTACATTGTTACAAAATTGCGTTTTCTTGTTGGAAGATAGCTGGCAGCGTTTATCCGTGATAATGCAATTATATTTACCCTCTTTATTGCAATTAATTTTGTTAAAAAATAATTGGAAAACACACTCAACAATATAGTTTAGATAAAAAGCAATTAAAGAAACTTTTGAAATTGGCTATAAACACAGCTGAGACATGTGACAGAGTTAAAAAGCTTCAGTAAGCATATGAATGGTCATATGTGGGTGAAAAATCACTATGTCCACAAGCGAGTTCTAGTTTCAGCCAACTGTTACGAACTGTCAAAGACTTTCTCTCATCTCAACGTAATATAAAGAGGAGGGGCCGTAAATGAGGAACTGTAACACGATAACGTTACAGTTCATACAGGTCAACACCCACTAAAGCTGGTAACACAACTCCGAAAGATCCTCGCAAATCTCCACGTTCATTCCCTCAGAGTGACTCTGCCTGCATCTCTGAATCCAGCGCTTCAGAAGGTAAGATAATACATTACAAACTCTCATTCCGCTTTCCGACAAAACCAGCACTTCGCTTTCATCTTATTCGCGTCTCTTTCCGATCTATAACGAATGTTTATAATATCGGTTTACTCATTTATCAGGCGAATAGAAATCCCGCCATGGAAATAAAACTTAATCGTGGACTGAAGTTTGTTTGTAAAATGAAGTTTTCTCTTCTAACGTTTCGCGACAGAACTGAACGCCCATATTCCGTCACGTGACCTCCATACTGCTAAACATGATCCCTTCAAACGTGGCTTTCATTAAAATACAATGAGTCATATTGCTTTGCATGGCAAATTAATTAGACCACATGCTTTACAAACAAGGCAATGACCTAGATTTAGTATAATCAGCAAGGAAGGATACCACAAGAGGGAAAAGAATGAATGGAATTTCTTTATCATATCTCTATTGTTTCTCTTAGATCACGATTTTTGACATTTTGTTATGCTATAAGGATCCCCAAATATGATTATCTTCTTGTGAAGGACCCCTTTGTCACAAAATAAAAGCAGTTGTATGTTTTTGCGGATGAAAATCAATTTAGGCCTGTACTGTGTGTAGAAAATATTACATATAATAAAAGAAAACTAAATCAAATAATTGTTTCCAAAATTAAATAATTGGCTTTTGCACTGTGACGATATTATAAATGAATTGCTAACATATTATCTGAAAAATATTTACTTTTTTTTTTTTAAGTTGACTGCAAAAAAATAAGTGTTAATTTTAGATTTGCAGATTTTTCTGATGAACAAAAATTGCAAATATCTTGATTTTTGACCAGTCTTTAGAAAGCAAAATTACATACTATTACATTTAGTAAATGTTGACATTAAAAATATTGTTAAATGTGTTTCACTTCTAAACATCAGAGATTGGAATATGGACTTATTATTCATGTCATTCTTACCATCTAGGCTATTATCTGCATGTCTTAATTTCTTCAGAGGAATCTTATAAAGTTGATGACTAAACTGAGAACTCTCACGAGCAATAACATTTTCCTTTGGGTTTTAATATGCGGGTTACACTGGTAGGCATATGCTGAGCTTTCTCAAATAAGAGCTAAATCTTTAATATGAAACACTGACATGCATTTTGAATATCAATGAATGTATCTTTGATACGGAGGCTCAATCAGAAGATGTTTGTGAACGGTGTTGCAGTTGCACAGCATGAGTCAAATACAATGTTGACAGGCTCTTTGACCATACAGCACATAGTATGCAAAGAATAAATTATTAAAATGATGCACTATATTGTCACAGGGTCGCTGTCAGTGTTAGAACACAATGAAGTGAAAACAGATACTGTCAGACGTCTCTGCATTTTAAATGAGGTCTTTAGGGGGTTAGACCTAGACAAGACAAGGTTGCATGTTTATTGTTTCAAAGGGGAATCTGATACTGAGCATTAGGCTGTTAATTACCGGTTGAGCCTCTTCTGCTTAATGAGCTGAATAGTAAAGTGGAAACCATTTTGCTAGTGCATCCAAAGGTGTTATTTATTTAGTAGTGTCATTAACCCTGTTATTAAGAGCTCACTCTTAAATTTCACTTAAATAAAGCCCAAACAAACTGGCAGCGTTTCCGAAAATCATTGTAAGCCTGAGTAGATCAAAGAAACCACTGACACCAATAAGATTGCAATTTGGCCCTGGTCTGTTTCATTGTTATATGAGTCAAAACTATTATTTTTTGTTTGTTTGTGGATTTCAAAGACATATTATAAATGCATAAAACAAAATTGAGTATAACAAACCACTTTTGCATTTCATCAGTTTAAAAAATATATATTTTAGACAGTTGCCTATATACAATGGCTCCATGTATTTAACACATCTTTTTATTTCTTGCCTTTAGTGTTCTCATCTCCTCATCTCAAGACTTAAACCTTTCCTCCATCACAATGGCAGCGGTAAGAAAAGACATTGTTACATTCTCATAAACATTTAATCACACTTCTAGATGATTCAAAGTCAATTCGTTGTATTGTATCATTATCACACATTTGGTTCATTCTCATTTTCCAGTCAAAATCTGGCAAATAATGCTTGGAATTAATTTAGTAGAAAAACTGAATGTATGTGAATTTTAAAAGGGTGGCAACTTTTAAATAAGCTCAAATATAAGATTGTAGAAAATAGGTGTGTGAAAAATAGTCACAATAAAGAATGTGTTTGGGGTTAGTAAAATATTTTTTATTATTTTTTTATACATCAAAGATGGATTAAATGAGAGAGTAAAGACATTTATAATGTTCCAAAATATTTATATTTTAAATAAATGCAGTTTTTTTATGTTCGGTTCATCAAAATACCCTGCAAAGATGTATCATGATTTTGACAAAAAAAAAAATATTAAGCAGCACAACTGTTTTCAACATGAATAATAATACGCAATATTTCTTGAGCTGCAAATCAGCATATTAGAATGATTTCTGAAGGATCATGTGACACTGAAGATTGGAGTAATGATGCTGAAAATACAGCTTCACGATCACAGGAATAAATTACATTTTAAATATATTCAAATAGAAAAGTTATTTTAAATAGTATTCACGTTTAACAATATTACCGTTTTACTGTATTTCTGAAATACAGCCTTGGTTGGCATGAAATATAATGTGTATAATATCATTGTATTGTATGTTTTTTGTGTTTTACTGTGATTGCGATTACCTGCCAAGGGACTGCGGATGGAAACTAGCCATTGGCTAAATTCGGTACAATGCATGAAATGGAAACATTTATGTTAAAATTGTGCATGGTCCCTTTTCAAATAAATTGAATAAAAAAAAAAAAAAAAAATGTAGAATTAAATACAATTTTAACGTTTGAGTTATGTTTTGCCTTTGACACAATCTAAGCCTAAACTACATAAGTTGTCAAGCAGCCCTGTCACAGAAACTCTAATGATCAGGTTTTGCACACCTGTTAAATCTGTCTAAAGGTGGTGTTATCTCTTCTTTGCTATAGTTGGGTAACCGTGGAACCGTCACGGAGGCATCAGGCTTCAACCCAGAGGACGATGCCCAGAAAATCTACGGTGCTATGAAAGGAGCTGGTAAGTGATCGGACAAATCAGAACCAGGCTTCAAGATGAGCGTATTTACAAGACCCATTTTCTGTCTATTTTAATAAAATGAGAATCATCAGCTGGTTGCATTTTAAATGATGCAGCCAGTTGATTTCTTGAACTACATGTCTCTTCATATCCAATGAAACCTGCAAGCTGTTCTCGGTGCTGACACCTGTGGTTTAGCTGGGCTTTGGTCCAGTGCAGAGTAGAGGTTGATTCTCTGGCATTCGTCCTGTAACCGAAAAGGTGTTTGCTCATTGTAGTAGACTAGAGCTTGGCATGTTGTTGAGAATGCAGATTTCTAGTTAAATGGCTTCAGCTGATTTTAGCGTGAGGTGTATTACGAAACAGGCTCGCTTGTTGGCCTTAAGTGAGTTATGAAAGTGTCGAAAATGTCTGTGCAGTGCAAGAAAATGAAGCAATCTCTTGCCGTTTTACGAATAAGCATGTGTAATTTTATGGGTAACTTTAAATAACAAACATAATTCCAAAAGTGTCTGAAATGTATATGCAGATGTCAAATTGAAAATTGTCATAATTTTCTCACCCGTGTGTCATTCCAAACATGCCAAACTTTCTTTCTTCCATGGAACATAAAAGGAGAAGTTCTGCAGATATACAATGTAACGTGTCACTAAAATTGATGTAGAAAAGCCATAGAAATATATAGTGTAGTGTTTCCTATATATAATTCTATATATAAGATCTGTTCAAAATTTAGCAGTCAGTAAGATTTTTTTATGCTTTTATTATTTAAAATGTATACTTCTATTCCACAAAGACGCATTAAGTTGGTAAAAAATTACAGTAAAGATAATTGTAATATTACAAAAGATTTCTGTTTCAAATAAATGCTTTTGTTTAGTTCTTCGTTA
Organism: Ptychobarbus kaznakovi; assembly: GCA_027422405.1. Classification (NCBI taxonomy): domain Eukaryota; kingdom Metazoa; phylum Chordata; class Actinopteri; order Cypriniformes; family Cyprinidae; genus Ptychobarbus; species Ptychobarbus kaznakovi. The sequence continues at coordinate 4,621,213 of CM049796.1, read as the reverse complement.
ACAAAATGTATCATGGTTTCCACAAAAATATTTAGCAGCACAACTTCTCAAATGTTAACAATAATAATAAATATTTCTAAAATTATTTAAAAATAGATTAAGATTCAAAAGTTCAAAAGTTGTACAGTAAATTGTAAGTTACAGTAAATTATAATATTTATTTATATTAGTTACTGTATGTTTTCAAATAAATGCAGCTTTGGTGAGCATAAGAGACTTTCAAAAATATTAAAACATTATTTATTATTTCTGTAATATTTATACTATTTATTATATATACATTTAATAGCACAAAAAAACATAATATCCATAATCAGTGTGTTTTGCTGAAGATGAAAACAGTGAACATAATGCGGCTGATGCTGATAATCTCAAAATGAGTAAATAATTGGTTTGAAATGACAAAGCTGACTACATGATCACAGAATTTTCATCTTTGCATGAACCAAAGGTACCAACGAGACGACTATCATCGAGATCCTCGCTCATCGCACTATTGCACAAAGGCAGAAAATCAAGGAGGCTTTCAAACAGAGCGTGGGAAAGGTAATATACTCAATACTTTAATTTAGCCAACAGTTGCCATTCTCTGCTGTTAGATCTATAAAACTGTAGCCCATCATTAACAGATCTCACTTTGGACCAAAACATCATGTTTCCAGGTCGAAATTAGGGAAGCTTGTAGTCATGTTCTTATCTTTGTGGAAGGTCCTAATGGCAGGGACAGTGTGAGCAACCGTCAGGTTGTATTTACATAAAACACACGGTTCGCAAGGTGATTAGATAACAGTGTTGACAGTTATTGATGATTCTGTAGCCAGTATGAAAATTGACAACGCAGAGTATGAATGACTGATAAGAGAAACTGTTGACCGGCTCCAATCATTAACTCTTCAGTGGACACAGTGAGGGAACAGAGAGTCCATCTACAAACAGTGTCTTTCGGGAGACATCCCTGCTTTATGACTGTTATCATAACCGGGTATAAAGAAAGCAGTATTGACTTTTATTGCACTTCCTGGTGCTTGCCCTGGCCTCGATTAATCTGTAACTCTGTAAGCCGGTCAAGGGAACCAGAATCAGTCAAAGTCACGGTCATGTCTTGCTGCTTATGTGAATGGAAACACTGACGGACTAAAGCGCTGTCTACATAGCAAGAAAGTGTGAGTCATTGTGGGCGAAGCTCTGGACAGCGTTCAGGACGGTCTCGTGGAGACGACATGCCTTCCCCACCCAGGCTTACAGCAGATCTTACAGTTGATCAACAACAGAATATTATTTCCTTACACCAAATACATTTGTTTCTTCTGTGATAGAAGACATGAATGAATACATCTATTAATAAATATTTGACTTTTAAGCTTGAAAAGCCTGGGTTTGTGTGCTGTCTGTGCTATTTTAAAACAAACTAACACTGTTTTCTCATGTGGTAAATCACACTATATTTTAAAATGCCTATTCAGGAACTGCTTGACTGCTTGAAGTCAGAGCTTACTGGAAACTTTGAGATGGTTGTGGTCGGCCTGATGATGCCCGCCCCGGTGTACGACTCATATGAGCTGAAAAACGCCATCAAGGTTAGTGAGGACTGGGAAATGTGTGAAGCAACATATGGTATTTTGTTTTTCACGTGAGAGCATTTTTACTTGAATGTGCAAGACTTCTGGTGTCAAACGCTTCCAGATGTTTTAACTGTCCAGAAACAGCCCGTTATGCTGCTTCATGTTGCAAACTGGTATTTCTTATAATATTATATTATTTTATTATCCTAATTCTAAACACTGGTTTGTAGCTCAAATTGTTTTACAGTTTACTTGTTGTATTTATATAGCTTACTTCCACATCTTAAAATAACAAACTGGCATTATCACTGTTAAACACACTCACAAAAAACTATATGTGTATACATATTTAGTTAAGAATAATATAATGCCGCTCTGATCTGTCTTGACACAGTCAGATCAGGGCAGCATTATCTTTAATAAAAATAAAAAAGTGATGTGACGTGTAGCCAAGTATAGTAACCCATAAAAAAATGTATTGGCCATATATATAAAAAGTATAATCATGACATGTTGCCAACCCATACTCGGAATTTGTGCTCTGCATTTAACCGATTCAAATGCAACTATATAACAATATTATAATATTGTAAAAAAAAAAAAAAAATTCTCAGATCTTTTTTGAAAATGTACAAACAAAACGATCACAATTAAACATTACTCCTAAAAATCCACTAAATGGCTACATTTTCATTGTTTTGAAGTAAACATTGTTTATTTTAGGTAACAATGGAAATAAAAAAATCTAGTTCTAACATGGGATGGTGTCTGTTTTTCCATGTTGAAAAATAAGGTGTCCTCTGATCACTGTCAGCCTTTCACTGACTGTGAAATCCTGGCTCGCAGACTTATCCCAATCCCATGTACAGTACCCGTGGTATTGTTTGAAGTACATAGGTGTACTATAACATAAATAATACATGAATATAGTCATTCATTTGGACCATGGTACCACCGCAATACTTTGTGTGTGTGTATATATATATATATATATATAATTGCAAAAACAGATAAATCACTTTTTAACAATTTTCAAAAATCATGTTTTCTCATTGTGCATTCTAATTAATCTCAATCAAAATGCAGTTGGTTTATTTGTATTAGGTAAAAAAATTGCAAAAAAATACAGCTAACAAAACATGAAAAACATAATTAAAAAACATGATTTAAAAAACAAAAAAAAAAACAGAGTAATATTTATTTGCAAATAAACTCTTCATACATATATAGTTTTTTAATATTACTTTAGTCACTGATCACAATATCTTTGACCTTTGTCCAGGGTGCAGGGACAGAGGAGGCATGTCTCATTGACATCCTGGCCTCAAGAAGCAACGCTGAGATGAAGGAAATCACTTCTACTTACAAAAAAGGTACATATACACTACAGCTCACACTTGGATATACACTTGCATTGTGCAAAATATACAGGTCTCCTCATTACACTGTTTAATTACTTTTCTTATGCTGATGTCATTATCACAGTACATGACAAGAGTCTTGAGGACGATGTCTGTGGAGACACATCTGGAATGTTCCAGAGGGTTTTGGTGTCTTTACTCACGGTAAATAAATCACCTGCATTATATTATTTATTTACATTTATGCATTTAGCAGACGCTGTTATCCAAAGCGGCATTCAGGCTATACATTTGTATTGTCAGTATGTGTGTTCCCTGGGAATCGAACCCACAACCTTTGTGCTGCTAACGCAATGCTCTAACCACTGAGCCACAGTTAACCACTTGCTCATCTCTTCTTGTTTGCCATGCAAAACTTCACCGTCCACAGTGTCCGGCCGGGGCAGGTGTGACCTCTGATGGTTTGGAATATGGGACATACTGATATTGTTTTTCTGCTTTGCTTATAGGCTGGGCGTGACGAGAGCACAAAAGTGGACGATGCTCAGGCCGTCCAGGATGCAAAGGTGAGGATTTTGTCGTGGTTAGCAGTAGCTTTGTGTAATAAGCACATTACATTTTTGTGGTGTAATGGGTTCTGATTACCTTAAACGGGGTATTACTTTGACATTACTTGCTTAGCAAATCCAGTGTGATTTAGCAATAGTAATGCTTCAGTACAGCGAGCGACCCTTAAATCTACTGGACATGTCAAAAACACTTTCAATTATTTGCAATTCCAATGATTTTTATAAAATACTTTTGACAAAACCCATAGCGTTCATCATTGAATAACTGACTTAAGTGAAGTCTCAAAGTGCTCTACGTGAAGAGCATTAAATACAAAAAAAACAACATTGTAAGCTGATTTGTATATATATAAAACAGATTCATACAAGTCATTAGTTTGGAAATCGGTTGGACCGCACTGGTGGCTGAGTTAAGTGTTTCGTTCACTTAAATATCCATTTCTCACAAATCGGACTGCACTGGTTGTGCTGGATGCTTCTGATTCAAAAGAACTGTCTCATAAGAGTCATTTATCGAGTAGTTAGTCTACACTGGTTGCACTGTGTGTTTTTGATTCTTTAAAAGAACCGGCTCATAAGAGTTGTTTGTTTGGAAATCAGACTACATTGGTCGTGCTGTATTTTTTTGATTTATTGATAATAACCAGCTCATAAGAGTCGCTCACTATGGAATCTGCCTACAATAGCCACGGAAAAAGTGTTCTTGTGGTGCCTTTCTTTAGAATAACTATTGTTTATATGTTATCTAATGTAATGACAGATTTATATTTGGCTGTATTTAAATTTCTTCAATGGACATTTTTCTGTATATATTCAGTGTCAGCGAACTCCTTTAAAATGTGTGGGGTTCAGCACACAACGGTCATGTAGATGTTCATCAATCATTAACCGTATGAAAGGAAATTGCTCAGATAAAATTCTCAATTGTTTCTCATCTAACAGGACATCTACGAGGCGGGCGAAGCTCACTGGGGAACAGATGAAGTCAAGTTCCTCACTGTGCTGTGTGTGAGGAACAGAAATCACTTACTCCGAGGTATCTGTACACGCCAGATAATAACAGAAACGCAGCTTCCCAGTCAAGTGATCATTCTTACATAACAGTACAAAACATGACCTTTGTGGGACAAGGAAGTAGACTCATTACTTCCACCTGGTGGTGAGCGGATGTAAATACAGTTGTTTGGAATAGACATCTCATTTTTGGGCAGTACAGTGTTATTTTATTATTATTTATATACTAATATATTTTTTATTAATATTTTGGATTAGCATTTTATATTTTCAGTTTAATTTCAATTTAATGTGAGTAGTTTTGTTATGCATTTTCATAATTTTTATTGGATTAAGATGTATATTAGTTATATTTTTCTCCTCCACTCATTTTATTTAAAAATGCAAAAAAAGTATTTTTTATAAAAAACATTTAGACATTTATTTGAACTAGATCCTACTAATTTAATTAAACATGCAAGATCATGTGACAACTATAGCGTTTGAAGCTTTGCATATTGCACGCTGATTCACGTCAAATTACATCTAGCACATTCTCAACCATTTTTCTTTTCCCAGTGTTTCAGGAGTATCAGAAGATTTCTGGGCGGGACATTGAAGACAGCATAAAGAGGGAGATGTCTGGCTGCCTGGAGGATGTATTTCTGGCAATAGGTCAGTTGTGAGTATTGCGATATTTAAATGATCAAATTTTCAATTGCATACTGGGATCTAAAAAGCATCTCTTAACCTTTGCAGTGAAATGCCTGAAAAACAAGCCTGCATTTTTTGCTGAAAGGCTCTACAAGTCAATGAAGGTAAATGAAAATAACGACTAATCGACTTTTTGCACACATTAGGGATATGACCAGTACAAAAGTCATATGTTTTCTTGTTTCTCGGCTCTTAGGGTTTGGGCACCACAGATAGTGTGCTGATCAGGATCATGGTGGCTCGCGCCGAGATCGATATGCTCGATATCAAAGCAGAGTTCCTCAAGATGTATGGAAAGACCCTTCACTCCTTTATAAAGGTGGGACACAGCTGTTTCAACTCAGAATATTTGACTAAACACATTATTCGAAAGCCATTTACAACATATTACAAATACTCTAACACAATACGTCAGGGATGAAGCAAAGCCAGACTTTTAAAGGAATAGTTCACCCAAAAATGAAAACTTGCTGAAAATGTTTTTATTCAGTGTGTAGATGAGTTTGTTTGTTCGTTAAAAACTAATTTGGATAAATTTAGCATTGCGGGGCAGTCGTGGTTCTAGCGGATAGAGCGTCAGACTTGTAACCCGAGGTTGTGGGTTCGAATCTTGGCTCCGGCAGGAATTGTCCACGACTGAGGTGACCCTTGAGCAAGGCACCGAACCCCCAACTGCTCCCCGGGCGCCGCAGCGTCGGCTGCCCACTGCTCCAAGTGTGTGTGCACTTGGATGGGTTAAATGCGGAGAACACATTTCACTGCTGGTTATACTCTGTATAATTGTGTATGTGACAAATAAAGCTCATCTGAGTTTAATCTGAGCTTAATTGCATCATTTGCTCACCAATGGATCCTCTACAGTGAATGGGTGCCGTCAGAATGAGGGTTCAAACACTCAAGCTGATTAAAACATCACAATATTCCACAAGCAAAACTGTGTTTGTAAGAAACAAATCCATCAAGACGTTTTAAATGTAAACCGTTGTTTCTAGGCAATATATGGGCCCAGAATCCATAATAACACTTCATCCAGTCAAAGAGATATTTGTTTAGAACTCCTTTGACTTGTAAATGTTGCTTGATCTGTGCATATTTCTCTCCTGATTCAGATGAGAAGAGTTTTTCCCTGTAGAAAGCAATATTATGTTTAGAGAACTTGTATTTTAACTGGAATCAATGGCTTTAGGTTCAACATATATTGATGGATTTGTTGCTTACAAACACACAGCTGGACTGGAGTGCAAACTCATCCACATCTTGGATGGCCTGAGAGTAAATACATTTTCAGGAGAGTTTCATTTTTGAGGGAATTCCTTTCATTTCTATTTATTTTGCAGACAAATGCAAAAATCCTCACTAAAAGCACTACTAAAGGCAGTACTAACATTAAACCCATCATGAAACTCTGTTGTGTTTGTTTTCTAGGGTGACACGTCGGGCGATTACCGTAAGATCCTGTTGGAGCTGTGCGGAGGGGAAAAGTAACACGTTGGCCGCGTTCATCTCTCTCTCACACCAGTCCTACAGCATTTCAAACACATTCCTTGTTCGTAATTCCAATTAAAACTGAACAGTGATGTTTTAAGTGATTTTTTTTGTTTATTGCCTTGGACTTGGGAGTCCTTTATAGATTGGCACATCTTAGTGTTTGTCAAATAAAAAAAGGAGAAAAGAACCTGTATTGACCATATCGATCTGTTGTTTTCTCGTTGGATATTTTTTTAAATCTCAGCACACTCATTGAGTATGATTTGTTTAATGTACAACATCCATGTGTACTCGGTCCAATTATACTAATTGCTCATGGTTGTTTGCATAAGCATGAGATCAACCATAGTTTCTCGGTTTTCTAGATTACAGGTTTCGCAGTCTATGTGGCTCAATTTAATCAAGTTCAACATATCATATGAGTGAATGTGGCGGCATCTGTTAGAATTATGGGGAAAATGACAAAAAACTGTGTATTTAAACGTTTACCACTAAGTGGCGCTATGAACGTAGTCATGTCACAAAGAATGATTTTTTTTAGTTATCATACTTTGTATGTCTTCAGAAACAGAGAAATTAAAAAAAAAACTTTTCATGAATAGGATACAAAACAGAATCTCCTTTTTATAACTTTTTTTCCATTTTCAATAAATAATGAGTAAAAGGAGGTGCTTACCTTTCAGTCAATGTTGACTGTCCAGGGTCCACAAACCAAATATTATATAATCTCTAATTATTTTAGTACATATTTTATCTATCTAGCAATAAACACTAAAACATAAAAAAATATTGTAATTACTTGACAATAGGGTTTGTTTATTTGTTTTATTTATTTATTTATTTGGGGACAAATAGTTTTTCTTGCTTTGGTAGTTTCTCATTTAAAATATAAAAAAATCTAAATATATAGACATATATTACAAAACTACTAAAATTACAAAAAACAACATTACTAAATTAGATAAATGAAATAACTAAATAAAAATAGATCATATGAATAAAAACTATAAAAGTACCTCAGTGATACTAAAATAACAGCTTTAAAACATGTATTGTATTGTGAACTAATAAAATCAAAATTTAGTTTGTTTATTTATACATTTATGTTATCCTTTTTCTTGGTTTTGATAGTTTGCTTATTTAAAATGTCTTTATTTGAAATATGTTTACTTCAAACATTAATTTTAAACCCATGACAAAATAACACTTGCTGTTTGACTTATATATTCCAATACAGTAGACAATGTCAAGACCACTTTTTTCATACCAATTTGTATCATATTCATAGAAAACACCTGATAGAGACAGCATGCCAGCAAACAAATATCTCTCTGTGTGCATATGTGTGCGCGTGTGTGTGTACTTGTTTATGCTACATTGTGGGGACCAAATTTCCCCAGAAAGATAGTAAAACCTGACATTTTCGACATTGTGGGGACCGGCCTGCGGCCTGAATTGAATCAAAAATCTTGGAAATGCAGTGTGTTTGGTCAAACCGTGTTTTCAGTTTTGTGTTTACAGCAGATTGTTTGGACCTGCACGGACGTGCTGTCCACGTTTGAAGGTTTTTGTCATATCACAGATGAGCCAACACACTGAAAAAAAGATTCATTGAATTTACTCCATTTTTTAAGGTAAGTGGTTGCAATCAATTTATTTGAGCTACATTTAATAAAAAAATATGTTGGAAGTCAGTCAACTAAATTTGTTTATTTAAATGTAGCTAAAATAAATTGATTGCAACCACTTACCTTAAAAAATGTAGTAAATTCAATGAATATTTTTTTTCGGTGCATGGGCAGCAATGTCTTAGAGAAATGAAAGCCTTTGATTATCACCTATGCAATAGAAGACAATATCTCTATCAACCCACTAAACTGTCCGACAGCAGTGGTTTAAATTCCAGAAACAAGAACAGTTTGTAAATCTCAATATTCAACAAGCGCCCCAGAGCACTCTGGGAGAGTTACATAGCAACAGAAAGCGCTCTCTCTTTCCTGAGCTAATGGTAGCCCACAGCATAAATAAATCTCTTCCACTTAAGGCAATGCAGTTTTCACCAAGAATTTGTAGTTTTTCCCTCATGCGTGTCAACTTGCAAGAAAGTTTCTGAATTTTTTAAAAGTTACTGCTTTTTTATAGTTACCATCGGAGAACCGAAGCGAGCTAGCAAAACAAATATGCTCCATGTATGTGTGTAAAATTGTGAGCGATGAACTTCTCCTGAGGCTACAGTCCATCAATGTCAAGCTAGTGTGCTGTACAGCCATCATGTGGATTAAAAACACACCAAAATCAAAGAATACAGCAAATGAACACGTTCCCTAGTCAGTTTTCGGAACGATTTACTCGCAATTACAACAATTTCAGTAGCCTTATTAACATGGACATCCTGACAAACAACCTGAAGCTTGAACCTGAAAGTGTTATGAAGCTTTGTCAAGCTTTGCTTCAACTGCCAGAGGGAAGCAAATGAATGACGGCTTATCTGTCTGACAAACAAAACTGCATTGTAGCATGACTGTCGATACGCCGTGAATTCAGTGTAAACAAAGCCAAGACGCAACACAGGAAACAAGCAACGTTCTGGAATTAAGTGTAAATAAGGTCAGGGCAATGCGTGGCAGGTCCAAGAGCTATGAATCGATCAGAACAAAACAACTTCCACACAGGACGTCATTTTCTTCATAATCACTAACCTAATTATTTAGTGAACAATTGTGAAGTACATTAGTATGTTAATTGTACATTTCTGAACGCTACCTGCTCATGCTGCAGCAGTTCTTCTGTAAAGGCCAGAAGTTCTGCCACAGGAAGCTGATAATACTGTGCCCACCGCAAACCACACGTCCTGCACCCTTCAGAACAATTTGTTCACATTTACTGGCGTGGGAAGGTGCACAGAGAACAAGTGCACGATAATGGAAGATAAGAGTTTTGAAGAAGGGTTAACTTGCTGACAAGCGTAAATTATTGAAGATGATTTGAGAGAGGAAGTTCTTTTCTGGGTAAGTTATCTGAGATTGCTTTATTGCTTCATAAAAGCATCACATTTTCCATGTCAGTCGGTTTCATTTCAACACGGAAGTATGTCATTTGGAATAAGTATGCAGCTGCAGCTTTGTTTTGTGCAGAGTAGTGTGTTAACAATTAAATGAAATTAGCCAAAAAAGTGCATCATGGGTCAGGAGGAGGTATGATATCATCTCAAAATGACAAGAAAGCTGCCTGAAATTGCTTTATTACTTCATAAAGGCATTAAATATGTACACGTCAATTGATTTAATTTTAGCATGTAAATACGTATTTTGAAATAAGTACTCAGCAGCTTTGTTTTTGTGCAGTTGTATTGCATAAAATAGCTATAAATAAATAAAATAATACAATACAACCACTAAAATATGGCAAAGAAAATGCATTCTGGGTCAGAAAGTGGTATGTGATCATCTCAAGTGAAAAGTATTCAGGGTGAAATTGCTTTGTTACTTCATAAAAGACATCAAACTTTCCATGTCTGTTTCATTTTGGTATGAAAATACGTATTTTGAAATAAGTTCGTATTAGCCACAGCTTTGTTTTTGTGAAGTTATACTGCATAAACAGCAGATTAGTGTATAAACTAATAAAATGACAACAGCAATAATGAAAACAGCTTTAAATATAAATCAGATACTACAATAAAATCCTTAAAAAGTTAAACATATGGCACAAAATAATGCATTATAGGTCAGGAGGATCATGTGATATGATAAGAAGTCTGGGTAAGCTGGCTGAAATTGCTTTATTACTTCATAAAGCATAAAAAAGCGTAAATATGTATTTGAATTTATCAGCAGCAGCTTTGTTTTTGTGACATTATACTGAAGTTAATGCATATTAGTGATAAAAAATTCAATGACACCAGCAATAATGGAAATAGCTGAATTCAAGAAAATAATATAATAAAAATGGTTAAAATATGGCACAAATAATGCATTATGGGCCAGGAGAAGGTATTTGATCATCTCAAATGACAGTAAGCTGGCTAAAATTGCTTTATTACTTCATAAAGGCATGAAACTTTCCGCATCGGTCTGTACGTTAAATACATATTTTGAAATGAGCACCCAGCAACAGCTTTGTTTTTGTGAAGATATATATATATATACACAGATTAGTGCATTAACAATTAGCAACATCAGCAATAAAGCAAACAGCTCAAAATATTAATAAAATAGTACAATAAAACCATGTCACACATAAAGTATTATAGGTCAGAATGAGCTATGGGATCTTAGGAGAAGTTATGTGAAGTTATGTAAAGTCTCTCATAGTTATATGTGAAAACACAGTTCTCATACCCACCGCATGCTCCTCCTCCAAGTGCACGAAAACAAATAAAGTATTGCCCTGCTAGTTAACTTACAGTCTGCGAGTTTGCATGCAATTATATCTCATGTCTGTAAAGACGATGAACTTTCGAAATGAGTGAGATGCTGATATCTCCTCACTGGTGGAAAAGTGCAGTCATTGTTTTTCAACCTGAAGTCACTTGGAACCAGTTTCTTGGAGGACATTAACCCAGCACTGACCAATCCTGTGTTCATTTCTCTTTTTCCCTGAAAGATTCCTCTCAGGATGAGCGTTAACAGCTCCAGCATGGTTGACAATGCACAGCCCCTGCTCATTCTTCCTCTGGCAATGGTCATCTTCCTCACGGTGATTGGGAACCTGCTGGTCATCCTGGCTATTGTTCGCACTCCTCTGCTCCACACCACCACCAACGTCTTCATCATCTCCCTGGCCTTTGCAGATCTCATCATGGGTTGTGTGGTCCAGCCTTTGAGCGCCAGCATGGTGATCAGCCGGAAATGGCTTTTAGGCAACAAGTTTTGCGACTTGTGGACGTCCGTGGATGTGCTTTGTGTCACGGCCAGCATTGAGACGTTGTGCGTCATCGCCGTTGAGCGCTATGTTGCGATCACAAGACCTTTTGAGCACAAGGTCCTCCTTGGGAAGCGCAGAGCTGGCTACATCGTCTGCACCGTGTGGATGGTGGCGTCCCTAATTTCCTTCGTGCCAATCATGACCCATTATTCTCGTGCAGATTATGAGGCGGCTATAAAATGTTACAGTAAATCAGAATGCTGTGATTTCTATACAAACAAGACCTACACCATCTTCTCCTCGGTGGTGTCCTTCTACGTGCCCCTTGTTATTATGGTGTTTGTTTACGGGAAGGTGTTCTTCATCGCGACCAGACAGCTGAAACTCATCGATAAGGATAGACTCCGCTTTCTGAGCACAAGCACAGAAGACTCTTGTGAAAATCCAGGTGAAACGGGACGTAACTCGAGCCGGAGATCAACGAGGCATGTCGTGAAAGAACACAAGGCGCTCAAGACACTGGGGATTATTATGGGCATCTTCATTCTCTGTTGGCTGCCCTTCTTTATCTTCAATATCGTCAAGGTTTTTGATCCTCAAGTGTCATCATGGTATGTGTTCCTCCTGTCGAACTGGCTCGGCTACACCAACTCGGGCCTGAACCCAATCATCTACTGCCACAGTCCCGAGTACCGTACCGCCTTCCTCAATCTTCTAGGGTTCAAAAAACTCAAGGCGTTAAATCACGACACAGCGCACAAACATCTATTGACCCTCAGCTCGTGCATCCAAAGCAACAGTTCTGTAAAAATGGATCGCTTGGGTCATGAAGATCCGTCTGCAAAGGGTGGGAACGTTTGCTCTGACACGTGTACAGTTTTCAAAGAAGAAGAGATGGAAACTCAGCCTCACAATGACTCAAATGTGGCATGGATCAATGTAGCAGAGATGTTAAAGGTAAGTGTGTCTTTAAAGTGAGTGATCCCTCAAACCAAGTCGGTAAGGTCTATTATTTATCTAAATGATAATGGATTTGGACCTTAACCCGTTTAATCCCAAATTTTTCCCAGACATGAAAATATCCAAATGATGTCATTAGTAACTCTTTGAAATAATCAATAATGTTTTATATTTTTTTCTTGGAAAAGTGTGTGAAAAATTGTGTTTTACGGTCGGTCACAATTGTGACTGGTGGGATAATGTGTGTACTGAATTAACATATTTCTGCAGTCATTAAAATTGTTATATATCTTAGCCCAGCTATTTTAAACTCTTTGATCACATTCTAGGATTACTTTTATGCATTTAAAAAAACCTTATACAACATTGATAGGAACACTGAGACAAAATATAAAAAATACAACCATCAACGTATTAAATTTGTTTGACTTTTTTGCCAAATATAACATCACATTTTATATTAGTGCTACCAGTATTACAACAACATCAATATTGTACATTTGTTTAAACATTTGAACATTAAATTTATTGCAATATTTAGTGTAATTTTCACTAACAACTGTAATTGGATTTATATTGTATACCTAAGTTCACTGTTATCCCACCGGTCACTACTGTGACCATCAGCATGTTTACTCACTCTATGACCACACTCAACAAAACTGAATATATGTGAATTCATATATATTAATACTAGACACCTTAAAGATAATGTGTACCAAAAATCTTTGTCATATCTTCATGTTAACATACTTTACTAGCCTTTCGTTTTGGAGCTTTGATGCAGCAGCCATCATCTTCAAAGAAAATAAACTATTTTAAATAAGACAATTTGCACTAATCGTGAAACTGCACATATTTCATTGAGACCCCTTATTTTTTCCATATTTGCAGGAAGTGCACTAAAACATCAGTCAGTGAGGGTTTTAGAGTTTTATAAATGAAAAGCTTTTTTACGGTCACTATTGTGGATTAAATGGGCAACTGCATAGCAACATGCTAAAAACACCTTAGAAACCACATGCTTTGGCAACCACTCACAAAATATAATGGCATTGAGTTGTGAGACAGCACTCAAATTTTCTTCAGAAAATCCTTCACATTTACCTATTCAGCAATTTCCCCCATTCCTTATAATATAAAAAGCAGCTATATATTTTGAGACTCCTCTTTACTGTCAGAGGAAACAGCAGGATATTGAAACGTCAATATAATTGACAAATAAAGTTGGCATTTAAGTTTTCACTGTACTAAAGCCATAAAAATCTGGAAAATATTATGAAAATGTACAATAATTTCCACACTAATCATTGGTGAGGAAGTTCACAGACCACAGTTTGAAAACCTGTGATTCAATTTTTCCAGATCATTTTTTGACACTTTGTTTTTTAAGAGCTGCTTTACAGCAGAATTGGTCTTTGAATCATTATTTTCCTCTTTATCCCTGTAAAGACGCTTTGAAACAATCTGAATTGTATAAGCGCTATATAAATAAAGATTACTTAACAGATGCTTTTATCCTAAGCAAGGAACATTGAAAGCAATTTATCATAAGATCCAACAATATATGCAGTACAAAATCCCATGTCTCAAGCTAGAGCAAAAATTAAATGCAGAAAAAAGAGAGACATTGTCTACTAGAGAGGACTTAATATATTAAGTGCATTGATAGTGGTTGCGGTTAAGTGCTTGCATTTCCTTTAGATCACCTACAATCAGTATATGATCTTAATTTTTAAAAGTACTTAGATGATACTAAATACAAAACACTCTAACAATCAGGATTATCTTTGAGAAAGCCACATATGAGAAACTCCCACGCCTACTATTTCCATACGGGTGGTGAATGCGGTTAGTCAGCTTATCACGCTCATGTTCATTTTGTAGCATTTCAGTGTCTCACTGAACTTCCTGTTTGATGAAAGGCATCGACCCAACACAGGAACTAATACCTCTGACTCAAACAAATGACATTAGTGTAATTCAAATTAAAATGGAATTAAAAATGTAAATTTTAACCAAATTTAAAAATAAAAATCTGCATTTTTTTAATTAATATTATCTGGTCACATTCAGTCGAATTAGAAATTAGCAAAATATAATAATAATAATAATAAAGGGATAGTTCGTTGAAAAATGAAAATGACCCCATGATTTATTCACCCTCAAGCAATTCTATGTGTATATGACTTTCTTCTTTCAGACGAATACAGTCGGAGTTATATTTAAAAGATGTCCTGGCTCTTCCAAGCTTTATAAAGGCAGTGAATGGGTGTTGAGCTTTTGAAGTCCAATAAAGTGCATCCATCCATCATAAAAAGTACTCCACGCGGCTCCAGGTGTTAATAAAGGCCTCCTGAAGCAAATCAATGGGTTTGTGTAAGAAAAATATACATATTTAAAATTTTACATTAAAACCTTCTGCTAACAGTCATACGCACATTCACGAGAAAGTGCCGTTCCTGCGGATGACGTAGACGAACACGCTGACGAATGCAGAAGCGCAGTGGAGAGAGCAAAACAAAACACTGCTCACAAATTAGAAGTACAAAACGAGGATTTGTAAAGAAAAATGTCGAGAGGAGACTGGTTTTCCTTTGCTGTAAACAAATCTTGGTTCTTGCGGGACTACACCTAAATCCTACATTATCCGCTGGAACGCCACTCTCTCATGAACGATAATTAGTGGAAGCTAGAGATTCGGGTTTATAAAGCTTTAAATATGGATATGTTTCTTACACAAGTGCAGTGATTCGCTTCAGAAGGCCTTTATTAACCCCCTGGAGCCGTGTGGAGTACTTTTTATGATGGATGGATGCTGTTTATTGGACTTCCATTATAAAGCTTGGAAGAGCCAGCATTTTTTTATATAACTCTGATTGTATTTTTCTGAAAGAAGAAAGATAAAAGATAAATAAATAAATAAAATAAAATAAATATAAAAAGCTGATGAAACAAACAAGCAACAAAACAATAAGGGTTTTTCCACATTGTTTCCAAGTACTATTATCCTGGATCTGGAGTACAGGAGATGATGATTACACAAATAGGACACACATCTACCTGTTCTTCTTCAACAGAGAACCAGAGGAAGAGCCTTGCTACTTAACCACATGCAGTACTGAATTACACCCCACGGAGCGAGATTTAACCTCTCATCCTTTACCTCATCATTTTAAAATAATCTAGGGTGATATCAGACCCTCCAAACTGATTAGCATCGCACAACCAATCAATTCAACATGTTTCTCAAGCGGCTGAAATGAGTCGTCAGAGATGTTCTGAAGTGTGTTCTGTGAGCATGAGTATAGAGTGCGTGTATGAATACTTAAGGGTGGGAAACCCAGGGGTCTTAGTTCATTACCTCATTAGTGTGGAGATAATAATAGGAGATTAGAGCGAAAGGTGCACCATGACAGTGTCATATGATTTTAGAGAGGCCTTGAGTTTCCTCACATTACACTTTAATGTCTATTTAAATTAGAAAACAGTTCATTTAAATTGTAACAATACATTTAAAATACTGCGGTTTTACTGTATTTTTGCTCAATTAAATGCAGTATTGGTGATTTTATGTATATTAGTGCTGTAAATCGATTAAGCGCGATCAAATCGCATCCAAAATAAAAGTTTTAGTTTACTCACATATATATATATATATATATATATATATGTGTGTGTGTGTGTGTGTGTGTGTACTGTGTATATTTATTGTGTATATATAAATACATACACATACAGCTGTATATATTTACACTCATATTATTGATAAATATAAGTACATTTAATATATAAACATTGCATATTTTTCTTACATATATACATGCATGTGTGTGTATTTATATATACACAGTACACACATATATTATGAAAGAAAAACTTTTATTTTGGATTTAATCGCTAATAATCATTTGACAGCCCTAATAAATATATAAAATATTTTTTCATCCACCAAGCAAAAAGTCCAACCACATAGAAAAGAAGTATCACACCTGCAACATGCTGCATGATTTTAGATATCATTCATGTCTCTTTAAGCCTAACCCTGGGAATGGCTTTAGCAAGCACTACTAATTCAAATACATGAGCAGTACAGTACACACAGAGCTGATTCTGGCACAATAGCTCTGGTCTGGATCAGAATTATGGTTCAGTTTGTGGTGGTTTTAATCAAGAACATAGATCTTATGCCACAGGGGATAAGACACTGTAGTGTACGTGAAGCTCATGTACTTATGATGATTGAAAGCAACACTTTGAGACACTGCAGACGCAAACACATCTGAGAAACATTTCAGCATAATCCCCCGGATGTCACTCAAGACGTGCGATGATAGAAAAATACATATTGTGCATAAACAACGCCCTAATACACGTACCAGAGCACACAAACCCACAAGCACTAGCTGTCTGTTCTTTTCCAGTTCAAATGTCTAATGATTTCATAATTATTTTCCTCCCACAGGGCCACTGAAGATGGGAACAGATCCTATGCTTTTCAAGAGAATTAACTGTACTCGAATGTCCTGCTTTTCAACTGGACCTTGACTGTATTACATTTAAACCATGTGCACAGGCAAAACAGCCAGATCCTTAAAGAGCAGCAAAGCGGAAAAATGATATCGAGAACAAACCATGACATAAAAATGATTGCGCAGTGACATCTTTTGGAACTTTCAACAGAATGAAATTGGAAACTGTCCTAAACTGTCAAACCATCAAAAAACAAATCTGTCTTTTGTCCAGTTCCGTCACTACCCAGAGATGAATTGGAATGCATGATGCGTATGATTAATTTCCAAAATGTGAGTAAAAATTTCGCCAAAAAACTCCTGCCCACTGGCCGGACACATAATTATGGAATAGCACATGCACAGCTGTGGTGTTTGTAGTGCTGCCCTTGAGTCATCTATTAGATCAGGTATTTTCTTCATCAATGCAAAGAGCTCCAAAAAGTACAGAATCTTGTTTCCGGCATGGGATAAAATTGTTTTATCTCACAATTCTGCAAAATATAAACTTGGAATTGCGAGAGATATAAGCTACGAATTCAGATTTTTTTTTTTCTGAGTTTACATCTCACAATTCTGTCCTTTTTTTGTTTCTGCCATGGAATTAAAAAAAAAGTAATTCTGACTTTTCTTCTCGGAATTGTAAGTTCACATCTCACAATTGTGACTAATCTTACAGTTCTGACAATTGTTTTTGTTATTGAGAGTTGACATCTTACAATTTCATCTTTTCTTCTCAGAATTTCTAGTTTATATCTCAC
Source organism: Ptychobarbus kaznakovi (assembly GCA_027422405.1). Taxonomy (NCBI): domain Eukaryota; kingdom Metazoa; phylum Chordata; class Actinopteri; order Cypriniformes; family Cyprinidae; genus Ptychobarbus; species Ptychobarbus kaznakovi. The sequence goes on along the minus strand of CM049796.1, from coordinate 4,603,428 downwards.
AATTCTGAGAAAAAAAACATCTGAATTATGAAATTTAATATCAGAATGGCAAGAAAAATAGTCAGAATTGGGAGATTAAAAAGTCACAATTATCTATTTTATTCCGTAGAGGAAACAAGCTTCCATTAAAAATATATATATATAAATAAAAACTCAATTCAAACGGTCTACTAAAGTAAACACCTCCAAACGTGTAATAAAACCTCCAGAATTACTGCACAAAAACAGACATATAATTACTTTTTTTTTTTTTTAAATCCAAAGTGCATTTTCAATTGCATCAGCAGGTGTGGCGAAGCATTAATTTTACACTGGAGTGGGTCAGCTTGATATTTCACTGGCTTGTATCACACATCTGAGCATCTGTTAGATTTCAACACTTCAACATCAAGCATACAGCCCTGCTTTGACAGGCTTCTAAATATTCATCTCTGGCCAAACCAATTTTGACATTGAACGGTTGCACGTCTGAGTGTTTGGTTTGGGATATTGGTGTTTTGATCAAATGTTAATGCATCGTGGCGTCAGTGCGCTTGGCGGTGAGGACAAGCTTCCATTCATCTTCTGATCAGAGAACTGTGAGTTGCCTTTACTCGCTTCTTTGATCCTGACCGTCTGTAACTTTTATCCTAGTGAAAAAAACCTTGAAAATTGAAACAGAATGAATAAATGCATGCACTTCATAATATATTTACAAAAATGCAGGTACTACATGTTCAAAGCAGTGTCTTTTTTATGTATCTTCATACTTTATGAATTCAAATCAATGCCTTCACAGGGAACTGAGTCATTTTAATTGGTCTGTTCTCTCTGCTTGTCATCGGCATGTCCTGTGGAAAACATCAAATGTATTGTTTTGATGAAGCGCAACTTGCATTGTAATTAACTTCACACTCACAAAAGGTCAGAACATTGTGTGAAACTGCTGCATCAGTCTTACGAAGAGTTGTTCTGACACATTCTGAAACGAGGTTTTATTTCAAAATGAGATGCAAAAACCTGCCAATTCGGAGGCGATTGCAAACTTGATTCTTACACTGTATATTTCAAATAAATGCTGTTCTTTTGAACTTTTTTTATTCATTACATAATCCTGAAAAAAATGTATCATGGTTTGTACAAAAATATGAACAGTTTTCAACCCTGATCATATTAAGATTAGTGCTGTCAAACGATTTTTTTTTTCGAAACGAAAAGTTCAAACGAAAGTTTTTGTTTACATATACTATGTGTGTGCACTGTATATTTATTATGTATATATAAATACACACATGTATATATTTAAGAAAAATGTTATATTATATTTAATATAAATTATATTAATTTAAACATATAAATGTAAATATTTATATATACATAAATATACACAACACACACATAGTATATGTAAACAAAAACTTTTATTTTGGATGTAATTAATCGATATTAATCATTTGACAGCACTAATTATAATTATTACAATATTAACATTTTATAATATAAATTTTTTATAATATTACTATTTTTACTGTATGCAGCTTTGGTGAGCATAATTTAAAAAACATAAAAAACTGTGATATGTGCTAAGTTTGAAGTGGTTTACTACCTTACTATTTATACTATATTTATTCTGTGTGCTTTATGCACATTTCTTGTATGCAAAATATGCAATACTGTGCAAAAATACACAATACAATGTGCTTGCTGTGACTTTCCATTTCATGTGTGATGAACTGTAAGTAAAATCATCTATGATTTTTAATATCCTTTGCTTAACTCGTTATTTGATTTGATTAAGTGATTTTCCTGAACTGATTGCTTTACAGAAATTCTGATTAAAATGCAAAAAAAACTAAATCTAAAGATCAAATAAAATGAATTAGAATAAATACGATATAGACAATTATACAATGAGAACCATTTCTCATACTTCTCATAGAGCAGTGTACAGTGTGCATGCTAACTGCTCAGTATGCAGAAAGCATATGCTGGCATTCCATTCTCAACACTGCAGCCATTTGAATCTTTCCTCATCTGAAAATGTATGAGAAAAAAACACTGACATCCGCAAGTCTGTTTCCGTGAGAAACTTACTCGACCTTTTCCAGGTTGTCTTGAATTAATTTGTCATGCTCATGCATAATAATGTTTACATCCTTGAAATTTCAAAGCAAAATAGTTTATTACGAATGCACTCTTCAAAGAAAGCCAAAATTATAGTTTTAGCATTAATCATGAGCTAGCATATGCTACTCCTCCAGCATCATACGACATTCCCTGACAAGACTGCTATTAAAATAGGCCAAGCGTTGAATCACAAGAAAATACAAACAGCATAATAGATAGCGACAGCTTTCAAATCTCATGGAGTCCGTAACACCATCTCTCTGGATTAGCATTGAGCATCGACTGAATAGCACCCAAAAGAGTGAATGAGGTCAAAAATTCTGAAAACACACTTTTGGTAAACTGCTTACTTGCTAGATAGAAGTTGTTATGCTTCAGATGTACTAACATACGTTAGAAATGTCAATGTTAGCCTATGCTGATTGGCTGGTTTGAAATGGTCGAGCTGGTCTCAAAACCTCTTCGGTAAACCAAGCAGCTTAGGCTGGTTTCAGCTGTTGTTCAGCTTTTAGGATAGATAAGCGAAAATAAAAATGACCAATAAGGTTTAATGTCAAATCAAATGGCATTAAATACAGCTCATAAATTTAATTATTATATTCATTTATAAATGTATTAATTAATTCTCATTTGTTGTTATTCATTGTCATCTATCATGTTTTATAATATTAAATGTAGAGTTTACAAATTATAAATAATTTTTCATAGTTAGTACACAACGTCAAAAAAAACATTTAGAAAAAAGATGTGACTGAAATAACTTGCTGTGCCATATTCGATTTGACTGATTTAGTGAGTTTTTCAGTGAAGGATCTATCAGACTGATTCAAACTGTTTTAAAAAAAATGATTCATTAAGAGGAAAACTCATAAAAGCCATTTGTCGTGAATCAGAACTTTTCGAAACTTTAAAGATACACACTAAAGACATGGTAAAGCTACGTGAATGGAGCAAGAAGAACACAGCAAACAAATATTCATAAATATGTTCAGTGACTACTCAAATTTGAACTTGGATTATAAAACTCACTCAAGGTTTAAGCATATATTTAAATCTGTTTGAGATGAACTGCATTTATCGCCCAATCACTGAAATTTCAAAGCATCGGGTGATTTGGTCAGTTTGATGTGCAGCTCCACAACATAACTAAATAAAAAATAAAGGTTTTTAAAACTGCATTTATTAACGCCATTTGCTCTGGAGTTTTTTAATCAAGAAGTTGCCACCTTGTAACAGGCTCGTCTTACAACCTTTAGTTGACATTTGATGTTCCACATTTGCTGTGTCTCATTAAAAAGGCTGCACTGTCAAGAGGTTGTATTTGTCGGCCACATATGTCATCGAGGCCGTCTCATTTCAGAAAACCAACCATTGCAAAAAACGTAAAGTAAGAAAGAGAGAAAAAGAGAGAAGTGATTTTAGCTTTATGAGATATAATGGTAATTGTTTATAATTGTTGATTTGAAATTATTTGAAATGAGACGTATGTGGCAGACAAAAATCACTGCTATTGTTTTGTTATTGTGAGAACTGTTCAACACCTCTAAAACCATCACACCACATGAAAGTGAAGTAGGCTCTTTGGCGTCATCGCTGTGCGATTGGTTTATGTGATAGACCGGTAAGAAACCATCGATCGAGGCATAGGAAGTGATTATCAGACGACTGATCAGAGCATCCTTTAAAAGGGTCATGAACTGAGAACCTAAAATTCCCTTGATCTGTTGACATATACTGTAGACCTAGTACAGGTCAATGTACTATACAATCATCCTGTAAGTTTCAGAATTCAAAACTTTGTTTACTTATATTGTAAATATCAATAGTTAGTCGTTAGTCTTATATTGAAGGCAGTCTGCCAAAACAGTCTTCCAGTTTGTGGAATGTACAACTCTATGATGTAATAGTGTGGCTAAGCACTGCCTCCACAGAGGAAGATCAACGCCTGCTTCTACATCACTGCCCACCGATTCACGCATGTGGTGTTCACGAGAAAGGCGAATGCAGAAATCTATGCAGAAACCAAACGATAAAGATGCTCTGACGGCAATAAGACGTCCCACAACATTAGGAAAGAGTGGATGCACTTTATTTTTAATAAAGATCCAGACACCGTCAGTAAGAACTCAGTCCTTTGTTCACTTCATTTTACCATGGATTCGTTTACCAACAAGGCACAATTTGACGCTTGACGATTTTCAGAAAGATTGGAACTAAAAGACTGTGCCGACTATATTGGACCAAAAACAGGACAGAAAATAGCCTATTACTTCTAAATTATGTTTCTGATGTAAAAAATCTTGAGAACATTATAAGGGCACCTCAGAGAACAGTACAAAATAAAAGACAGAGGCAGTTCATTACACATTACACTCAAATTTTTACAAAAGCTGACCCTGGGGTGGCACCTTTTCCACCGCAATGACCGCTTTTGTACCTTTTTTTTCTGAGAGTGTAGAATAACCAGCCTGGTTATTCCATACATACAACATGTGAAATGTCAATATTAGAGCATGTTTCTTTTGGAGTCAGCTTCCTATAAGTTATTTCACAGCCACATTTAGTCTGAACTGTGATGATGTTGAAAAATAACAATGAAAGAAGCAGGCTGCATCTCTTCCTTTCTTGTTACAATGTTTTCTGTAGAGTAGAAAAAAGCTACCAGAAAATAACTATTCCCCTTGCTTTCTGCAAAATGTACTGTAGAGAGAGAGCGAGAGCTAGAGAGAGAGAGCGAGAGAGAGCTAGAGAGAGAGAGAGAGAGAGCGAGAGAGAGAGAGAGCGAGAGAGAGAGAGCGAGAGAGAGAGAGAGAGAGACGACCCCTTAAAGCCTGTATAGCAGCACAGGTCTGATTGCTCATGAGAGCCAGCCTGGTCGTTCCAGCACAATGCTCCCTCATCAGAGTAGAGGACTGCTCTCTCCATCAGTGATTCATACTGCTTATGTAACACCGTGTGGAGCCGCTCTGCACATGCACAATATAGTGCACTTACAGTCGGCCTATGCAAATCCTGAAGAGAATGTAGTCAACAGCTTTAGAAAAACTAAATCTTAGTCTATCTATTTATCTAATCACATTGAGAGAAATACAGATATAGATTGGCTATGCAGTCCAGGTAACAGATGTTTCCTAAAGATGTCAAGTTAAATAAAATTATGGTTCATTAATGCCCCCTTCAGGATGTAAGAGTGTAATAATTCGCCTCATCAGCTGTCATTAAAATTGTATATCATTACATTATAGACATAAATAGAGAGCGATATTAAGTGAACAATTCCTGTAAATTCATAACCAACAACAACCACTTCAAAAAAACGGCAATACTTCTACATATTCAGCAGAGACAGATATAGAGCACAGATGACTGCTTCTCTAAACCTGCCTTGAACTCCATATCAAAACAATATCATTTCATTTTCTATTTTTGCATACGTGTGCCTGTTTCATTGATGTGTTCTTCAAATAATGCACATGCCTACTGCACTACAAAGACACGGGATGACAAGCACAGCTGCAGCACAAGACGTACAGGTTCATCAGGACAGCAGATGAGAGTTTGAATGGAGAGCGCTCAGAGTAGTTTAAAAGACTTTTCTCATTGTCACTCCAGTGCACAAACCTTCAGATCATCATCTCCTCAGAAAAACAAGCAGGAGCTGAGCTGAATGATGCATGTGGTACGATGGAAGACGACACGTTTTGCCTCCAGGCAGCATCTGTTGTTTTGCTGCTGGTTGTGCCCATCGTAACATCATGACCACATGTCAATTATTACTGCTTTCTCTACCTCTAAATTATATATACACTAAATCAAACAAATACATTAATGTTCAGAACCGAATATCAGAACAAATAAAGCTAAAGATAAAAAGCTTTTGAGTCTGTCAACAATGTAGTCTCTATAGGATTTGAAATTGTCGTAAACACTTTGCTGAAGCACATCAGTTTGGCCTAATAGTGCTTAAAGGGAAAAGTTATGTTTTTAATCTACAATTAGTGTTAATGGACTGCACATATTCTAGACTCCATCCTAGCTCTAATACTAGTGTGTTATAAGGATGGAGCGTGAATCCATATTACCCATGAGACAGTGCTCTAACCTTCAAACATATTCCTGTGAGCACCTGGTTGCAATTTAACAAAAAGGCCAATGGGGAAAGAGACCTTGCCACTTTTAACTTATGATTTTTTAATAATGCTTAACCTAGCATGAATGTGAGGAAGCACCAATTCACCAAAAAATGAAAATTAGCTTAAAGCCCACTCACTCTCAAGATGTAAGGAGTCTGTTTTTTCATCAGATTTGAAGAAATTGAACATTGCATCACTTGCTCACCAATGGATCCTCTGCAGTGAATGGGTGCCGTCAGAATAAAAGTCCAAACAGCTGATAAAAACACCTCAATAATCCACAAGCAATCCACATGACTCCAGTCCATCAATTAACATCTTCTAAAGCAAAAAGCTGCGTGTTTGTAATAAAAATCCATTATTAAGGCATTTTAACTTTAAACCATCACTTCTGGACCAACATATGAGTCCATAATCCACAATTACACTTCCTCCACTGAAAAAGTCCATCCTCTGTTGTCTTTTCACATCAAAATCCACAGAGATATTTGTTTAAATACTTTTTTTACACTTGTAAACAGTGCTTGATTTGTGCATATTTCTCTCCTGCTTCAGACGAGGCAACTTTTTCAGCAAGATGGCTAGAGGACACATATTTTAGCCAGAAGTGATTGTTGTATTTGTTACTTCTAAATATGCAGCGTTTTTTGCTTTACAGGGCATTAATTGATTGACTGGAGTGGTGTGGATTACTTGTGGAATATTGTGATGTTTTTGTCAGCTGTTTGAACCCTCATTCTGACGGCACCCATTCACTTCAGTGGATCCATTGGTGATGTAATGCTAAATTAAATTAATAAATCAACATTTGAATGGCCTATTCCTTTTTGTTTTTCAATTACTTTATAATGCGATATCTCAGATTGAAAAGGGATATTAAACGGGGGAAAACAAAGGCAGGACTTGATTTTATCCATTAGGAATTGGTTGAACTCACTACAGTTTGCCATATAAAACCACCAATATGACTGAAAGCCCTTGCATTTAATGGGACAGCAAACAGAAATGGGGCTTCATACAGAGAAAAACTCTTTCAGCATGTCAAAGTCTACCACTGGTCAAAATGTCTTTTCAACAAAACAGCTGAAACCCTTCATGAATACACAAACACCCAGTGCAGCACTGCTCATTGTTTGCTGGAGGTAGAACATCATGCCTTGTAGATCTTGACAAACACATGTTAGCAAGGGGGCTTTGAGGGTGAGTTTCATTCACACTCATTTTCAGTTGGACAAACTGACAGTGAAGGAAAATCTGCTCTTGAAGGTATCTTTCACTCAATAATCCAGTTTTTGGCTTCATTTAATCACTTTCATGTTGTTCCAAACCCGAACAAAAGACTTGCAGGTTGTACAAGTATTGAACCACACGAGGGTGAATAAATGATGACAGGTTTATGCTTCCACAGAGAAAACACTCCACATGCTCTGTACAAACATTACAAATAAATGAATTTGTTTTGATGGTCTTTCCATGCAAGCTGAGCACATGACACATAATGAAACCCGTGTGGCATTCAGAGCGCATACAATTAGGACATTCATTTTGTTCTCCGTTCATACCAGAATGTGATCATTTCCCATAGCAACATGCAAAAGGCATATGAATATCATTAACAAGATTTCAACATCCACAGAGATGTTTTCTGAGCTTTTTAGAGACCTTTAATTGGATTCTCAACTGTGACAACGTGCTTACAAACAGAGAAGGGAGGAAAGCAAAAGGAGGAATATAAGAATCAAGTGGAGCCAAAATAGAGATGCTCGTCATGAGAAATGTAATTATGTTGAGAGGTAGCGAGAATAGCCAAGAGCTGTGGTCACTAAAAAGTAAAATGGATGGGTGTTTTGTGAGGAGGGGAGATAAAAAAGCGCATTTTAAACGCACTTCTAACAACAGCGCTGACGCCACGATTTTATACACCCAAAATGATTTATCACCCTTTGACGCCTTTGAAAGAAAATATTCTGCTATATAATAACAATGCAAATAAAAGCCATTAACAACCAGAGAAGACACATCTGCTGTTGCCAGGCAAACAGTTCTGGGACAGCAGGACGGTAATTGGCATGAGCATGTGGAAGCCATCGAGACCTGATCAAATTAATCTAAATTAAAGGCCAAAGTCACATTTATTCAATAACAATGATAAATATCAATTGATTTTTTCTGCACACATTTAATTTAAATAGCAGGAACAATCCCTCAGACTCATCATCATTCTGCACAGTCTGTCTGTCTATCAATCCATCCGTACCTAAATAAATTAAATAACATATAACTGTTTATTTTAAAAAAAGCTATACATATTCAGAATTATGGAAATGTATTTCTGCATTCTACATCGCAGTTCTGAATCATATTTCACCAAACACAGATAAACATATCTCTCCTTTTATGGGAACATGTTTGAAGGCTGTACATGTATTGCTTTTTAAATATATGCAAATCATATTCATGTGGAGAACATTCTGTAAGCTATGAAAAATAAACTAAAAGCTGGCAAAAAATATCTTCATAGAGTAAAACATATTACAGTAACTGCGCCAAATTGAGTCATATGGGAAATAATGTGTGCAGACAGAGACCAGAAGATTTGAAAAGTCAATTTTGCTCCCAAGTGTCATATACACAACTCTCAAATAATCAAATAATGTAGCCTAATATAAATGAGAGAATATGTATCTGTTCTGAATGGGATGGAGGCTGTAAATGGTGTGCTATTCATTTAAATTTCACTTGCGCAATTAGAAGCTTGTCCCTTGTATTCTGATAATGTGCAGACCAATATGCTATTAACTCAGCTTGCACTACCGCCACTCGCTGATGACGTCAGGTGCCACATTATCTTTTCCCCTCAAGCCAAGCTCTTATAAATGAAATGTCCACAGACAAAGATGCACAAAAGTGCATTTCTCTGAATGCCAGACCTGTGCGGCTCGCTTTCAAGTGTTTTGTTTATCTCTTCATTACCATCATGCTCTGCAGCAATGGGACATATACTGTTAAAAACAACCTCGGTTCAGAGAAGATGCTTTGTGTAGATCATTAAGATAACTCATTTAAACATAGTGGACCAAAAAACAATCTCACTAATACATGGTGGGCCAAAAGACAATCACAGCAAACAATAAAATGTGATAAAAGCACTTCAAATCAAGTCTCAAAAGCCAAGCAAATAAAAATAGTGTCACAAATGGTGGTGTGAAATAGTTTGAGTGTTTGTATAGGTCAGTCATTATTATTCATCAGAGCAGGTGTTTGTCTGACAGGTGCTTGTTATTGGCAGCACAAAGGAGCTGATTTCTGATCCCCAGGCCATGAAAGCTCATCATTTTGGCTAAAACTAGCCATGTAGGCTAAGCAACAGAAAATGAATGCAAGCTCATTAGTTTGCCTTATTATGTTGACCTCTGGACTTGTATCAAATTAGAATTGTTCCAATTTTACTTGATTTGGTTGGTGGTGTTTTGTGTTACTGTTAGCCTACTATTTAATGCTTCTCTGTTTCAAAGGATTAGTTCAATTTGACCCCAAAACTTAAATTCTGGCATTAAATAACTAATACTCGCCCTAAATAAAAACATTCGGCTACTCACCCTAATGTCATTCCAAACGTTGATGTTTTCTTTCTTCACATAAAGTAGATGAAGAGGTTAGTCTTGGTGCTCTATCCATATTGATCACCATCAAACAGTGTAGACAGCTTCATGTGACAGTTAATCGACTCCATATTGGAACATGACGTGTCACTTGAAAGCTACGCCATGTTTTTTTTCTTTCGTTCTTTCTTTTTCAACGGCTCTGGTGCAAAGTAGCTAATAGGCCTATTTGTAATACGAAATGAACTAGCGCTGATAAAAGCCATTCCCTCGTATGGAAAGCAGACACAGATACCATGTAGGCCTTTCATTTGGGTCGACGTTTTATATGTCTGCCGGTAATTCTCAGTTGAGGGTGATCGAGGTCCTTCTCGCGCAACCATAGGCTATATACTGGCATAATAGCGGAGTTACGTTACGTAATGTATGATGTGTACATTCAGTTTATGAAGTCATTTAGTAGAACAACGAACTGTTGCTAGCTATGGTTACTTCCTCAGACCAACGAGCGAAACGTTCTCTGACTAATTGGTAAACTTTTGTGGATAGTGAAACGTTGTTTAATAAGTGTATGGATAGATAGATAAATTTTTCTCTCTCTTTTGAACCTCTTTTGAGGGCGCTCGAGCCTTCCCAGCGGGCACCTTGACGTCAATTTGACATCAACAAATAGTCAAGATTTTGACAAACCATGTATGACATGCATGAAATATGCATATTTTCATTATATTTTGTAATAATTTGCTTGTGGTTGTAAAGAGGCCAACAAGGTATCAATCTGACATGTTTTTTCTGGTCCCTATATCTCAGGTCAATATCATTGACATTAAATCGATGTTGATTTGATGTCAGAAATTAGACGTCAAATTTATGTCAAAACAATGTCTGAAAAAGTATATTTATTACTCATTGTAAATCAATGCGACTCATTTTCAACATCTTGAAGTTGTAGGCCTAGATCTATGTATTTTGCATGTGTGTTTTTATTTATTTAAATCCTAGCATGTTTACATTTAGTTCACGTTTAAATTGACAGCAGACACTATAATTGCATATACTATATTAAGGTAAATTTAATCTGATATTGAAGCTGTTTTTTTAAATAATCATCATGGACTACAAATTGACTACAAAAAGACGTCACATCCTGGCCATGTCGCGCGGGAAAGTAGCAGATCTGCATAAACCGCTCGCTCTCACTCACTGTCGTCTCACTGCTAACTGCCACACAGCCAACTGCCAGAGATTTGCAATTACAAAATTATTCACTTCCAAATCTGGTAAGTAACCAGCTAGCATGCTATTGTTGTTTTTATGTCAATACACCATCTATACACAGGCTACTTAATTTTAATGGGTGTATTTTCCGAATTATGTCGAATAATTTCACAGCCATCCTTTTACTGAGCGTGCTAACGCTAGCTAACTTAACCTGATGTTAGTGTAACGTTTACACTCCGGTATGATGGAATCGGTATGATCCTTTATATCTGCCATCGTATGATTTGAACAATGTGTGTGTGTGCGCGCGCGCGTCACGTAGCGGTCTGCTTCTGCAATCTGATTCTGATTCTGTGCAGCCAACGCGCATTTCAAAAGCAGGGAGATTACGTTCAAAAAAGTAGCTACACATAGGTCTCCTTTGTCAGTTTGCCATGTCTCTATTGGGCACAAATGCTCCCGTTGAACGGATATTTTTGCTCATGAACAGCACATGGACTGACGACCGCATGACCAAACGAGACACGGCAGGCAAAAAATCGGGGTTTTTTTTATGGTCAATTTTTTTATTTTTGGATATTTGTCTTCAATTACATGTCTTCTTTCAGACTTGTGGTGAAAAAAGTCCGAAATACACGTTCTAACTGCTCCGCGATCGCTGCCTGCACCGTCATCACATGCACCGCACCACAATGCTGTCGGTTCCAAATATGGTCATTTCCTTTTTTATCAACAACCAATCGTGAAAGTAAAAGGGCTGAATGCGCAATCTAATTGGCTGATGATAAATATTTAAAGCCCATTTTCTCTAAATGACTTTTCTTCATACTCAAAGTCCGAAATCTCCACTTCAGTAGTACTATATACACCAAACTTTCCAGTCTTGTACCTAGTTATATTATGAAGACATTTACAGAGGGATTTGTAAATATATTATTCCTAGCCTGATTTATATAACATTTTATTCCAAAAAACATGGCGGAAATCATTTTTAAGGCTATTGACAATATTCTGATTTACAGGATAACAAAAGTAGATATCCATAAATCCTCAAAATTTTTTTCCATTATAATATGTGAACACAATATATTTTTTTTTTTAACCTGGCTTTGTCCAATACTCGTTTTTTTAAATGTATGCAAATTAGTGCATATTTAATTAGATATTGCCTAATTTGCTTATTTAAACATTAAATTACAGAAAACTTGTAATAAATTTTTTTCTCATCTTAATGTAGGTAATCAACTGGGAAAATTTCATGGTGATATCTGCTAGTTAAAAAAATTTATTCACCTGTAGTGTCTCACCTTAACCTTAAACACTGTTTGTTGCTACCCCCCTTAATTTACTGTTCGCGGTCAAATTTGACGTGTGTGTGACTGTGTGTGTGTGCGTGTGCGACCATTGGTGGTTCACTTTAGTGACACGGGAATAAATTGTCGCTCCCCTTCAATCCTGAGCCCACGAAAATACACCCGATCAAATGTATGTTCTTGTAGTGGTAATAAAATATCCATATTATGACTAATAATACTTGAACTGTACAATTTTGTAAGAAGTGTTTATTTTAATAAGGAGTTAACAAATTAACAATGATTGAATGTAAAATGATTTCCTAAGCATGTGAAATATTTTAAAAAAATTTCAGCGTACAAGCACCGTAAGCTGTCACAGATTTTGCTCTTCCCAAATACAAGTAGCCAGGTGAGATGTTTGCAACTACATGACTTTTTATCAATTTTTATCAAACCACAATTGATGAACTGCCCTATTTGTGATTGTTTTTAGAGGTTTTATACCGATGCTACATAACTTTACCCATACAATGTGAATTTGCTCAGCGAGTCACTCTGGCAATCAGTAATGATGCTCATTACCCATGCCCGTGGATCCGAGCTGCTCCAATCACATCGGTGTATTTGATTATAGGCGGGCCAGAAGCGTGCTTAACAGATGACGACAACACTGCAAACGTCGAAGTCCGGAAATCAGCCAGTAAACATTGGTCGTAGTGTTATCAATGATATTTTCAAATGCATGCTTGGTGTGTGTACATGTGAAATACTTTTTATATATAGGCTATATTTTTTGCGTTGTAAAAACATAGCAAATTTGGGACTGGGTACGCTGACGTCGACGCAAAATTATGCGCGTCGATTCGTCACATAGATAATATATATCATTTATTAATTAATTACTATATGTAATATAGTCGCGTATTCAAGGTGTGAAATAACAGCTTAAGCAACCTAAGTCAACAAACGGTTGTAACGTTATGTCTTCATTGATTGTTGTCGTCATGGGTCAGTGAGCATAGAGTGCGGATCGGGGACGAATTTTTCTGTCCGAGCCGGCCCGAAGTTGTGCTGTTAATATCTTAAAATTTATGGACTCTTCTTTTCCTTAAATGAGTACGCCAACATTTTGTGAAATTAGCTTATTCACAGTCAGAGATAGAGCTAGATACGATGAGCCACTGTTTCGTGTCTGTGTGCAGTAACTCAGTCTGACGCACACACTGTTAGCCACACAATGTGCGCACACAGGCATGTACCTCTGGACATTATTTCACATTTCTTGCTGTACTGCATGTATAACTTTATTTATTCCCATTTTTATTGACAGAGTGCTCACAAATAGCCTCATGTCCGTTATGAACATGGATGGGAATGGTGACAAGCTGCCATTCAGAGAAGATGGGAACTTTATAGGGTCATGATCAAGTATGATATTATATTATTTGTGCACCTACATCACCTATAGCTCTATTCTCTACATGATTTTATTTTGATCAGTATGTGCAAGATAAATGGCAAGTGCTGTTAAATTTTTCAGGTGCCATCCAGAAGTCACAACCTGGCATCACAGAAGCTTCATTGGTAGCCTGATGGCCAACCATTTGCGCGCTGCGGACAGACAGAGGAGGGGGCACTGGGCGCCGGAAGGTAGGAGCTGCTGCAAACAACGATGTAAATTTAGGCCCAATCCCATTTCTCTGTTTTTACCCTTCCCTTCGTTTTACGCCTACACATGTCATTCTAAACAGAGTGGCAAGACATGGGGGTAAAAATATTCACCATGGAAATGAGACACACTAGCCTTACATAGGGAAGAGCCAGAGAAAGAGAATATGATGTTTGAAAACGCTGCTCTCTGGCTTTGAATGAATGTTCAATTCTACAATTCAGTACAAAATGTGGACTGATTACTAGCAGTGAAATGAGATTGACATATGACACTATTAACAGATATTAACAAAAGGTTTGATCCATTATCATATATTAGTACACATCTGCACCTCTGACTACTGCATGTGATTAGGCTATAATGTGGGTTATCTTTTAGTTGTCTATATACTATTAATAATAATATAATATAATAATAAAGAGTAGCCTACTACTGATGGGTACTAAGCATTAGTTATGTTAATGGACAGGGCCCATTTTAATGTTTGCTTTCTTGTTCTCTTTTACAGGCACTTGAGAGCTCTGGAAGTGTGAATCCATAGCGGCCCCACTATATTACAAAAAAATAAAATAAAAACATATCAGATCTCAAAGTATGTGTATGTTGTCAGTCATTGTACATTTAGGTTGAAATTGAGTAATGCTTGACATTGAAATATCAAAATATGTCAAAAAATGTTTGATGTCACATTTATGTTGAATTGATATCGAAGCTTGATATTGAATGATATCAAAATAGCATTAAAATGACATCAACATCATGACATCCTGACATCAAATAGATGTAGAATTGACATCAAATGCCAACAAAGCATGACATCAAAATGACATCAGCAGAGGTCAAAATCTTAACATCAAATTGACATCGACACTTTGACGTCAAAATGACTTTCATTTTTGACCTATTTCGTGACGTAATTTTGACATCAATGTTTGATTCATATTCTTGTATAAATGGACTTCAAATGCCCACTGCCTTAATTCGACCCCTCCCAACCCTCTCATTAGAACGGTCTTCACTGACTCATGGTGACAGAAGTTGAGCTTCAGTTTGCACAAGCTTGAGTGACAGCTGAGAAGCACGTGGAGCACGTTCAGTCTCGCGCTGATTTTTGTGGTGTGCTTGTTGAAGAAGGAGCGCTGCGCTTCAGACGTTTGGAGACACTCGGCGCACCGCACCGGAGAAAAGATGCATTAACACACCACTCAGAAGCAGGACAGAGTATCTCTTTATCTTAGGTAATGTAATATTTTTACATTCTAAAGCAAATATCTTGGTACTGGTAATTGTACTGTGCATCGATGTTTCTCATTTCCACAGTCAATATATAACTAGGCATTTATTAGATAATTCTGCATTTACAGGCTGTCAAGGGTGAAGAAAGGTAAGCATCTGTTTAATTTTGCAGCTTGTGTGTGCTGTTAATGAGCTCTATAATGATTAAATAATTTATACAAATGATTTCATACCGCAGTTTCTTCACTTTGGTGGTACCCATTTAAAAGGTACTGATTTGTAAAAGTATATATACTTTTAAAGAATTAATATGTATACCATTTAATAAGGTACAAATAAGTAGCCATTTGGCTTTTGTACCTCAGGGTAACGCCTCGGTGTCGGTTTACCTTTTTTGAGTCTTGAAAGTCATTTGGGAAGCTCTATAATGATGTAACCGAAGCATGAATCTTTATTTCTGAAT
This sequence comes from Ptychobarbus kaznakovi, assembly GCA_027422405.1. Lineage (NCBI taxonomy): Eukaryota > Metazoa > Chordata > Actinopteri > Cypriniformes > Cyprinidae > Ptychobarbus > Ptychobarbus kaznakovi. The sequence goes on along the minus strand of CM049796.1, from coordinate 4,587,700 downwards.
GGAGAATAATTTCGCATTATCATTATAATATTCTGCCCTTCCAGAGGTAATTAACACTTATGGTTAGAGAATGAATGGGTTTATTTATGGTCCACTTCCACAAAGAACATAATTATCTTGTCTGGAAGTAATATCTTTTAAGACCATATAGATATGGTCTCAAGTTATGACCTTTATTCTGATGTATAACCTATATTTAGTCAAAAGGCTTTTATATACTGTCCCCATTAGAAGATTATATGTGAAAAGATGCTGCCCGTATGAATATTGACATTACAAACTTGGTTTCTTTAGAGATGTTAATGAACTCCAGATGATGTATGAAATATATACATTTTTACATGTATTCATTACCTCTCAATATAAAAGATCCTAAAACCTGCATGCGAATGATATTAAAATAATAAGAAAATGCAGTTTAAAACACTTTCTAAATAAATTAAACTAATCAATTTTTAAGCAGCCAAACAAATTGAATTTAGTAGCTTCTATTGAGGAATCCCAAATTTCATCGTGTAACTATTTATTTTGTACTTCTTACCATGTAATGTTTGAAAAAGGGCATTTTATGAAACTGCTAACTCAGCAAGACCAGATAATATAATGCCACTTCATCTAATGACTGGCATTTAAATGTCTTTTTGCATTTGCACAAATGACAGGATTGCACCGTTTGAATTTAAGCAGTGCTTACCTGCTGAGATTTGACATTTATCATTCTTGTTTGTCTGACAGCGAAAGTACATTAATGTACAAGTGGATATTTCAGCACCCAGAAATATAGTAGCTTCTAATCCTAAATTTCACAGAGCAACTTCCTTATGCAACTTCATTGAAAGGGAGCATTTTATGAAACCTTGCTTTTGCAAAGACCAGAGAATAATGCCAATTCATCAAATGACTGGCATGTAAGTCTTTTTGTATTTGCACAAATTACATGACATTTTTGAATGTAAGCAGCATTTAAGCTTTGATATTCATAATAATTGTTTGACAGTGAAAGTACACAGGCTCTTTGGAAAAATACATCACTGCAGGCAAAGAGTGTTTTAAAATGCCTGGATGCTGGGGAAAAGTGAACAAAACGCTATTTTAAGGTTCATACGGTATGTTAAAGCATTTCAATTCACAACTGAGCAGTTATGTAACAACATTTTCAAGACTGAGTGAGAACAAATGTAGAAGTTTAAGAAGCTACCACTGAACAACCGTTAATCTGAATATCACACATCAACCAGCGATGACCTTTGTGTTTTCATCCAGAAGGGGGAGACAGGAGCGTTGTGATCCAAGGATGGAGGGCTCTGGCTGGCAAGGTGGTGCAGAGCCTCCTGGAAGCCAAGTGTACGAGGTGGCGGTGGTCCAAAACGCCACGGCCCCTCACAGCTATCCCTTTGCAGACGTTGCCCTGCTGCAGACCTTCAAGCCGCTTATCATCCCCTGTTACGTTCTTGTGGTGCTGGTGGGCGTCTTTGGCAACTACCTTCTGATCTACGTCATCTGCCGCTCGAAGAAGATGCACAACGTCACCAACTTATTCATCGGCAACCTGGCCTTCTCGGACATGCTGATGTGCGTGACCTGCGTCCCCTTCACGCTGGCCTACGCCTTCAGCCCTCATGGGTGGACGTTCGGCCGCTTCATGTGCTACCTGGTGTTCCTGATCCAGCCCGTCACTGTATACGTGTCCGTTTTCACTCTCACGGCTATTGCGGTCGACAGGTGAGTGCAAGCACCTGACCTTCTAATGACCTCGCTAATGGCTCACGCTGTTACGAGACGCAGATATCAAAGCTAAGTGTGGTTGAAGTGGGTCAGATCACTTGAGATGAAAGGGTCTCCAAAGGATGTGCTTCAAATGATGTTCTTTTGAAAAGGGTATTGTCTTGTTTATGTTGAAGGACTTTGGAGATCATTAGGTTTGGCTTAGGAAGTGAAGACTGCAGTTTGAGAGGAGGATCACTATCCATGCTGTTTCCAGCCACTGCTTTGATGTGTGTCGACAAAATTAAATTGCTTTCTATACTCAAAAAAATCTGTTAGGGACATATCGGTGTCACATTTCACCCCATAAATCCCATATATAATTGTTAATTGTAGAAAAAAATTAAGCATTTTTTAAAGATTTTTAAGAAAATTCAATGTATTTTTACTTTAAGTGTCAAAAATAAATAAGAAGAATGAGATTACAATAATATGAATTTTTAAATATAGCTTACATTTTATTTTTAAATGTATATCGTATTCATTAATGTTGATTTAAATAAAAACACTATATTACTGCATGTTTTACTATATTGATTCTGAGAATTATCATGTTGTAATATAAATTAGTTAATAATGACAATTATTATGCATTATTCTGTTAGTGAGAATAATACAATAATATTCTATGAGTGAGAATAAGTGTCCAGTATTACAGTATGAATTACAGTAAAAAGGAGGGGGAAATGTTTTAATGGTTAAATTCATTTATTAATAATAATAGATTTTTGGGGTAATCTTTGAAAAGAACATAATTTGAAAATGCATTACGGCAGTTTTTACTATAGTAAAATATAACTATATTAATTCTATTGAGGATTAAAATGATAATTTAATATAAATGAGTAAATAATGAGAATTGTGTAAGCATTATTTTATTAATGAAAATAAGAAATGTAAAAACAAACTCTAGATGAACTACAGTAATAAGAATATGAGGAGTAAAGTGCTTAATGGTAAAAAAAAACATTAATAGTTCTTAAAAATACTTATAGTTCTAAAACATGTTTCATTTTCTTAATACAAAATATAACATTTATTATTATTTGATTTATTTTAGGGTAACATTTGAAAGAGAAAATACAGTTTTTTTACAACAGTAAAGATGTAACTATTGATTCTGTTGAGAATTAAAATATTTTAATATAAATATTGAAAATTATAACGTAAAATATCTAGTGAATTACCGTAATAAGTATTTGAGGGTAAATGTGCTTAATGTAAACAAAATGATTATGGTAAAAATAGGCTTAATTTTATTTAGACAAATATGTGTATTTTATTATTTAATTTGGGGTAATATTTATAAATATATATATAGTATCATATAATACAGATTGTGTCAAAGCAGCTTTACAGTGTTAAACAGGAAGAAGGTGTGTTGATAATGCAAGAGGGCAATAGTAAACACTCAAATAATATATATATATAACAATGCCTAAATCTTTGTGTGTTGTAACAGGTACTACGCTACAGTGCACCCTTTGAAGAAGAGAATCTCAATGGCAGCCTGCGCTTATGTGCTGTCTGGGATCTGGCTGCTGTCGTGTGTGCTGGTCGCCCCCGCTGTGGCCCACACGTATCATGTGGAGTTCAGAGACGAGGGTCTGACCATCTGCGAGGAGTTCTGGTTGAGACAGGAGACCCAGCGACTGGTGTACGCCTACAGCACGCTGCTACTGACCTACATCCTGCCTTTATCCGCAGTCTGCGTCTCTTACCTCTGCATCTCCGTCAAACTCCGCAACTGCGTGGCCCCCGGACACCAAACGCGCGACCAGGCCGAGGCCCAGCGGGCGCGCAAGCGGAAGATCTTCAGACTGGTGTCTCTGGTGGTGGCGGCGTTCGGAGTCTGCTGGCTGCCCATCCACGTGTTCAACGTCCTGCGCGACATCGACATCCACCTCATCAACAAGCGCCATTTCCTGCTGATCCAGCTGTTGTGTCATCTGTGCGCTATGAGCTCGTCCTGCTGCAACCCGTTCCTGTACGCCTGGCTCCACGACCGTTTCCGCACAGAGCTGCGCAAGATGTTCACCTGCCACCGTCGCATCGGCATACCGGCCAACCACTGTGCCACGGCCAGCGTCGTGCTGTGATGCCACTCATGGCTTCAGAAAGGCTGAAAACACAAAGCGCTATTTAAGATCTATAAATGGCCCACGAAATGTAAATACAATAAATTGTCTGGGTCCATACAGATAATGGATGGAAACTCTTGGGTAATTGAGGGACTGCAAATGCTAACTTGAATGATTCATTATGTGTCATTTATTGAGAGGATTCATCGCTATTTATTGAAATAAAACGGAAGATTGTAACCTTCATGTTGGGCTTTTCTCAGAGCGCTTCAAGAATCCCACAAGGTTACATGAAGTGGCATGCAACCCATTTTGCACCTGCAATGTTAATTTTATCCATCAGGAACTGAAAGGATGGTGAGAAGTATCTCTATGTGAAAGGTGGAGATGTTGGTGACCTTAATTTAAAAAGGAATTTAAGGGTCTGGCCAAGACCATCTGTTTTGCTGAAAGTTTACAAAGAAATGACAAAAGAAATGCTTTCTTTGGAATCATGCTGAATAAATCCAGAAACTTTAAGAAGTAAACAGGGTCAGGTTTGCTTTCATGTCGACTTCATTAATGCCTATTTTTGGCATTTATTTTCCATTAGCAATTTCTCGCTTACGAATCATGAACCAAGAGGATTTTGCAACCACTGGGTACACTAGAGCTCTATGAATGTGCAGTGTGACACTCACATGATAATAAAGTCTGATTCATAATGAATGGAAGAGCCTACGGACAGACATTTGAGTCAAACACAGACAAAAAAAACAGAGAACAATAAAGAAAACATATATTTATCTGTGCTATGAGGAGAAGGCTTCTGCAAGTTGTTTAAATTATTGCGTACTGTCAACAAAAAAATAAAGATTTGCGTTTAATCACTTGATGTTTGGTGTCTGTTTTTTTTAATGCACAGTACGGTTCAAAGGTTTGAGGTGTGTATGATTTTTAAGAAGTCTCTTATGCTCAATGTTTTTATTTGATCACAAATCCAGTAAAATAATTTGCCATTAGCTACTCCAGTCGATCAGTGTCACATGATCCTTCAGAAATCATTCAAATATGCTTCTCAAACATTTATCACTGTTATTCTGTAAACAGTAATACAGTTGTTTCAGGATTCTATGATGATTAAATAGTTAAAAGAACAGATTTGAAATAAAAATATTTTATAAATGCCTTTGCTGTCACTTTTGATTCATTTAATGCATCCTTGCGGAATAAGTTTGCTTGTAGGTTTGCTTTCGACATTGGTGGGGACATAACCCTCCCCCCCTTTTTTCCTTTCTTTCTTTCTTTCTTCTTTATTTTTAAATAGTATGTTTAACAGGCAATAATTACACAATTATGATTTCGTAAACCAATAACATCAGCATCAGATCGCTGGGTATCTTAAAGGGATAGTTCACCCAAAAAAGAGAATTATGGCATCATGTACTCACCCAGTAGTTCCAAACCTGAATGAATGTGTTTGTTCTGCTGAACACAAGTGAAATATTTTAAATGGGATATTTCACCATGTAAACATGAAGATAATGTTGTTGTACATGGATACAACTTTCTTTAAAATATCTTCCAGTGTTCGGCAACATAATATTGGAATACTTATTTATTTGACTGTTTCTTGTTGGGTAAAATCACACAAATATACATGAACGAATTTCGAAAATGAAGAATACTCTGATGATATTGATCAGTTAAATTGATACATAAATCAATCTTGTATAGTTGTATTTTTGGATATCAGACAGATTGTCATTAGTTGACATTGTTTGGACTGTCCAGCGACCTGCTCTTCCTGCGCACCACAAGTGACAATTATTAGAAAATCATAAAAACTCAGTGATTGCATCCTAGGCGAAAGATACACTAGCAGCTATAATAGCCATAGATCGCCGCTTTCCGGGCCCACCTCCACCGAGACTTGTTTCTGAATGACTATGAACACTGCTGTCGGACCTGAGTTATAAACGCGGTGCCTTCAGTGCAGGAGCACTGCATGACGCACATTATTAAAAGGTCTTCGTATTTACTTTGTTGTTAGGACAGAGATTTCAGATGCGTCTGTGAATATCATTTTATGATTTGATCAAAATCAGGGCTAGGCTGTCCAGCAAGATTATCAATTACTTCATGCAAACACAGCTAATCATAACAGCTCTGCATCTTGAAAAAAAAGCTTAATATTACCTAACTAGATGTCACGGAGTTAAAAATATCAATTAAAACTTTCCATTACATAGTATGTTTACGAAATAAGGATGAAGATATTTCTAATTATAAATATGTATCAGCTTTAATGCACTTGTCAAAATAACAGTAAATTCCAAAATATAGATGTATATATTTTTTATGCCAGTTCAGCATGTATCAAGTTCAAGTTCAAGTTGAGCTTTATTGTCATTCCGCTACATGTGTGGACATACAGTGGGATGAGATGTCGTGCCTCACAGGACCACGGTGCTACATAAATACAGACATACAACATGAAGTAAAAACAGTATAAACCTATAAACAACTAACCTACTGTCAGCTTTGACTATACATATGCTATATATAAAAGTGGTTACCTATACATAAACTAAAAAAAATAATAAAAAATACAAACTGTGCAACTGTGCAGACGACTTCAAATACTGTACATGTGCAAAAAGAGAGACATTCAAGCAGCTGACTGGGGAACAGTGTAAGGTGATTTGTGGTGCATGAGCCAGTAAACATACATACATTACAGTTATATATTGCAATCAGTCTGTCTAGTGCATGTAGAGGCGAGTGTGTTGCTACAGGTGGCTTGTGCAGGCCCGCTCACCTGTGCGTAGCACACTTGAATTGCACAAAAATAACATTTTTTTTCCTGTGATGTGGTAGGGTGGGTGTGTGTGTGTGTGTGTGTGGGGGGGGGTAGTCCATGTTTCAGGATGTAGGGGTTTGTTTGGGGTTTCAGAGAGGGGCGGTGTGATGTGAGTTCAGGGCTCTCACAGCCTGGGGGAAAAAGCTGTTGAGCAGTCTGGCGGAGCGGGCTCTGATACTCTGGTACCGTCTACCTGAGGGTAGGAGCTGGAAGAGACTGTGGGAGGGGTGGGTGTGGTCCTTCACGATACTTTTTGCTTTGCTGGAGCATCGTGTAAGGAAAATATCCAGGATGGAGGGGAGAGGGGCACCAATGATTTTTGCAGCTGTGTTCACTGTCCGCTGGAGGGTCTTGCGGTCTGCTGCACTGCAGTTCCCGTACCAGACAGTGATGCAGCTGGTCAGCACGCTCTCAATGGTACCCCTGTAGAAGGTGGTGAGGATGGGTGGAGGGAGGCTTGCTCTTTTCAGCCGGCGGAGAAAGTGCAGGCGCTGTTGTGCCTTCTTGGAGACAGACCTGGTGTTGGTGGTCCAGGTGAGGTCCTCTGTGATGTGCAACCCCAGGAATTTAGTGCTGCTGACTCTCTCCACAGTCGAGCTGTCGATGATCAGTGGGGGGTGGTCACAGAGTTTCTCCTGAAGTCCATCACAACTTCCTTTGTCTTCTCCACATTGAGGGACAGGTTGTTAGCGCCACACCATTCAGCCAGCTGTGCCACTTCCTCTCTGTAGTGCGTTTCATCATTGTTGCTGATGAGACCTACCACTGATGTGTCATCGGCAAACTTGATGATGTGGTTGGAGCTGAACTTGGCAGTGCAGTCGTGGGTCAGCAGCGTGAAGAGCAGCGGGCTGAGCACACAGCCCTGTGGGGCACCTGTGCTCAGTGTGGTAGTGCTCGAGGTGTTGTGGCCGACACGGACTGACTGAGGTCTTCCAGTTAGAAAGTCCAGGATCCAATTACAGAGGGAGTTGTTAAGGCCCAGCAGGTTTAATTTATTGATGAGCTGTTGTGGGATTATTGTGTTGAATGCTGAGCTGAAGTCGATGAACAGCATTCTAACATAGGAGTCTTTATTTTCTAGATGGGTAAGAGCCAGGTGGAGGGTGGAGGAAATTGCATCATCCGTAGAGCGGTTTGGGCGGTATGCAAACTGGAGCGGATCGAGTGTGTTGGGGAGGCTGGTTTTGATGTTGTGCATGACTAGCCTCTCAAAGCACTTCATTATGATTGGAGTCAGTGCTATGGGACGGTAGTCATTTAGACAGGACACAGGTGATTTTTTTGGTACCGGTATGATCGTTGTGGATTTGAGACATGTGGGGATGACTGCCTGGCTCAGCGAGGTGTTGAAGATATCTGTTAGGACATCTGTCAGCTGTGCAGCACAGTCTTTCAGTGCGCGGCCAGGTATATTGTCAGGACCCGCAGCCTTGCGTGGGTTAATCCTAGATAGGGTCTTCCTTACGTCGGCTGGAGACAGACAGAGTGCCTGGTCGTTGGGAGGTGTGGGAGTTTTTGTGCAGGTGTGTCGTTCTGCATTTCAAACCGTGAATAAAAGTGGTTGAGTACATCTGGGAGGGATGTGTCGTCATCACAGGCCTGTGGCGGGGGCTTGTAGTCAGTGATGGTCTGAATGGCTTGCCACAGGCTCCGTGTATCTCTGCTGTTTGTGAAATGATTATTGATTTTATTGCCATATGACTGTTTTGCATTTTTGATGCCACGGGACAGATTGGCTCTTGCTGTTTTGAGGGCTGCTTTATCTCCTGATCTGAACGCTTCATCTCTGGTTTTTAGCAGCCCACGAACCTCTGCTGTCATCCATGGCTTCCGGTTTGCACGTGTGGTGATGGTCTTGGTGACTGTCACATCATCAATGCAGTATTTGATGTAAGCAGTCACAGTTTCAGTGTACTCCTGCAGGTCTGTATGGTTATTATAGGTGGCCGCCTCTTTAAACATGTTCCAGTCTGTGTCCTGGAAGCAGTCCTGCAGTGCTGAGGTAGCATTGTCTGGCCATACCGTGATCTGCTTTTGAACCGGTTTGGCCAGTTTGAGAAGTGGTCTGTATGCTGGGGTTAGCATAACAGAGATGTGGTCCGAGTATCCGAGATGGGGGCGGGGTTCGGCTTTGTATGCGTTTTCACTGTTGTGTAAACAAAGTCCAGTGTGTTATTTCCCCTTGTTGCAAAATTCACATGTTGGTAGAACTTTGGTAAAACTGTCTTTAAGTTAGCGTGGTTGAAGTCGCCGGCTATGATGAAAAAGCCGTCGGGGTTATTTGTTTGTTGTTCGCTGATGGCGCTGTACAGATCACGAAGCGCGTCCTTAGCATTTGCACACGGGGGAATGTACACCGCGACAATAACAATGGCCGTGAACTCCCGCGGCAGATAGAACGGTCGACATTTCACAACCATAAACTCCACCAGCGATGAACAGTGTTTTGATAATACCGCAGCATTGTTACACCATTCTTTGTTGATATACACACACAATCCGCCCCGCGAGTCTTACCAGACAGTGATGAATCTCTGTCCGCTCGGCAGCAGGAAAGTCCGTTAAGCTGAATGGCGGAGTCCGGGATGTTGTCGTTTAGCCATGTTTCAGTGAAAACAAACACACAACAATCCCTTGTCTCATGCTGTGTAGACCGGCTGAGTTGAATTAAGTCCAGTTTGTTTTCCAGAGAGCGAACGTTTGAGAGCATGAGTGATGGAATCGCTGGTCTAGTTGGGTTAGCCCTTAGCCTAGCTCGAATACCTCCACGCTTGCCGCGCTTCTGTCCCCTCTCACACCGCCGGCGTCGCCGTTTTGTGCGGGTGGCATCAGTAGGCGAGGCCGCGGTCTCGGGGTCCGGCTTCAGCAGCAGACAGAGGCCTTGTAGCTTCTCAGTAGTCGCCGGTGAAAGCTGATGTTTGTACACATTGCCGATATCCAGGAGGCTCTGGCGATCATAGATGTGTTTCCGGGTGTTTGTCCTTTGATTTTTTGATAAAGTCAGACAGTTTGAAGACGAGGAGACGAGACTAACAGACATAGATGTATATATTTTTTATGACCAGTTCAGCATGTATAATTTATCATTTACAAATAAATGTCCAAACACTCCATTTAATGTCAAAGAATGGAAAACATTTGGGTCCTGTTTGCATTTCAGTCACTGGCCATAATTCTAAACTTGACATAAGAATTAGGCATAAAATAATGCCATACATGTGAGAGAGTTGCTCGGAGGAGGATAGAAATCCTGTGTTTGTGGCAGTTTGTCAAGTCGTTAAGGGGCTTCTTCACCTTATAAATGGTTTTCAAAATCAAAAGTGCAATGAAATGCACATATTTTGTGAGAAAGTGACATGCAAGGGCACAATTTGTGGAATCAGCAGCCCAAAATTTGTAAAAAAACAAGTATTGGATTCCATTCAGCACTAATCAAATAGCACTAATTAAATAAAATGCATTCCAATATGAAACAGAACAAAAATAGTCAGAAATAATTGCGAAATTTACCAGTTTAAACAAGAATGCATTTATTAACAATGAACAGAACAATCAGAGCAATGCATGAAATAAATTAAATCAATGTAACAAAAGAACAAACCCTGATGGTATCAGGAAATCAGCAATTAATTAATCATAAACACTGAGAATTATGCGTCCTTTAGCTCCTTCTGAACCTTTCGAAATGTTTCGATTTCATCCTGAGAGCGAATGTATGATTCGATTTCACTGTCTGATATGTCTTCATCTCCAGTCACTTCCAGCTGCGGAGCATCAACCCTCTGCCGCTTGCGACTCTTCACGCAGGGGGGTAAAAACAAGTGCCTTTTACTCCAGTGGTTTGGTGGTAGTTGATCATCTGTGGCTTCTTTATCAGGAGGATTCTCACATTCTGCCTGACCGGGATCCACGAGCTCAGGAGTCTTTGAGGAAGGTGAATCAGAGCGGTTTGAATCTGACGGCTCATTGTCACATTCTGTCGTTTGTGCAGTTTGGGTTTCATTTTGCAGCTGTTGTTCGTAGTTTCTAGCGGCCCTCGTGAGCAACACCTTGCGGTTCTTCAGGATGTCATCCACCAGTTTGACCACGGTGTTGGGCTCCACCGCGCCCCCCTCAGCCACGGCAGCTCTCGGCCCAGTTTACACAGCACGTCCCGCAGCTCTTTCAGCCGCTTCACAACCGTCTCTCTGCTCCTGCGCCATGACTGTTCAGGCGCTTGTCCGATCTTGCAGAACTTACTGAAGGTGTATTTCATGCGGACCTGCAAATGATTATGTATTCTATAATATAGGGTACAATTCTGTCCATTCATTGCAGGAAAAAAAAAACTGCATATTTTTTTTTTTAACTTTGTGTTTACAGCCACTTTCAATCAATTTAAACCTTCCTTGCTGAATAAAGTTTTAATTTCTAAAAATGCACTGATGATAGCACACGTAAGTCACAGAGACGTATTTACATCTGCAAGACAGATTTTTTAGGGTGTCTGCACATCTACGTCTATAGGATGTTTCCCTATTAGATGTCAAATAGAGGTTTATAAAATGTTTTTAAGGTGTTTATGATCTGGAATGTAAATAAAACTGACATCTTACAGAAGTTTGTACACTTTCCAGATGAAGCGATCTTTAACAGACTTGCAGATGTACGTGTGCTATCTGGACCACAAATGTCTCACTTTAGTGTTAATCACTTAATGACAAAATTATGAAAATATGATATCCCTCACCATAGGATTTAGAGACTGCCAGGCCAAATACACCGCTGCAATGAGGAGGGGCAAAGGCTGGCGGCCCGTCACTATCCAGGTATCAGTGGCTAGTTCAATCAAAGCAGACGTCCTGTCCACCAGCCGTTGGGGGGGCTCAGCAAACACCTCTTCCACCTGTTGAGGACCCAGCTTGAAACTACAAAAAACACAGAAAGTGAACAATCAGACTTTTGCATCAACTAAAACATTGTGCAAGTCATAAAAGCGTTAGACATACTCATAGCAGAAGCTTTCCAGCATGTCCATGATGCCGATAGTGCTGATCTCAATGTTCAGAGCCTTTGTAAACTCTCGATAAACGGCGCCCAATGTCGCATTTTCCACTTCCAACAGGTAACTCATGGTTCCCATGGCAACAGGCCAGTTGCACTGGCGACAGACGGACAGTACGCAACAGCCTCCCAAGATCTCTTTCTTGGTTAAGGTCACATAGAGGAAGTTTGGGTGGTTGTAAGCGCGCCCAAAGAGACTCACTACTGACGACTCCATGTCGCTGGATAATCGGAGGATACGGCACAGCGCACGGACCCGAATGTAGCCTGGAAAGAGAGAAAAACTCAAATTAATCAGATTATATACTTATCCTGTCCATATGACTGACAAAACCATGAGAACCCAGCAAATCATTTAAAGTCTGCATGACCCACCAGTGTTACTATTACATTTTTGGTAATTGACAATTTGGTACTTTTGTAAATAAAATACAGCAAATATAAATATACATTTTAAACAAAAAACCTAAAGGAATAGTTCATCCAAATTTGAACATTTTGATCTACTCGAGCTCAGGCCATCCAAGATGTAGATGAGTTTGTTTCTTCATCAGAACAGATTTGGAGAAATTTAGCTTTACATCATTTGCTCACCAATGGATCCTGTGCAGTGAATGGGTGCCGTCAGAATATGTTGGTGGACTTGATGTGAGAGGACAACAGAAGATGGATTTTTTCACTGGAGGAAGAATTATTTTGGATTATGGACTCGTATTTTGGCCAGAAGCAGCGGTTTGAAGGTAAAACATCTAAAGGATTTGTTTCTCACAAACAGTTTTTGCTTCATAAGATGTTAATTAATGGATTGGACTGGAGTGGTGTGGATTATTGTGATGCTTTTATCAGCTGTTTGGACTCTCATTCTGATGGCACCCATTCACTGCAGAGCATCCACTGGTGAGCAAGTGATGTAATGCTAAATTTGGCCTGAGGTTAAATTAATAGCAAATCTTGGTGTATTCACACCTGTCTTGTTTGGTTCGATTGAATCGAACTCAAGTTCGTTTTCTCCCTTGGAGCGGATCTTTTGGGCAGGTGTGAATACAGCAATTGCACTCAGGTGCGGACCAAACAACCATACCGAGACCCAGCTGAAGAGGTGGTCTCGGTCCGCTTCCAAACTAACTCTGGTACGGTTGAATGGATGAACCAATGTATGGATGACCTTAAACACACATGTGGTTTTGTTTACAGTTTCTGGTTCACTTGCAATAAGGACAGTGTGCAAGCGAACCGCACCAAACCAAAAAAAAAAAATCAACATTGTATTTGGTCCGGACCAAAGCAAGTGAACTAGTGGACGTTTCCTGGTGTGAATACACCCTTAATTTCTGGGTGAGCTATTCCATTAACCACAATTATTTATTTATTTTAAACCCACTAAAAACTACAATTATAAATTCTGCCATGGCAGCAAAGTGAAATAATACTGAAATTACAAAAACTAAAGCAAAAAAACTAAAATACAAAAACACAAACTTAACGTACACTAAAATTTAAATAAATCCTAAAAATATAAAAACATGGCTAATATTAATAAATAATATATAATAGTATAAAAATAATACAACAATAAAGTGTTTCAATAAAAATCCACCCCCTGGACCTGACAGCAAGCTCCAAACATTTAAAAATGATCAGCAAGGTTGTTCAATATTAGGACCTGTTGATCTTACCAGCAATTAGATTTCGACACGGTTGCTTGGACACCTCTGTGGAAGCATGATAGGGCACAACTGGACAAAACAAAAGAAACAGATGTCAAAGCAGCAGTTTTCATGCAGACTGAATGAAGATCAGTTCAAAGTGAAGTGTCCTGTGCTGGGTTACCTCTGCCCTGGGTCTCTTCACTCAGTGAGGTGGTCAGATGTCCCTCAGAGACCACTGACCCACAGTCCACACACACCCACTGCCTCTGAGAGTACAGATCATCCTCCACCACATTAGACGAGCCACACTCGGGACAACTGCTCGGCATACCTGCATGAGAAGCATATCAACTACTGGCCACCAGTAGCTCCGGGTGTGTGGTGTGTGTGTGTGTGTGTGTGTGTGTGTGTGTAAATGCAGAGCACGAATTCCGAGTATGTGTCACCATACTTGGTATGTCACTTTCGCCATCAGACTAATGCAAACATTACAAATTAGGACCCTTTACAGAAAACCTAAAAGCAGGTGATAATAATTAAGCAGGGCTTAGCTTTAGTTTCTTTATGTGCGACTGTCTGCTGATCATTAAATGACTAACTTTAAATCATATGCACTATGGAACGAATGAAAGAGAATCACACTGTTCAGCAAGTGTCAAAATAGACTGTGTAAGTTACATTATTGAAATAGTTGGGCATCTTACTGGTGGCGGTTGATCCTCAAATGGTCGGCAGAATATTACTATGATAGATAATTAAAATACGTTGTTTCTATTCCGCACAAACGGCTGAAAGCGGCGGCTCTTCACTTCTTGCGACAAGTGTACGTTTGTTTTTAACGCCGCCGCGCTTCCTGATGACGTTAATAGTCCGGGCGGAAGCAAGGCTGTCAGTAATCATCATAACATAATCGTTCCATAACATAGAAATTAACATAGTTTTCAGAAGCCTGACATTTCTGTTTAAAATATCCTTTTTTTATTGATCTTATGTAATATTCTAATTTTCTGAGACACTGAATTTTTGGGTTTTCATTATCTGTAAGCCATAATCATCAAAATTTCAAGAAATAAAGGCTTGAAATAGTTCACGCTATGTGTAATTAATCTATATAAAATGTGTTTCACTTTCTGAAATGAGTGACAAAAATATTGAACTTTTTCATGATATTCTATTTTTTTTATAGTACCTGTATTAGTGGAAACTAACCAAAATAAATTAACATAGGATCTCATTCAAATAGTGTAAGAAGATTACACACATTTGTATCATTTTATTATAAATGACGAAGGCTATAATCACGAAGTTATGAGAAATTATGGACACCATGGTCAATTTCAATGTGTTTTTCAAGCATTCCATGATCCCAAAGGTACAGCAGCCAGCATGTAAACATTGTCAGGAGTCCTGTGTAGACAGCCTACATATTTGTTATGGGCCATTACAGCATCTGACATTCCCTCAATAGTGTGTGTGTGTGTGTGTTATTTTTTAACAATAATCATTCAAAGCTTAACTTGTATTCTTAAAAATGCACAGACACAATCATGTGACACAGCTCTTTACAAAGCCACACCTGTGACATTCTTTATTTCAAAAGCAGAGAATAATAAAGTAAGTTTGACAAAAGGTATAAAGTACAAATGATCACATGTTCATTATTTACAGATGAACTGATTCTTTTAAAGTGCTTCACTGAAAAGAAAACAACGTATCAATACAGAGATCTGCCTACAAAATAACATACAGCTTTCTAATTTATTTAAAACATGTTTCAAGAATATATGTAGCGCTATTTTGTTTACTTATTAATGTGTGGGTTGTGTTCATTGAACGCTTTGACCAAAACATTTAATAGATGGTATTTATAATCTATAATACTAATCAAATAACATTTGTAATTCAAATGGAAAAATGTAGACAGTAAAAATCTTTGGAGAAGATACTTAACTTTTATTTCAACATGTACAAAAATAAATCAGTCACATGGTTATGTGAATCTGAAGCAAGCCAAATAACAAACATTCATGTCATCACCATTCAGCCAGAGACGTCACGTGCACACCCTGATCTTCGGCTCACTGGCGTCTGCAGTTACAGCTACTGGATTTAGTGAAAACCTCTGGTGATTTACCCACAACCATGTACTGTTGTTCACCCTATATTTGTGATTGCAGTGCACATTAAATACAAAACTCTTGTTAAAAAAGTGCTTAAATGGACTTCTTCATCGAGCTCAAGGACATTAAGATGTTGGGGCTCTCCTCCAAGACACGGACCAGAAGATTGTCTATATACTGCTCCAGTTCCCCAATCTTAGCATCCTTCTGAGAAAGCTGCTGCTTCTGCTTTTCCAACAAGTTAATGATTTCTTCATGGGTTAGCTGGGAGTACGGCCCCGTCCCTTTAGCCTCTGGGGCCTTAAATATACAGTTGAACAAAAAATACATGCTTAAAAGTCAGCTGAGAGGAGAACATCTTAAACAGCCATTTTTCTATTTAACGCATGGTAAATGGCAACACAAAAGTAGAAGAGAAAAAAAAGCTCATGCTACCTTCATCTTAACTTGCAAGTCATCTGTAATTTTAGCAGATCTGGAAGCGTCTTGGGTCTCTCTGAGGTCTGGCTGCTTGTCAGCGGTGCTCAGGGGTTTCACTGCATGGGGCCTGAAAAGAAAAAGAGATCTGTAAGTCTTACAGGCATATCTGAGTTTGCAGGGGTGGAATACAAAGCAGTCAATTTCAGAACTCTGCCAGCAGACATTTGTGCTTAATTTTGAAATAACCATTTGTAAAAAATGAGAAAGGGTGACGAATACACCCTGCCCTGAATTTTTGAACTTCAAAGAACATGGAGGAACTGTTAAATGTGAAAACGGATGCCTTTATGTTCAAAGATGAAAGTGTTCATATCTGTGGTTTTCAATTATCGGATAACTGTTTTAGAATTAATGCAAAAAAAAAAAAATTCACACTGGGAAATTAAACACCCCAACCATATGATCTGAAACTCTGAAAAGACAAAATGTTTAAACCATTGCAAACCATGCTCTTCAGAAGGGCCAGTTATGTGGAATGTCACATAAAAGTCCCAACAAGGAGTAATCTAGGGTCCAGAGTGTAATAATGTAAAAATACCTTGGAGTCAAGCAATAAGTCACATGAACTGGTGATCACAAGTCCTGGCACAGAAACCATTGTAACTTATACCTCCCTATTTTTTGGGAAATAATCATAACATTTTAAGAGTTTTATGTTCTTATGTTAAGGTGCAAAGAAAAAAAATGCAGTTGGACCAAACAAATGACAATTTTAAGACCAAGCAAAAGGTTCTATGGGTAAAAGAAATGCTGTGTTGGGGCAAGTTGAAGCCAAACTCTGCAGGGCAGTGGCCCTCCAGGGGCAGGATTGGACACCACTGAGGTTGTACTACTAGGTGAATACTATGTCATGTAATGAATATTCATGAGTCAAGTTGGTGAGTTAAATAAAATGTTCCTACCTATCAGATATTTTTTACATCAATGTCCACTAAAAATGAATGATTGAAAATGACAATCAACTACTCTGGCATACTTCAGAGTATTTGTATCAGGAACCTACAGCCAATATCTGCTACTTTGCTACTGCTACTATGTGAACTTAACCGCGGCTGCATATTCGCAGTACTACCTAGTGGACTCTGTGTCCAAAGTAAACTTTGGGCTTTAGCATACTATAGAAACACAGAGACACTTCCATGTATTTATTATTTAAGCTGTGAACACAGGTCATGGATTTGACTTTCAGCAGAACTTGTAAAAAGGAAGATGTTTGGAGAATAGATTCTACAACAAGGATTATTTACAACTTCACAACCTTTAGAAATGTCAAGAACTACCACAGCATGGCTAACGGGAACCTACAGTGAACACCTGCTACTTCTTCTAAGGGTCTCTAGAAGTTCTTTGCGTGGCCTCACCTGCTGGGTTTGAAGGCAGGATCACCTGTTCTCTCGCGGTCACTCCCATTTTTCTGGCCCAGCGATGGGCTGGACATCAATAAGTGACACTCTGGCTTGTGGGAGAGACCGGTACTCTAACCCATGACCTGCTTCCGGGCTCAAAGGAGAGAGAGCTTGACTGGAGGTTGAAGATGAGTTTACCAGGGATGGGGTAAAACATGAAGTTGACTTGCTACTATTAACAGTTAATGACTTGTCTTGATCTTGTTTGCTGGGTTGACTGGTGGAGATCAGTGCCGCTTCTGGTTGCTGTCTGGATGATGATTTGGCAGGAGGCAACGGGGCCCGACTCTTCTTTTTGGAAACACCACTCCAAGCAGGACATTTTCGGCATTCTCGGGATCATTCGCATTGCAGAGAACCTTTCCAAGGACTGGATCAGACATTGAAGGCATGTCTTCTCCAAAATAGTCCAGTTTAGACTTTTCTGGTAAATCCTTGTGTTTACTTTCTCGTGAGAAAATGTCTTCAGGGTGCTCGGGTTGGGTAGAAGGCTCTTCATCTGCAGGAAGATCATCAAGCTTGTCAGTCGACTCATCTATTTGATCAATACAAGAGTTTGAGGCAGCACTGGTTTCATGTTCAGTCAAATGGACATTACTACTTGCTTGGTTGCTTGTTTCAGTTTCAGATGCAGATGCCTTGCAAGATGTTGACAGCAATGAAGGCTTTGGAGCTGGACCCTTGTTGTGTTTAGTTGTTTTGACCTCGGTAGATATAAAAGGGTTTGTTTCTTGCCTGTTACTGGGATGACCCTGGATAAGATACGATAAACTAGTGTTCCCAAAATCGGTAGCATCAGAGGTCCTTGACTCTTCTTGCAAAAACGGGCACACTTTGTTAGTCTGGTCTATTTCCTGCAATCTAGTAGTTCTCCATTCACCAGTATGAAGAGGAGTGGTAGTTAGGTCTGCATGTTCGTTTTGCACTTCTTGCTTGTTCTTTGGTGGTAAGGGGGCAGGACGTTTGTCCCTTCGTAAACTGCAGGAATCAGAGTCTCCACCATCCTCAGATGCTCTAGATGGAAAATCTTGTGTTGTTTCAGGAATTGCTGGTGCTTTTGGAGGGACATCTGGTTTTCCCATCTGCGTCTTGTTCTGGGGAGGCATTGGGGCATGTCGTTTCTTCTCTGACCTTTCTGCGGTGTCTCTGAGATGGACAACTTTCTCAGTGTTTTCACCATGAACTTCAGAGTCATCTAAGAACGGGTTGGTGTTTGGCACAGATGCTTGTGCAAAGAAGATTCCAGAAACAGAAGAACTGAAGAAGCAGGATAATGAAAGGGAGCATTAAAGTCGATCAAACACATCTGCTAAATATCGAAATACATTGGCAAGTAAGTTAAAGCAACTTTTCTCTGGTCAACAACTATGAAAGCCACTGAAAGGACCATTTTAAGTCTTTAAAACTGACCCTATTTACTTTCATGTTATTGAACAAATGTTATCAATATCCATAAACGTTTTAAAAGGATAGTCAACATCAAAATTACAATTCTGTCACCATTTACTCATCCTCGTGTCATTCCAAACCTTTCTGGAATACGTTTATGGACATTTATTACATTTGAGCAATAACGATTTCTGAGAGAAACTCGCACAAAACGTCCTTACTTTAACTGCAGCCTTGAAGGGACAGCTGGTTTAGATTTAAAGAGCCACCCTACAAATCATGCTATTTGCTCTGCAGTCTCCTACACATTCCAGAACCGTTTCATGAAGCCCTCAAGTGCACGAGTCAGAGAAAAAGAACTGCCTGATCAGCTGTTTTCCAGGGAAACAGATTTCTCCAGCTTCCCCTGGGTTAGACATCAATCAAGTACCACACGAAAGCTAACACAATGAGGGTTAGAGACCTTAAAAATAACTGTCAGCATTAATGCATCTTAGCAAAAATAAACAGATAAGACCATGGTGAGAAAGACTCTTTATTTAGGTTTGGGTATTTCATTTGGTTAAGGGTTACTCATTTTATTCGGGATGATAATCATCTTCAGAAAATATGATGAAAAAAACTAAAAGTTAATGTGAATTGTCCTTACTTTGAGCCCTTGAAATAGTTTCAAAAGAACTGCGTCGCATACCAGATGTTTTTTGGACTTGTACAAACACACACTCATACCAACACACACACACAGACTACTGCATATTTAGTAATAGTGCCATATGCACTTACACAACGGCGTTAATCACGATAACATGGTGTTATGGGCCATACCACACTGAAATCTAGTTAGTCCAAGCATACTACAGAAACATTGCGAGACACTTCCATGCCATTAATATTCAAGCTGTGATTATGGGTCATGGATTTGCCTTCCAGCAGAATTGGTAAAAAAGCAGACGTTTGGAGAATGATTTGAAACAGCTCTGTGAAATGATAAAAGTATGAGTTCTGAAGAACGTTGAGAGTTCTTAGAGTTGCAAAGACTAGTTAGAGTTAGTCAGACGTCTGTCAAAACAAAAACTTCATCAAAAAGGAGTGCTTCCTTTTGGTTCTGACAAGTAAACAGAAGCTAAATGCATTCAACTGACTGGTCACGGTTGTTTGTTTACATTATAAATATAACTTTTCATGAAAAGTGGCACAGTGACATTCTATTAGTCCAAAATGTGCCCCTCATAGATGTATATTAAACATCAATTATGTTCTGAGTGGCTGATTTTAACACCTCACACAGCATTTTGTTTACACAGAACAGAAATTATTAAGTTGCCATGTTGTGTTTTTGGGCCTAATTCATCATATAACACATACAGATTTTTATTCTTAGGCAATAGCTGGTTTCACTAACAATTTACATAAAAAACTTGTTTATGTTTCATTAAGGCCAAAGGGATGTAATTTAAAAACACAAACGTTCTGTGCTTTCAGGTAAGACACTGACCTTGGCTTGACTGCGGAGACTTTAGTGGACTGACTGAGGGCTTCAGGTTGAGAAATGGTGGGTTGTTCGAAGGCATTGGTGGAGCTCTCGTCGAATAAGAGAGGGTCTTCAAAGGGATTGGTGGATAGGATGTGGTCCGGGTTAATCTCGTCAGATGCTTTTTTACTCTTATTCAGACGAGCACTCCTGGGTTTCGCCTCGGGCCGCTGTTCTTTTTCTTTCTTTTGTTTCTCCATTTCTTCTTTCTCTTGCCTGATTCTCTCCTGGTCTGCTTTCTCTTTCAGCTTCCTCTTCTCCTCCTCCTCTTCCTCAGCATTTCTTCTCACCTGCTCCTCTCTCATCCTTTCTTCTAATCTCTTATTCGCAAGCTCCAACTTCTCTTTTTCCTGTCGCACCCTTTCTTGCTCTTTTCTTTCCATCTCCTCAGACAGTTGTCTCTCTTCTTCCTCTTTCCTTTTCCTCTTCTCCTCTGCTTCCATCTTTCCTCTTTCCTCTTCTTCAGCATGTCTTCGGTCCATCTCCAACTTTCTTGACTCCTCTTCTTTCTGCAACCTTTCATTCTCAAGTCTCATTCTCTCCTCTTCATCAATTCTCCTCCATTCTTCCTTCCTAGCCTTTTCCTCTTCCTCCATTCTCTTCCTTTTCTCCTCTTTGATCCTCTCCTCCTCAGCTTTCCTTATTTCCTCTTCCTGTCTAACTCGTTCCTGTTCCTTCTTTATTCGGATCATTTTCTCCTGCTCTATCCTTTTTCTTTCTCTTTCCTCTTCCTGTAGCTTCCTCTTCTCTTCCTCTCTCTCCACCTGCTTCCTCTCCTCTTCCCTCTCCATCCTCTTTCTTTCCTCCTCTCTTTCAATTCGTTTTCGTTCTTCTTCCTTCTCTATCCACTTTCTTTCTTCCTCTCTCTCAATCCTTTTCCTCTCCTCTTCCAGTTTCTCTAGCTTTCTCTTCTCTTCCTCTCTTTCCAACCATTTTCTCTCCTCTTCTTGTTCTCTCTCAATCCGTTTCCTCTCCCCCTCTTCAGCCTGTCTTCTTTCCTCCTCTAGTCTTTTCCTGACTTCCTCTTCCTGTTTCTCTGTTCCACTTGTCTTCTGCGCATCTCTTCCACTGTATTCTCTTGAGTTTGGTCCGAGGAGTCCATTGAGGTGCTGGAGGTTTTCCGGTCATGACCTCTGCGCAGGTCCTCCATGGATCCAAGGCCGGAACTGTTCAGGCTGAAGGTGGAACTGGCCTTGGATCCTCTGGTCTCAGACTCTTCTGTGTAGAGGTGACTGCCGTTGATGCACACGTTGCCCTGCGCCATGCCTAGTCCAAGAGACCCAGCACCCTGGGAAACCTTGCTGTCAGAGCTTCCGGTACGCTTGTGCTTCAGAAATTTGAATTTCTTTTTGCCTTTAAAAAAAAAAAAAAAAAAAAAAGGAACATTACAATAATAGTACACTATTGAAATGTTGCATCAATTTATCAATTTTGGCAGACACTAACTTCTGCTAGTTATGTTTTTAATTTATGTTGTAATTATGTAGGGGTGGACAATATATTGGTACTACAGCAATTATCTGTCTATATTATACTGGAGATTTGAGTCATTTATCATGCTCATTTTCCCTATTTTTACATTTGGACTACCTTTGTCTTAATCTAACACTAACTTAAAATCTGTGTTATTTTAGTATCGTTAATATTATATTTTGAGTTTTTTTTATTTTGTAATGTAGTAACTGTTTTATTAAACAATTCTTTGTCATTTTTCTTAGTTTTATTTTTAGGTAAGTCTATTTTTATTTATTTTTTATTTCAGTATGTTAAATATAAGTTTTTATTTATATTTTATATTTCAGTCATCATGTTAAGCTAACTGAAAACCAAAATATTGGTGGATATTTAGACCAAAGTGGGCGAAGATAAAAAATCTTTGTTATTTTATCTTTGTTATTAAAAATAAGAACAAATTACACATTTACACATATATAAAAAATAAAACAAACAGTGCTTTATTTTCAGGTAAAATAGGCATATTTAGCAGGAACATTCAAGAAACTGAATGAGCAAACAAAAGCATATATAGATTGAGTCATTTTATTATATTTCAGCAGTCAAGAGCCAAAATTTTTCCCTTAAAGGTAATAACAAATTTACTCTTTCAGGACTTTGGTGAACATGCTAGCACCATATTGTGTTTATTGTTTTTAGTTATAAAATGCAACAAGAAAAAATATGGTAGCAGACATAACATCCCTGTTTAATTTTATTAAAATATTATACAATTGATTCTACAGTATTGTATTTACAGACGCTGTTAGACAGGCTTTTTCTTCACTTTCTTTCTAGCCCGTAAGTTACACTTCAGGTGTACCAGTGCAAAAAGTTAGTCTAGAGCCCTGGCATGTATGTGTGCGTGCGTGCGTGCATGTATATATATTTTAGGGGTAGCACGGTACATGCATTTGTACCGAATCATCACAGTATGGACCTTTCGGTTCGGTGCATGAGGCCTTACGACTAATACAGGCAATTCACCGCCAATCCAGAAGGGGGCACCCACAGTAGTACAATGCTGTTTGATAACCGCCAGCAGAAGAACAGCGAACGCCAGGAGTTGCGCGCTTGAAAACAAAGCCCTCTAGACAGTGACCATGTGCTGATTCAGAACGCGTCTCTCACATGGACTGACAAAAGCTTTGTGCTCGTGTATCCTACCTCTCTCATTCGGCACAAATCCAAATATTCCATAATATTTCCATGTTTGCGATGTAACTTATCTGAATGCTAAACTATTATTATGTAAATTATTGGCTTTGTAAGTCAAGTTAATTCAGTCGCGTTCCAACGGTGACACAGAGGCGTGTGCGTTGATGTTCGTATTTTATTTTGATAAAGTAGCCTACCAATGCTAGAACTGATTTAGGAAACGTGATCTGTTTGTAACATTTTTGAATGTTCAATATATACAATTAATAATAAAAAAGTGTGTGTGAGCAGCGCGATCACTTCAACTGTTTCCTTATACCAGCAGAATCAACTTGAAACACTTATTGTCTTATTAATAATCACTGGATAAAGCTCTGCTTTTATTTGTGTACACTCACAATGAAAACAAAACTGATTTTATACATAATATAACAATGTAATAATAGTATTAGTATTAATAATTAGTATTTTCACATTTAGGTGGATTTTTTTATTTATTTGCACTACTGTCTGTTCAAAGTAAATGAAAAGCAACCGAGCATAGATGTTTTTTATTTTCCCCTGTTGTACCGAACCGTGACCCCTGAACCGAGGAACGTCCCGAACCGTGACATCTTGGCACGGTACACAGATGTCACGGTTCGGTACATACCTCGGTTCGATTTCGGTACAACAGGAACAACAAAAGAAATCTACTATGTTCGGTTTCTTTTCATTTATTGCTTTCTTTTCACAGGCAAAATTGTACCAGGCAAATTAAACCAGTATAATTAATATCTTGCATACATTTATTAATTCATGATTTCCCTGGTAATCAAACCTAGGACTTTGGTGATGCTAGCACCATATTGTATTGTTTGACCTGCAAGAAAAATATGGTAGCAGACATATCATCCCTAATATTGAAAATATTACAACAACAGTGTTGTATTTACCTTCAGGAGACTCTATATTTAGGCCAGACGATCTGCTCAGACTGATGGCCGAGTCTTTTTCAGGCAGGGTGGCGAGTGTGGACATGGACTGGGAAATGTTACGGTGCAAACCCGCCTTGGGTGCGAAGAGGGACTTGAGTTTATTCTTCTTTTTGGCTCCAGATGTGGCGTCAGGTAGTTCTTCTCCCTCGCTGTCAGTCAGTACCTGGCCGACTGACGGCACAATGGCAGAAGCAGAATCCGAAATTCCATCTTTCTTTTTCCCTTTCAGCTTATCCTTGATCTTGCCAAGCCGTGAGCGTGACTTTTCCTGCCCAGAGAGGTCGAGGAGCACCTCACCCCTGTCTTTGTCAGCCTTCCCCGTCTTGCCCATCAATTTGAACCATCTGTATGAAAACAAATAGCACAGGATGTTTAGTTTCAAGCATTTTTCATTTCCCAAAGCACCTCCCTTATCAAAGAAAAGAAAGCTAGAAGCAAGACATGAGATGAAATATGAGATAATGTTGTGTCACAGAGCTACACTTTCCAAAATTGCAAAAAGCAAAAACAAAGCTTTGGGATCCCAAAGTCTGAGTGGTTTCATGTGATTGCTGACATTCCTCAACGGCTATAAACCAGAACAGCACATTAAGGTTTAATGACTGAGACACAGTGTTGTCATAACTCAAGGACACTAGTGAAGAACACAGACTGCAAGGTCTAATAAAACACCTTACTGTGTAGAAATCTCAAAATAATGTGTTTTTAGAAATGTAAAACCCTAATTGTCCCTTCAGACATAAATAAAATAGGTCTATCAATCTAAAACTTAAAGCCTAGAGCAAGCTGTTTCTTAGCTACAAAGAGAGATGTATTATGTTGTTTTCCTAGCTAAATGTTGTAGGAAATGAATGTCTAGGCTGGTGAGCTAACATGCCTCTAAGGAACAACAACTTAGATCCATGAAAAACAGAGGAATAAGATGAGTCACAAGGGTGCGGTAACTGCACGCAGGACTCATTTCATGGAAGCTTATGTTTGCAGTAGCACATGGCTGTGAGAATGGAGTGGGTGGCTTAGAAAAGCAATTTTGAGATTGCCACAATATTGACACTCAGGGTAGAAAAAACACATTGGCAGACACATTAGGGTCAGGAAAAAATTAAACTTCACTAAAACCATATTAAAAAGTCAACAGGGAAGTGGTGAAGCTTGACACCTCCAAACTTTTCGACACAGTAACCATTAACCATCTTGTTTCTCAACAGCAGCTGCTACTTTAGTGTGTATGACGACAGTAAGCACTGGACACAGTGAGTAATGCAATTCTAACGCTGCGGAGAAAATAACATGATGGGCGTGTGTTTAAATGACTGTGGCTTTCTGCTAAATAATACTGCGATGAGTCTGAAGCTAAATATAGCAACGCACCCTGGGATTATTAGTGAATGATCACTGCCGCCCGCATATGCCTCAATAACATTTAGCACCATTACGCAGAAAATATTTACGTCAGAGAATAACAAACTAGCTAGTTGGGGTAAACAGTACAATTAAAAGCAACTAATTTCTGTCCGTAATATGTATTTATTTTCTCTGAAATGGATTAAAAAAGCTGTTTTTTCCCAGAAAGATCATAATCACAATATACTGTTAATGCTGCCAAGCAGAAGTGAAACAAGAAGAAAAAGACCTACAGTAGTACATCGATCAAGTCAAGTCTTGTTTAGGACACTGCATTAAATGAACATTAAAAAAACTAGAGGCTAATGGTTTATATGCACCAACATATTCAATATTCTGTAAATATTTCATCACCAGACTTTTAATATGTCGCTTGGCCACATTTCTAAATCACAGCACAGTTTTTAACATTTACATGCAAACAATCTTCTATTTGACATGTAGTTTAATGGTTGGTCTAAAAACTCTACCAAGTATGAATAACTGCAATCAGGGTGTAAAACAGGAATTTCAGGGCGTAAACTAGAAGTGGTTAAAGGGCTGGTAACCAGAAAGTTGCTGAATCAATTCCTGGAAGGAGTGAACCATAAGCGATCACAATTATGGCCTTAAACAATAAAAGCTGTTAAACCACATTTCCTTCAAGCTAATGACACAATGACAAGAGAAATGGCTTTGCACATATGGGAGGTGCTCATTTGAAACGGCATGTTCGGACGACACCTCGCAGCCATAGAAATGCACCGATGCAAACACAAGAAGCTTCTGCAGTGATGTCAATCAGATGAGTTGCATTGCACTTCTGATCACAAGAGGGAAGTTGCAAAAGGGTGTTGCCTGCTTTGAGATGAGCTAAGACCTTTTAGACAAGCTTGAAAAGCTATCATCTACAAAATATTAACCTAACATAAAAATCTGCTAATTATTTAAAAGTATGCATCCCCCCATAAAATGATGATTTTTGGTCTGTAGTACAACTTGACCTTCTCGATTACTTAAAACCATGCAATCATTCATCATACGGAACTGATATTTACTTGACGTTATGCATGATGAAATTCACTTAATTTAGATACTGTGATATACTGTAACTGTTTGATGTGCTGCTAGTTCTGGTTAGTTTTTATTACTTTTTATTTATAGATTTTCAGTTTTCATTAAAAATTTTAGCAAATGTTTGTTATTTTTGTGTTTTGTCATTTTTTATTTTAATATATTTTATTTAATATCTCTATATAGATTATTTTTGTATGTAAACTAAGCAAACATGCTAAATGCTGCCCTGGCAATTAGTTGAAATAAAATAAAAGTTTAAGTTTTTATATGTTCATTTATTTCAGTTAATGTTTATGCAAATGTTTTATAGTTTTAGTTTTAAATTTTCCTTAACGATAAAAAAAGGCTTTCAGTCCCTATTTTTGTAAAGTGTTGGGTAAGATATTAAAGGACTTTAATAAGCAAAGATCTTGACAAACTCATCTGTCTCGCCCTGAAAGATCCTCAATAACAGCTGTGCCCGGACAGAAAGTGAAGGCAGCATCAGATGAATCAGCACTGGATGTTTCATTGTTCCAGTGTGTCTCTCAGCAGCTTGACTTCCTGCATGTGCCAGCGCTGATAAGAGCGTTATGTGACAGGACTGTTTTATCACGCGCAGCAGCGCAGGAACCTTGCCTCAGCTCAACTATGTAATGGCTTCATTTTACTTGTTGTAAAATATTCAATTAACTATGCATGAAGCTCAGATAATTGGATATGTGTGACATAACATGGGTTTTTGTTGATACTTCCAACTGGCAAAATATTTGTTTTATAATATGATGAATTCAATATCCAAGTTTTCATAATCTTGAATTATTTCTGAGGTAAAAGACATTGAATTTAACACTATTTCTCCTTGTAATATTACAGGTTTTGTATTAAGAAAACCGTCTGCAAACAACAACTAAACTTTGTTAGGTGACAGTCGGAGCAGACAGGTGACGTGCTCTCATTCTGCCTCGAATCAGGAAAGAGTTACCGTGTATAAAGTGTCAGCGCATGAGGTCACGCAGAAAGAAACGGCTGATGCCTTCTGTATTTAGCATATTTTAGACACATCCTCTATATGTGTGAGAGAGAAAACCAAGTGTTTTCTTGACTTTGAAGTCTGAAGCGTTGACAAGCCTTGACTTTATCAGGCAGCGCATGTGACGCATGTCAAAGCCTGAGAGACAACTGGGGCACAAACAGAACAATCAGATGCCAGAAAAAGGGATGTTAGATAGTTAACCTTCTCTAAAATACTGCTTTGTTTAAATGGCTGCACAATATAACAGAGGAAATTTGAGTGTGCGACCAAATGTGCACAAAAGGGGTGTGAATTACATGACTAAATACATTTTCAGACTCTGATGGTTGTTAAAATGCAGACACTATACTGTTCAAAAGTTTGAGATCTTTAATCATTTTTATGTCTTTGAAAGGAGTCCCTTATGTTCAACAAGGTTGCATTTATTTGATCAAAAATACAGTAAAAACAGCAATATTTTGAAATACTATTACTATTTATAACTGTTTTCTATCTAAATATAGTTTAAAATGTAATTTATTCCTGTCGCGCAAAGCTGAATTTTCACTGCAGTCTTCAGTATCACATGATCCATCAGAAATAATTATAATATGCTGATATACTGCTCAAGAAATATTTATTGTTATTATTATTATTATCAAACTTGAAAACTGTTGTGCGTAGTAATATTTTCCATTATATTTTTTCAGGATCCTTTGATGAATAGAGAAAGCATTTTGTTTTAAATAAAAAAAATTTTTTTTGTCATTGATTAATTTAATGCACTTTCGCTTAATAAAAATATACATTTATATCAAAAATAAATAAATCTCACTGTGACCCTGAACTTTTGAGCAGAAATTAATAGTGTAACACTAAGTATTATTAATTACAAGTTTTATAAGTAATACTCTTTCTTTTTAAACAAATTATGATTTTAATAGGTTATGATAAAATAAAAACCAGGAACTAGTTCTGGGAACAGCAGATTAGAAAACACTGATATGAAGATCAGTGAAATTGACAACAGTGAGAAGAATAGGAAGTAATTAAAGTCTTCTGATTCATGTAGGCAGAAAGAATGAATCAACTCAATATTCTGGGTTCAACAGAAGCTGTGCTTAATCGATGTTTCCACAACAAAAAAACAACACTAATATAGGTTACACTTACAATAAAAGGTAATGGTGGCAACCTAAATGTAAATTTCTGCTTTTCAATCCTCCAAATATTGGCCCATTCACTTGTACTGTAAGAGCCTCATCATAACCTTGATTTGTTTTTAATTAAAGAAAAAGGACGTTGAAAGTGGAAGCTCAACTTGCACTGAACCCAGAATATTCAAATGATCAAGCTGTTCCAAACATAAAAAGATTGACATCAAAATAAAGCGATGTTTTACAGTGATAACGCCCTGTTGATGTCAACCACAAGACTGTCAATATACATCCTGAGAGGTCAAACTTCAAAAATCACCAGAACTGCAGATCAGTTAACAAGAAACGCCGAGGTCCAGTTTCATATGAGAGTCGGCTTACTTCGAGAGACCTGAGTGAGTTTCCGGTTCCTCTGACCTGGGACAACAGCAGCCCACACGACAAGATATGACTTTCTTAGAATAACAAGATCTAACACTTGACAACAGGAAATGTCTCAGTCAGTCCCAAAAAAAGACCCAGGAGCTGAGCTCTAGTGGCCTAGTTAATAAAAAAAACAGCTTTCATTCTGACTCAACTGTCAGCTGAACTTATAGTGCAAAACAATTATTCGGCAGAAGGCCAGACGAGCGCTGGCTGCCTTTGAGCATAAAATTGAATTAGGTCTCGTAATGAAAATGACCAGGGAGGTTCTAATCAAAGGCTTTGAGCATTTACAAGAAAACAACGGAAGTCATCCAGAGAGCAGGTGAAGAAACACAAGCTCTTCAAATCCAAGGGCAGAATGCTGTGATGGATTTGTGTGCTGCTCTGTAAATGTCAGTCGGAAACGTTGCCTGCTGTGACTGATGTTGCTATGATGTCTAGAGCTAAACTAATTTATTCATGAAGTCTGTGCATAATGTACGCCGAGCGACCTTGGATTACAGAGAGATGGAATAACCACCAGATCCAGTCAAACAGATTTGCACTGACCTTTAACAAACATTCCAAAGGAATGCTGATGGAATTTCATTAAATTATGATGGAGGAAAAGAGGAATTCCATTAGATTCCATTTAGGAATGATTCTGATCTTTAAGAAACCATATTTGGAAACAAAAAGACAGGATTCCAAGTCATGTCAGGAGGTATGTGACGTCTCTGGTTGAGCGAAAGAGATCCCTCCCTGTTCCTTTCGGTCTACCATTACCAAGTCCAAGAACATTCAAAGCTCAGCTCATAATTTCCACATAAGGAAGCTTTGATGCCATCTTTCAGCACAGAAGTATCCTTGTAGAAGTGTCCAAACACTACCCTAATAAGAAGCTGAGAAAAGTCAGATGCACTTGAGAAAGGCCTTCATGTTTTGCCAAATACATTAAAATATAAGGCAAAATGTATATAATATACAGCATATAATCTTGCCGATGAGACCAGAACTAACTGTTGTATTATAAAAATTAATATATATATATATAGTTGTTTATATAAAATAGCCTATAATGTTCACTCACTCAGTTTTGTCGCGGGATTTATTGTCTTGGAGTTCCAGGAGGTTGATGGTCGCCTGGCCGAGCATTTTGTCAGGTCCCACCAGAGCCCGGTGCATCACACACACCTGTAGGTGCAGCGCTCCGCGTTACTGGGGTGAAAGAGCGGCAGGTCGAACGCGGCCTCCTGTTTCCACACCGGCGCGACGCTTTTCTCCGCCACCGAGGTGGAGAACTTATCCTTGGCCACCTGCATGATGGCGTACGCGTCGTTGGAGCCATTCTTCCCCTTGCTCCGCAAACCCCTCGCCTGGAGCACCGTTACCTGGACGCTGGTGGGAAACCACTGCTGGCTTTGCTCTGCCAGAGACATTTCTGTAAAAACCCAACTCGTTTCAGTAAGGACTGAAAAGTCAGCAGGACGCACAAGCTGTCCTGCCCTGCGAGAAGTTTCAGTGTGTCAAAGGTCCGTGAATGTTTCGCTGGAAAAGTTTCACCTAATCCAGTGAAGCAACAAGTAAGCGTCACTCTAAAGCCACGCCCACACTCTTGAGCAACGGCGTGTGGGCGTGGCCTGGACTGACGCAACGTAGAGCTGAAGATTAACGCAGCGCCTGGAACCAATCTTTGCATAACAAATTCTATAAAAATTCTGCTATGTATTTACTTATTGGCCAAAATTACACCCTGACAAATTCTGCTGACTAATATCTTGTTGTGAGCATAAGTAAAGAAATACATAAATAAATGATTAACATCTCGCACAGATTACTCATTCCTGTGTTTAAGACCCATTCATGTTTTATGAAACACTCACACACTAAGAGTATAGCAACATTTTGTATTTGCTTTATAATGATGATTATAATAATAATTCGATGATGTTCCTTTCAGCTATGACAGTTTAACAGAAGTGTGTAATTAAAATGTCCCATGTCTAAATTTAGACATTCTGACACAAAGCTACAATTATACTGAACTGTCATGCTAACAGTGACCAGTTCTCATTGTTCACAAAACACAGGAATACACAGTTGTCTTTTTATTGCAGAAGAGTTTAAACTTTAAAGACTAATGTCATTTCAGCATATAAAACATCCCTCACTCTCATATAGCAAACCACTGAAAAAAGCATTTACAGCTGAAATTAAAGTCATATGAGGAATTTTGCAACATTAACGCTGTAATTTTGCTGTTTATATGAAGCTCATTTGAATCTTTATGGTATAAATGTGCTATATAAATTTAGGTTGTTTCATAATTGTACATTAATATGTTGTTTTTCCACAGTTAGGTAAACAAACCACCAGGTATTAACACCAAGTCACCATCTTTCATTATTAATGAATCTCCATTGTCATTTAGGGTTTTAATAATAAACATGACGTGAACAATCGTGAGGATAATGTGTGTTTGTATTGTTCCTGAAACCCGTCCTTCAGGGCCTTCATAGTTCTGCGTGAGTGGAAGTCAACAGGGCACGTCCCTCAAACAACTCTTTTAATGTACTCCTTTACATAACACAATGAGCTCAGACTGCAGTCTACTGAGGGGAATATCTATTCGTGCAATGCCACACTCTTTTATGTTATAGCTGGGGATGTGTTCTGATGATGTCATCTCTTTCCGAATGATGCCAGACATTTATTGAAAGCATAAGTTCATAATTCAGCCACAGCTCAAAGTCACACACTTCAGGCATTTCATTATTGTAATGCAATAGTGAAACATGAGAAAACAGTGCCCTCTAGAGAGGACTAAGAACATATGCAACAAATAATAATTGAGCCAAAAATCTAAATTCTGTCATCATTTACTCACCCTCATATTGTTCTGTATGACTTTCTTCTGCAGACGATATTTTAAAGGATGTTGGTAAGCAAACAGTTTAGGGTCCCATTGACTTCCAAAATATAAATGCATCATTAATTCTATAGTATGGATAAAAAATTAAATGTAAGTTAATGGGTACAAAAACTGTTTAGTAACCAACATTCTTCAAAATATCTTCATATGTGGTGTATAGAAGAAGTCTCATGCAGTTTTGAAACGACATGAGGGTGAGTAAATAACAGTTTTATTTTTTAGGTGAACTATAACTTTAATGCTTGATTTGTATTGAACATGACTTTAATTTCATTGTGTTCCTCGCACAAATCTATCGTACGGCTTCAGAAGATTTCAGGACTGTTTATGATGCTTTCACGGTGCTTCTTTGTCCTTTTTAGAGCTTGATAATCCTGGTCACCATCCACTTTCATTGATTAGAGAAATCATTTCTCCTTTTGTGTTCCATGGAATAAAATAAGACACAATTTTTAGGTGAATTATATGTTTGCCAATTTTATATATTTTTTTGGAACAGCATAATTCAAAATTATGAGCATGTTCTATGAAATACTCTGAATTACTGAAAACCAGTATTATTAGTATATATATAAATGTTTTTATTACCTGAAATAAAATTAACAAATATTCCAGCTACTACCTTGGTAGTGGATAATGGGGATCCAAATAAAATAAAATAAATAAATTCCAGCTAGCTGGCAAGGCAAATAGCTCATATTATTTTAGTTTAAGTAAAACTGATATTATATTTTTTTAACCTGTATAGATATAGCATACTTAAAAATTAAACAATTACTAAAATGACAAAAACACACGATACAATTAAGAAAACTTTACAATTAAAATGGAAAATAAATATAAAAACTGATTCATAATATTAATAAGAACTATAATAGCTCAATAATAGTAAAATAAAACAGCTGAAAACATTCAAACTAATGAGCATACCAACCCATGGTGTTGATTTCGAGTGCTCCTCACCAGTGTTTTTAGGGAGTGAGGGGTCACAGGGCATCTCTGCTGAGCGTGTTTCCCACAGTACAGCTCCTCATCCACACAGAAATGAGACTGAAAGCACAGTCCCTGCACGTATAGCACTCCACGTGTCTGTAGCGTCTCTCTCTCTGATCTTCACCACCTGAGTTCTGCAGCAGGACACAGACTAGGCTACTGATCTTCGTGAATTCCTGACATTAATTGCCCTCAAAAGTATTTGAATACTTAAAACACTAAAAAAATTAGACAATATCAAAACACTATCACTTTTCTTTCTCAAGAAAATATATATTCAGTCACGATCAAAAATATCAGCACCCCTGGTAAATATGATCAAAGAAGGCTGTGAAAATGAATCTGCATTGTTGATCCTTTTGATCTTTTATAGACACATTGGCCACAATTAACTGCACCCTTTTTATTCAATACTTTTTGAAAATTCCATTTGCCAGTTTAACAGCTCTACATGTTCTCCTATAATGCCTGATGAGGTTAGAGAACACCTGACAAGATCAGAGACCATTCCTTCATCCAGAATCACTCCAGATCCTTTAGATTCACAGCTCCATGACGGTGCTTCTCTTCAGTTCACAGGGTTCACTCATTTCTACAGGGTTCAGGTCAGAGGACTGGAATGGACATAGCAGAAGCTTGGTTTTGTGCTCAGGACCCATTTTTTGTGTTGTTTTTGAGGTTTGTGTTTGGATTATTGTACCAAACATGTTGGAAGATCCAAACATGTCCCATTATAAGATTTCTAACAGAGTCAGTCACTTATTGAGATTTTTTATCTCTGTTGGTATTTGATAGAATCCATGATGCCATGTGTCTAAACAAGATGTCCACCTCCAGCAGAAATATAGGCCCACAACATCAGCAAAATACAGCAGCATATTTCACAACATTGTACAAAAAATACATGGGGTACTTTTTATATTCATGTACACCAAACTCCATCTTGAGTGTTTGCTGCTATAAAGCTCATTTCTTTAGTTTCATCTGACCATAGAAGCCAGTCCCATTTGAAGTTCCAGTCGTGTCTGATAACTGAATATGCTGGAGATTGTTTTTGGATGAGCTAGGATAATTTTTCTTGAAACCCTCCCAAACAACATGTGGTGATGTAGGTGCTGTTTGACTTTTTTTTTAAGGTTTTCTGACCCAGAGACTCAACTATTTTTCTGCAATTCTCCAGCTGTGGTCCTTGGAGAGTCTTTAGCCACTCAAACTCTCCTTCTCACCGTGCATTAGGACGATATAGACACACGTCCTCTTCCAGGCAGTTCCGTAAGATTTTATTTTGATTGGAAATTCTTAATTATTGCCCTGATGGTGGAAATGGGAATTTTCACTGCTCTAGCTCTTTTCTTAAAGCCACTTCACTATTTTGTGAAGCTCAATTATCTTTATATGCACATCAGAAATATATTATTTTGTTTTTCTCATTGTGATGGATGATTAAGGGAATTTGGGCTTTGTTTTCCCTCCTATTTATATTTCTGTGAAACAGGGAGCCATGGCTGGATAATTTCATGTTCATAATCACCCTGGAGTGCTCAAAATTGTGAATATGATATGATAGGGAATATACTTCAGAGATATTTTACTCATAAGAATTTCTAGGGGTGCCAATAACTGTGTCCAACGTGTATTTGAGAAAAACATTTATTTCATAATGATATTTCCCCTTATTTTAAATTCTTATTATCCAATGAAAGGTTAGATTTTTGTTATTTTTTTTAATAAAATATCAAAAGGATTTACAATGCAAAGTAATTTTCACAGCCTTCTTTAATCATATTTACCAAGGGTGCTGATATTTTTGCCATGACTGTATATAATAATGAGCTTAATTACAGGGTTCTTACACAATGATGTAACCACATCTCTCACAAGTGCGAAACCTTTGACTCTGCTGGACTGCTCCAGATGGCAGTGATGTTTCTGTCCAATTCATGTGCGTTTGTATTACATGGGGCGTCCTCATGCTTTATTCAAGAGGTTTGAATGCAAGAAATGCAGTGAAATAAAACACTCACGCTCCAGGCCCTCCTGTAGAATTCTGAAAGTGTTGGACTGTCTGGACTGCTGAGGTTGAACTCGTCTTCTCTTGATTCATCAGCTCTTCAGGATCAACAGGCCAGTAACTCCATACTGGATAATTAAAGCTCACCCTGAGAAAAGAGTCAAACAAAAATCTCAGTTCAACAGGTATGGGACAAAATCACATTAGAAAGAAATTAATCTTTTTATTCAGAAAAGATGCATTAAATCAATTAACATTTATAATGTTGACAAAGTGTTACAAAAAAATTATATTTCAAATAAATGCTGTTCTTTGTATCCTGAAAAAATACGTCAAGATTTCCACAAAAATATTAATATTAAATGTGAATATGAAATATTAAAAAAATAATTAACTGTAACATTCATAATAGTAAGAAATGTTTGAGCATCAAATCAGTATATCAGAATGATTTATGAAGCATCATGTGACACTGAAGACTGGAGTAATAATGCTGAAAATTCATCTTTGCTGCACAGGAATAAATTACATTTTATCATACCATTTAGAAAGAAATAGTATGTGAGCCACTATAAAGTATGGATATTTAAAAAAATAGTATGCATATAATGTGAAGTATGCAGTAAGTTGTACATTAGTATTCCAAACATGATCTTGGTATTACTTTTTCTGGGTGGTCTGCGATTCATATGACACGGTTTGGATCCAATCAGATGCAGAGTTATGTCCTGCGGTGGTCTCCTGCAGGGTTAAAACATTACTACATGGAAATAAAATAAACATTAACTGAAATAAAATAACTTTTTTAGTTCGTTTCCAAGGCAACCTTTCTCAAAATAACAAACTAAATAAGCTCAAACTAAAAAACACTTAGTATATAAATATTAAAAAAACACACAGCAAGCAAGATTAGCAAACTTTCACTGAAATGAAAAGAAAATAATATCTATCTATCTAGATATACAACTATAATAGTGCTGTTTTAGTGCAGCTAAGCAAATGAAGAGAATGCAAGGCCACAGATGCTGAAAAGCTTCTTTCTCAATGAGAGAAAGTTGCTTAATGCAATTTTTCATTGATAATTAACACTGCTAAGGGATTAAAAATTATTTATTCAGATTAAGCTTGTTTTTTTCTGGACCAAAAGATGGCAGCAAAGCCTTCAAAAGACTTGAACATTAGGTTTAGTCCATTTGATGCTATTAAACTAAATGTACAAACATTACATTACCTTATCATGTTGCTTCAGCTGCTCTGGACTGTAGCTTCTCTCCAGCGGGGCTCTGGAGCTTTGAGAGCTGCTGAACACATGAACAATGAGAAACACATGTGACGTTGTTTGAAGACATCTCTGCGTGGTTCTGGTGCGCTGACCTCTTGGACTGGCCTGTCCTGACTCATGGGTTTGTTTTGGCCGGACTGAGGGCTCCTGGGTTGAAGAAGAACAGCAGGAAGTTTCAATGAAAAAAACAGGATGGTTCTCACTAGTTTATTCAAACAAGCTGAATGGGCCGTACCTGTAGTGACATTTAACATTAACGTAATGTTCACAAAGAGCTGGTCAGTAACTGTCTGAATAACTAACTGAATTAACAGGAAGTCTTGGATCACCGCAGCGCTGTATGACGTCTGTGTTTGCAGGTCTGTAAGATAATAAACTAGATTATTCCGGCTTTCAGTGAAAAAGCATCACACCAGTGTTTGCAGACATTCACTTTTTCACCTAAAATTAAAGTATAATATATATATAATATAATATTAACATTTTATAATATTCATAGAATGTTCATTCAAAGTTATCAGGTTTTTAATATTTCTCAAAATGTTATTTACAAACACATTATTTATAGCTATTAAATGCTTTTTCTAGACATTTTAGTTGTAAATTGGTTAGTTGGAACCACTTGTTTCAGAATGTTCACAGAACATACAAAATTAAAAAGAAAAAAGAAAAATATTTTAAATCAATTTAAAAAACTGCATGTTTTGAACATTCATAAATAATATTTCACAAGAGGAACATTAGCAAAAGGTTCATAGAATATATTTTTATCTGCTGTTTTTTTTTAATTAGCATTTTTTTATTTCATTGAAATTCTCTATTCTCAATACTGATTGTAATTTTTAAATGAATGAATCCTTTTTTAAATTAATACATTTTAATTTTTAAATTCAAATGGGTTTTTAATGAAATACATAAATATTTATAGTTTAAAAAAATTCTGCATTACAGTAAGGAGAGTAATTTTAGATTATTGTAATAAGAGTTTTGTAAGAAAATGTTCTTGTGGAAGTAATGCTTGAAAAAACAAGCCCTGGTCCTTAAAATATTATTTTCTTTATGGTAATTTAGGGATGAAATATGCCTTAACATGGAAAACCTTTAAAGGATGTAGCATTTAGTTATGAAACCGCATGTAATTCTGCCAAAGCAAAGTCATAGTTTTTCATTTTACCACCTTTCGATTAGAACTGATGTTCAGAGGTCTTCATTTTGTTCCGAGCCTCCATATTCAACATGGCTCCAGTATCCGGACCATTAATCTCCAATATAACGTCCCCCACCTGCAGCCCAGCATCACCTGCCCGGCTATCTTCATGAACCTGACAAAACACTATGGTAAGTCCTCACAGCTCCTTAACACACCAGAAATCAAAGGCATCTTATGCTGAACACTTTCAATATTTTGTTCATAAGAAAATGTGGGCCAAATATCTTCAACTCACCTTTGAGACAGTCAGGGTCATCTTGAAGTCTCTTCCTCCACAGATACGAAACCCTCATGGTGGTGGATCGAAATGTCCTGTCTGCCACAAGCTTTCAATTTAAAGGCCCTTCAGAACAACTAAATAGGTTTGTGTTCACTCTGGGCTGTGCCAGTAAGACTAAAGGGGTCAGCCGTGTTTATGGTTCTTCTGTAGCTTAGAGATATGGAGGCTCTGTGTGGAGTCAGCACCACTCTTAAACATCTGCACATGATGTTCTCAGCTGATTGCACCTTCTGGTAAATAGAATCAAGATGCAAAGATACGTTTAAAAAGTAGTACGAAAACAATATCTCGTTTTGTAAACTGAAAATAACAGTTACGGGGGTTTTAAAGTGCCAATTAAGGTGAGTGAGGTCATAAAATACTTTGATTGAGTTACGACATGGTATTTTTCAGTAACTACACAAATTCATAAGTCAGTAAAGTGCGCTAAACATACGCTTGGGAGTACGTAACGCTTTCGACTGGTAAACATAGTTCGCTGTATCGGACAGTACATATAGACTAATTATTGTCAATATTTATCACGATATTATAGAGAGCCGTACAAATAATAAGCGTTTTCCATCTCCTGTTTAAGTTAACAACCATTATGTTCAAATCTTTTGTAACGTTTCGCGCTTGTCACGGTGGCGCTTCATAAAAATGCATCGCACAAGTTAAGTGATGCAACTTTTAAAAAATGTGGCTATTTTATATTACATAATTGTTTTTGTAAAAATAAGTTTAAGTAAAAAAATAAGTTAATTGCAATTTAACTCACAATTCTGACTTTTTTCCTCAAAATTGCGATTTTCTCACAATTATCACAAAAGGCAGAATAGCGAGATAACCTGCAATTCTGAGAAATGATCAAATAAATACATAAATCTGAACTGTGAGATAAAAAGTAATTACCTTTTTACAAGCTTGATAGATAGATTGAATGTACTAATTAACTCACAATGTTTAAAAAGAACATTTTATTAAAAAAAGAACATCAGCACACTAGAGGCTGCCATGATGAACGCCAAGCAGCAAAACACGTAACAGATATTATTTTTCATGGTTCTACCAACAATAAAGATCTACGCACACCATCCTTTCAACTTTTCCACTAATTAGTTTTTTACAATCTTAAATAAATCACTTCAAACTCTTGCACTCATTCTTCTACTGGGACATCATGCATTATAGTAACGGCACAAATATTCAAAACCGTAACAGACTGTGAAGGAAAAAAATTCACTCAAGTATGCCATGTGTAACTCTCACTCCAAACTGAAATCATGGTCAGCCCAGGAACTGAATGCCACAGACACTATCGTGCAATGATGCAAGAGCTCCTGAGGCACAGCAGTGAGCCGAGGGTCTTGCAACACAGTTTCCCACCAACTCACAATGACTTCATCAGTTCAGTCTGAGCAGGTTCAGGAAGGGGCCAGTCTAGAGCCACACCGCATCCGCTGAGGGTCCAGGCTCTCGCCGTGAGCATCATGTGTAAAGTCAAGCAGAGAGCTACATCTCTTCAAGAGCGACTGCGGTCTTCGCTGCTGCCCATTAAAACTTTGCTATAAAGTTTCTGCTGCTCCTCTTTGAAAATTTCTTTGACTTTCCCTCGTTTTAAACCACCATCCCTGTGAACATGCCAAACATACAAGCTTTGAGCTTCATTTCATTTCAAAATGTCAATGCACATCCTTTTTAGTCCCTTGTGTGTTTGACACTCTTTAATACAGGAACTCACCATAACAAGTCTGCCAGTCCTCCCTTTATAGCAATGGCCGCTTTGACCCTATTGGCAAACTGTACAGCGTCCTCTCCTTCCTGTAAAAACATGAATTTAAAACTCACCGAAATATAGTGAATGAGTGACCAAAAAGCTCAAAAATAATCCAGAGTTCTGAAAAGAAAAACACACCACTGTTCGCAAGTTTGGGGTAAGATCTTAATGTTTCTGAAAGAAGCAAGGCTGCATTTATTTGATCAAAAATACAGTAAAAACTGTAAAATTGTGAAATATTATTTCAATACAAAATAAAAGTTTGTATATTTTAAAATATTCTGTATTTTCATCAAAGCTGAATTTTCCGCATCATTACTCCAGTCTTTAATATCTGATGATATTTCAAAAATCATTCTAATATGCTGATTTGCGGTTCAAGAAATATTGCTTCTTTTGACCAATGATGAAAACAGCTGTGCTGCTAAATATTTTTTCATGTTTCTTGGATTAACAGAAAGTTCAAAAGAACAGCTATTATTTAAAATAGAAATAGTTACATTATAAATGTTTTACGGTCACTTTAGATCACTTTAATGCAGGGGTGGGGAACGTTGATCCTGGAGGGCCACTCATCTGCAGAGTTTAGCTCCAACCCTGGAAAATAATACCTAACTGCATCCTGAAGACCCTGATCAGCTGGTTCAGGTGTGTTTGATTAGGGTTGGAGCTAAACTCGGCAGGATCAACGTTCCCCACCCCTGCTTTAATGCATCCTTGCTCAATAAAAGTATACATTTCTTAATCTTACTGACCCAAACTTTTGAAGAGCAGTGTGCATATATAGTGATACACATGTCTTCACCACTCACCATGCGGCTCATTGGTGGAAGGTACCAGACGCTACACACAATGGCCCAACTGCTCATCATGTGCAGCAGGTAGTTCACCATCCCAAACTTGCTGCTGTTCCAGAACGCTTCACCAAAACGAGGGTCATACTGCCAAAACAACAGCCAGAGGAATTTAAAACGCGTTATAAACAACAAAGCCAGCACATCACAGAAAGAAGTAGGCAGTTCTAACCTTTATAGCCACAGGGTAAACAGTGCAGCTGATCTCAAAGCTTCCCTTCTTGAACATCATGACTGAAGTGTTGTTAATACAAGTTCCTTTAGAAATGACAAAACAGTGGATTTATTCCACATATATTCATATACTTCAGTACGAAATGGTAATATAAGCAGGAGTTTTAACACTCACCCTCAGGGAATATGAGGATTGGCAGTTTGCTTGTGTCTGCAACGTGGTCACTTAATCTAAAAAATAAAATCAGTTTGATTGTGACAAACAGAAATGTTCAAATCATAACTGCAAGTTCATCTTGGAGGAGTTGAATACTGTATATGTGAGGGAAATGCAGTGTTACCGTTTGGCCACTAGGTGTCGGTCCTTCACTTCAGACCTCTCGAACCAGATGTGAGGACAGGCCTTCAACATCGCCCTCTGAACGACCCCAATCAGACCACCATGGACCTGACCCACCTGATCCACACAGAGAGACAGAGTTAATGCATCTATCGCATTCAATATCAACATCAACACAAACATCACACTACCATGGCGTAGCATCCGTCACTGGCCAGAATGATGACGTCGATAGGTGAGGTGTGATTGGCCACACAGATTCCTCCGTTTTTGGGTTTATTCTCACTTTAAGAAAAACAAATTAAGTGAATACTAATAAATATGGAATGTAAAACCAGGAATAGAGATCTTTAATTGTGTTTAATATTGGCATATGGTAGTGTTTATGTGTCAGTACCTGTCATGGTAGGTGATGATGGCTGTGAGGGCTCTCACACAGATCCGGTAACACATCAGATGAACCTTGTTACTGAGATAATTCTTCATTCTGCCCATGAGAGAAATCAGTGTTAATATATACATTTACATGTCAAAAGAGATTCATTTATTCCAGTGACGTAAAGCTGAATTTTCAGCTTCAACAGCTTCAGGTGTTAAACCTGCAGAAGTCTATCAAGACATACCTTCCATTTGGAAACAGGCCAACGATTGACGTCAGAACCACGAGAAGGCCGACACCGGTGAAAGCAAGCGTGACCCTGTTAAGAACAACACAAAATCTAATAATGACACTGCTTAGCATAATCACAGCACAAACATTGTGCCTGCATTAAAGTACACATCCTGGATAGATAAGACTGCGAACAGCCTCAGGTGACTTGCACATTTTTTCAGCATAGTTCTTTCGAATAAAAATATAAGGTGTCCGGTTTAACCTTGAGCACTTAGCATTTGGCACCTGGAAGTCTTAAAGCTGCTGATGGTTTAAAACTGCTGACAGTTTAAAACCGCTGACCCACGTCAGTTTTTAAGGTTTGGAATTGGGCCACATAGAACTTTGGCTATTTCTCACTGAAATAAACTGCATTCATTTTAATCCAGAACACTAGCAGTTGTGCACTTGCTGAATTTGTAAACAGTTACAGAGAAAAACTGGGCATAATAGACTGAACGACTGAATCACCCACTTTCAGACCTAATGTGGGACTCACACACTAAAATGTTTGATATCCTCCAAACCGGATGAAATCAAAGTCTGAAGCGTAAAGATAATAAATTGAAAAGTTTTATGTGACATGGACCACAAGTCATAGTAGTATGGGTAT
This sequence comes from Ptychobarbus kaznakovi, assembly GCA_027422405.1. Lineage (NCBI taxonomy): Eukaryota > Metazoa > Chordata > Actinopteri > Cypriniformes > Cyprinidae > Ptychobarbus > Ptychobarbus kaznakovi. The sequence continues at coordinate 4,545,647 of CM049796.1, read as the reverse complement.
ATTTGTAGCAATGGTAGAGGTGTGCGATATATCGTCTGTGATAATATTGTAATTGTTGTTTTAACGATGTTCGATTTGACATTACTGAGTATTTTGCAAAAACCATTCAAAACACCTACAGAGTGCAGTGCACGCATACATTACGCGAAGTCTAGACAAGTGTGCTTTACGCATTAGTGCGTTCTTTCCCTCGTCTATTAAAATGCATTTAGAAGGATCACTAATTCAAGACAAATGTATAGATTTATTCCACTTCATATAGTTAATCAATTTCACACGAAGAGTGCTGTTTTTTTCTCCCAAAATTTTCTTAATTACAAAAGTGATACTATTTTTTTACAACAGTTCAATAGACAAGAAGTTAATTAAGAGACTTGTTTCAGACACCATATTGGCTGTTTTTCCTCAATTTCACCAACAAAAATCATTCCAAACACAGCCACAGCACTGTTGTGCATCTCTGAGCAACATGACGGTGATTCGTTCCTGAATTAATCCATCGTTTAAATGATTCGATCAATCGCGAAGACTCGCTTATTAACAGTGACTTACTGCCACCTACTGGCGGTTTTGATTTCACATTCAAAGTAACTTATTTAAATAATTTCAAATATCAGTATTCAAGGTTTTATGTTTAATATGTCAAAACATTATGTATTTGTAACTGCAGGTTAAATGCATTCATGTTTTGCATTAAACAGTGTGTAAACATCTAAATGCCACTTCAGATGCACTTTCTGTGTTTCCTCTGCATTACAAAGATTATTCTGTTGATACCGATTTCATTTGCTTGGTAACAGCCCAAATGTCTTATTATAATTCACTGATTAAATGTAAGAATTTGACTCAAAAGACACAGCACACTTTTAGAAAAAAATGGCTTTATAAAGGTAAAAATGCCCATATCACACAGAATATGAAGAATATTAAAAACGTTAGAAGTCAGCTGTCCATGGCAGTCCTTTAGATACCAGCACAATAACACACTCTGCAAAACATCGTCTAATTATCGTTATCAATAAAATCCCAGAAAATATTGAGATATTAAATAGCTAACAATACATTGTATGGGTCAAAATTATAGATTTTTCTTTTATACCAAAAATCATTAGGGTATTAAGTAAAGATCATGTTCCATGAAGATATTTTGTAATTGTCCTACACATAAATATATAAAAACTTAATTTTTGATTAGCAATATACATTACTAAGAACTTAATTTGGACAATTTTAAAGGCGATTTCTTCATTGTTTTTTTTGTTGCACCTTCTGATTCCAGGTTTTCAAATAGTTAAAAAACAAACCATACATCAATAGAAAGCTTATTTATTCAGCTTTCAGATGATGAATACATCTCAATTTAAAAAAACTGACCCTTATGACTGGTTTTGTGGTCCAGGATCACATATACCACACAACTTTCTGTGAAATCTATCAACTCCAAAATCGGCAGACAGGCTCAGACCAGAGAAAATTGTGTGCAAAAGTTGTTTCAAGTAATCTAGTCTTAAAGCTAGCATGTTTTTTAAGAATCAACAGGAATATGAGGCAGTTCAACTCCTTTAAAGTGAATACCAATTTAAAAACCACTCCTATCACTAAACATATCCATCCACAAAGCATTCATGCAGCATCTCTCACCTGAGTGGCAGCAGAAACCCATATCGGATGAGCACTCCCACCCCCCAGAGCGCTGTGAGCCTGGTGCTGATGTGGTGGAAGATGTAGTTGCTTCGGGTCAGCAGGTTCCAGGACTCCAGCTCCTCCGCCGTGAAGCGCTTGGTCACCTCGTCATCGACGATGCTCTCCACACCTCGCCGGCAGAAATAGAAGATGTCAGACATGTCAAACTCAGGCTCTGCACCACCACGTCTCATTTCCTGGATCTCCTGTTCGAGGGACACTGGTTCTTTAGCAATAATCCCTGAGGGGGGAAAAAAAAGCAGGGTTATGAAATGTTGAAGATATGATGTTGGTGGTAATGATCTTTTTAGTGTTTCACCATTGCTGTAGGGTTTGTAGAGATGCTGATTCTTCTCCTTAGCTCCTTGCTCCATTCTTAAGGTCGCCCACTGGAAACAGAATGAGAATTAGACACACAAATTAAGCAAATCACAAACTGTAATAGTTCAGCACAATACCCTGGTGTGTCCACAGTTGTATCACATTAAATGCCTCAAAGCAGCAATAATATATTTCAAACTGTGGTATTTGACCAATTTAAAGGTGCACACATTTTTACTGAACCATTGCATCATGTTCTGGTGAAGGATGATGCGTTTCATTAGGAAATTACATTACATGAGTCAAGATATCTTAACTGAAACACTTAATCGTCCTTTTGTTACACCATGTTACATTCATTTTGCATCCCCAAAGGCAAGCTGGAATGAGACCCCACGAGACCTCATACAGCTGTCATGAGGATGGGGAACAAACATTCAAGCCGTAAACAGCCTTTGGGGAGCCAATTCCACAGAATAACAGCCAGCCGCCCAAAACACCACTGGGGAGGAGAACACAACGGCTGATCCGTGTGTCCTTGCTTGGTCCTGGAGTTCAGCCAGAGAGCGCCTGAAAACCACAACTGCTGACAGTTCAGCAGACGTTTGAACCAGTTATTTTAAATGTTGTCAAAATGATTCACAAAGCAACTGTCAATCACGTAGAACTCACTAATCGCCAATCATGAAACTTTTAAAACAACTTTCAACTCAATATTTACCTATAATGCAGTTTCTAGGAGCACTTGACTCCTAGAGTCAGTTCAGATTGAAATGAACAAGCTAAAAGAAAACGTGTGTCTTAAAGCTTCTGCCTCACACTGCATAGGTTTTAAAAACAAATGTGAGACCCATCACCTTTCAAATGTAACATTTTTTTATCTTATGTCCATAAAAAAACTCATACAATTCCGAAACAAACCATGAATCCCAGATTTTATTCAAACATATATGCACTAATACATCAACACAAATTAGATGTTGATCAATACTGGATTTTGCTGATGTGAAAACAATGTACTTAAAGAAAACAAACAGAATTTTGTGCCAATACTAGTGAAGTCTATATACTCAATGGCTGCATTCCAGTCAATATTTTATGCCCTTCACTCGTAAACTTCACTTCGTCTCGTTTACTCGGATGTACATCGTTGATTACGTTGCATGAGTGCACACTTTTGGCGGAACCACTGATCAGTGGGTGGAACCCTTGCAATGGGTTGAATCGGAACGTCATATGCCCTTGATCACTGAGGTGTGTTCGACTTCATGTAGCGCCGCACAGAACTATAGGGCGAGAGTAGCCGCTTGCAGTCGAGACATGAAGTCCGACCTTTTCTGCTCCAGGTAGTGATGCTCTCGCGGTGTTTGGATACTCATACAACAGATGAAGTGAATAACTGCAATATTTGTCAAATGCACAGATGTTTCAGAAATGTTTTCATAAGCAAGAAACACTTTTTATATACTGCTTAATACAGGGCCATCTGTTCAAGAATACATTTCAACAAACTATTTAAATACCAATAAAGTGGGGGTATATTTGCTTTTATCAGTGTTTTTTTTTATTATGACTAATTATAACATTGTGACTATACAGTAAAAAAGCCTTCACTGTTCTAAAAACAGATTTGTGAGCAGTATTTTTTTATGCAAAAATGATACAAAGGTTTGTACAAGCATACAACAAGTACAAAAACAATTAAACATTCATAAGAATATGTAAAGTGAAAATTCATGCCAGGGGTAAAATTACAACCATTTAAAGTAACAAAAAGCTTCATAGTTCTTTCTTGCTTTTTTGTTCTTCATTTTATCTAATGTAGTTCTATATTGTTTAATCTCCTTTATAAAATGTTCAAAGTTTGGCGTAGCTTTAGTCCATTTTTTCACATGAATGTGATATTTTCTAAGTAAAATAAGATTTGTGAGCAGTTTTGGAATTGAAGATGTTAGAAACACACGTCATTGTTGTCATGTGGAGAATTTGGCCAATCGTGAAACAGTTGTGTCGTCATCAGCGCTCCTGCAGTCGCTCTGAATAAGCTGCGCCAGCTGAGTGAGCCGACTGCTCTTGAAACGCTATCGCGGTACTTTGATGCCACACATGACAGTGACGTGGCATCGGTTCAAGTCAGACAAATTTCCTAACCGGCATGCACTGCTTTAAGTCAGCCACCGATCGGTCTGCATGAAGTCAAACACACCTAGAATCTGCTATGGAGTTGGTTTATTGTTTACATTTTTTCCCCTTGAATTAGTTTGGTGCAGCATTCTATATGTAAATAAGTATTATTGGGCTGTTATAAATGTTTTAAAAAATGATTGCTATATTATAGAGTTGTTTGGGGTAGGGATATTAAACGTGAACTGCAATGACATCATAATCATGTTGCATTGTGGTGTATGGAGCGGACTGAAGTGTTTATATGAAACAGACTCACTGTCTCGGTCAAAATTGAGGGGTCAAGGGTCTGTCCATGTAAACTTCCCTCGTCCACTTCACGAAGTGGAATGCACTTCAAAATGGTAGCGGCGATACCCCCAAGGGGAAGTGCTTAGGGAAGTTTGCGAGTGCGTGTCTAAAAGTGGAGTGGAAAGCAAACAATGTGTTAAATGAAGTGCTAAGTATTTCCTTCCTGTGAAGGGGTGGCCCAGAACACAAGTGTTAACATTGTACTAAATGCCAGATATAGTTTATTGTGCAACCAAAATCCCAATAATATTCAGAAAATGTCATGCATTCCTTCCTAAATATTTCTGAATGTTTCCTGAACTGATTCTTTTGAATCAAATACTACAAGAAACCGCATTTTGATTAAAAACTGAGCATAACTTCTTAATGAGGGTTTCAAATAAGTTTTACAGATTGTTAGTGACTGCTGAAAAGAAGAGTCACAGAATCATTGAAAAGAAGAGGTTTACTCGTGTTAAACAATTTCAGACATTTCAGATTTATGACTAATTTTGCTCAAAATGAATTTAAGATGTTTGAAAGACCCACAGGAATCCTGTAAATATGTTCCATATTTTGCTTTATCTATCTATACCTGCACATGTATGTACACGTGTACACAATATTTGATGTTGCTGCATCTGAATTTTCCCTTAGGGATCATTAAAGTGGATTAGTCAAGCAAGGACAGCAGCTGAGCACCGAGTGTAGAAAGATGTCCATGCGCTCTATGAAAGTAAACAGTGACTCAAGGGCGCTGATGATGCTGTGACTCAGGGAGATGCAGAAGCAAAGGTCAGGATAGGGAAAGAGTGAACAGTCAAGCTGCTTGTCAGACTAAATCTCGCTCCCCTGTTCAGGGTCACAGGACAGCAGTGTACAGGGAAGTTAGTCACTGGAAAACAGCCATCTGGAGTTTCTTAGGGAGACTGGAGAGGGTCGGAAAGAGTGACTACATCAGTCCAGATGGAGAGAGGAGAGTGGCACCATAAGAAATCATCAGAATCTATTTTAGGTCACACACACAGAGCTCTTGCCAACATGCATTAATTTAATAAATGATTGCAACAATTAGGAACATTTAGGCACCTCATAATTTGATTTTAATTTAGAAAAACAAAATGTGATTACAAAATTATTCTTGATGATGCATCATGCATCTCAATCACAAAGGATGCATACCTTTTGCATTAAGTCATGCATTATACCTAGTGATCTGCGTCACGCTATCCAAAGTATGTGAAATCTTTGATACATGCTGTCCAGTTCCAAAAAGAGAATCCTCACGCATCAAGAACAGGCCACTGTTTCGCCATTTCTGGGTGGAAACATGCAATATGACAATTTCTGAAACAGCACGGGCAAAAAACAGCATTGCCAAAATGTGCAATATTCCAATATAATTTTGAATTGTCTAAATTAATTCCTAGATGAACATAAAATCATCACAAAAAAGTAAGGATGCATGATATTATCGGACTGATATCGGTCGAGAATGGGTTTAAATGTAAATATCGGCATAGCCCCGATTAGGCATGGGACGATAACCGGTTTCAAGGTATACCGCGGTTTGGAAAATTCACGGTTTCAAAACCAATAAAATTTTCCGTTATGCCGTTTCTGCTGTAATTTTTTTGCTTATAATTTCTGCACAGGAGAGACTGTGTTGTTTCCAAACAAAAGGAAATATATTGGTATCGGTCAAAATGAGCTGAAAAATATCGGCATATGGGCAAATATCTAATATCGTGCATCCTTATAAAAAGCATCTCTGTATAATTTTTCTCAGCTCGTGTTCAGTAAGTTTGGGATCAGTCACATTTTTTAAATGTTTGTGAAAGTGTCCTGTGCTTATAAGCACTGCATTTCTTTGATTAAAAATACCGTAAAAATCAGTAATATTGTGAAAATATTTTTTTTACATTTTAAAACAACCATTTTTAAATGTATATATTATCAATGCAATTTATTCCTGTGATGACAAAGATGAATTTTCAGCATCATTACTCCAGTCGACTCTTCAGTGTCACATGATCATTCTAATATGCTGATTTGCTACTCAAGAAATATTTATTATTATTATTATCAATGTTGAAAACAGTTGTGATGTTTAATATTTTTGTATAACCCATGATAATTTATTTCAGGATTCTTTTATGAATAGAAAGTTCAACAGAACATTTATTTTAGAAATATAACACACTTATAACATTATACATGTATTTACTGTGACTTGATTAATTTAATGCATGTTTACGGAATAAATATATAATTTATTTTAAAAGAAAATAAATTGTACTGACCCCAAACTATTGAAGAGTAGTGTACCTGACCCATCAACATGGGGTAGACTAACATTTACGTTTATAGGCTTCCGTTTTCACATAAATTCAAGTAAAGAAGAATTTTATCTTATCAAAAGAACTTTCATATCATGTGCTTAATAAAACAGACTAACACATTTCTAAAACTGTCACTTGTGGCATTCACACCCATAAATTCACACCTTTACAAACCACTCTGAAATGACCCAAGCAGCCAGAGTCCTGCAACAATGCATGTTGCCCATAAAGTTGAGGATGAAAGAATATGTGACAGCACAGAATAAAGTGAGGCAAAGTCGAATGACAGCCAGACCCTCCAGTCTTACTAATTCAGTCAATCGTGAATCTACGTTCTATTATGGGCCTCTGGCATCCTCAGTGAAGGGAAAGAGTGCTGACTGTAACTGAACTAAGTAGTAAAAACACAGAGCAAAAATTCCCTGAACGACCTTCCAACTTAGACCACTGCACCACAAACAGACCATCAAACCTGCTGTATCTCTCCACAGCTCCCCGGATATTATTGTAGAGTAATTGAATTACTGTAAAATGACAGGCATTCTCAACATCAACTCACCTCAAATAGCTTGATGAGGGACTTCATATACAGTCTGCGGATCCCAAAGGACACACCGAAGATTGCAGGTACGATGATGAACACCAAAAGAAGGGTGAACCACACCGTGAAGGAGATGCCCAAGAGCATACAGATCAGGCTGTCGAAGGGGAAGAGGTAGGACTCCATCTTGACCAAAACGAGGAGACCGGACTATTTAAACGTGACGAATTTACCTAAATACAGACTGCTGGACTCCTCTAAAGTGCCTCAATTTCTGAAGCCTTCGCTGAAACACAGTCTTCATGGGCATATAGGGAAAAATTATCATTTATGCCTGGAACAATGGACAAACTTCCATTAAATTAATGCAACAGACATATCAGCGGGACACATCAAGGTTTAAAAAACCTGAATATCCAATCCTTCCTGCTTTTACAGTCTCTTGGGAAGAATATTGTGCTTCAAACGGTCTCACATCAGTCCACTGCCATTTCTGTAACATCTAGAAAAATAGGAAAGAAAAACACAGAAAGATGTATTTTAAGATTTGCTCAAAATTGATAAAATATTCTGACATTTACGAAATAAAATGATACGTGCCTTTTCCACCTTTTAGATTACATATTTAAAACAGAATGATATTCTAAACAACGAAGTGTGTTGAAATTAAATGGACTGTAATGGACAATGCAAAAGCACTCAAAAAGCTACTTTTCTAAATATAACACTCTAAACATACTCTACATCTTAAGTTCTGAGATAGAAGTCAATTATATCTAAACCACACCATAAACTGAGCAAAATTGCAGCAGTATGAAACATTGTTTGCTATTCAGACGTTAAATGAGTGGATGCTAAAGCGCTAATCACAGCTTCTCTTTTAATCACGTAATTAACCCATCTTTAAATGTATGAAACCCGCTGTTTACACTGACCTGTGCCCAGAAGATAGCGTTTAAATGCTGATTTGTCTTCTCAATAAAACACTATTTTGATATTTGAGCATCGTGAGACGCTGCTGTTGTAGTTGTTATGCACCAAGTTTAAGCGCATCAGCAGCGGCGCGAGGCACGGCCACTGCAACTTCCGCTTCCGCTTCCGTGGGCTCGGCCTGCTTCGACCGATGATGATCGGATGATTGTCGCTTCTACCGCTGATCTCCGAGCAGTCGTTCTATGAACGCAGCTTGTGTTTCGAGAGCCGATAGTGGCGGGGAAACTGATTCCAGAACAGCGGCGTCTGCATCATCAATTATATTTTGTTAATATATAATATTATGCTTAGATTTGACAAGCATTTAAATGTATTTATTCATTTTTTACTAAATCCAGAGGTTCACTTTTTTATTTTAGTTACATGAACATCACACTAAAGCGTTCTTGTGAACCATACTTTGTATTTGCTACTTTTCAAATTTATTTATTTGTTGTTTTTTACTAATTTACTCTGTCCCAGAACTAAAAATGTATTATTACATGTCAAATCTGTCTGTCTGTCTGTCTGTCTGTCTGTCTGTCTGTCTGTCTGTCTGTCTGTCTGTCTGTCTGTCTGTCTGTCTATCTTTTATAATTTAATTTAATTTATTTTAATTATCACTACCCTTCAGACGTGGTGTAATTTCCTCTAAACTAACCATGTAGCCCCAAATAAACATTTGTTTTCTTGTTACCAAAAGAGAACACAGTGTCAGTGAAGAGATGAAATAAGAACAAGACAAGTCAAGACAAAAAAGGGTAAAAAGTAAATAGTAAAAAAAGTCTCTTGTGAGTATGTTGTGCATCATTTCCAACCTAGCTTTAATTTGTAAAACGGTGCAAAAGGTGTGATAATGTTCATTCATTTGGTGTATGCATTACATGTCAGCTTTGAAATTAGCCTTAATTAAGTCAGCCAGTTTGTTCCAAAAATTCTAAAAAATATAATTTACGCCACAGAACATTATCAAACACAATGCATAATGTGATGAAAATATTCATGACACAAAATGACTGTGATACATGTGTGCACTTTTGGTAGACAGATTAAACCATCTGAGTGTGTGTGTAAAAGGGGTGTTTAGGAGTTTACTTTTTGAAAGTCATCCGATTCCTTATCATCTCTGTTTCTACAGCAAATTTGTCTTTACAAACTTTTAATGTCCCAGTTTGGCCTTCTGAAAATGGTTTGTTTTTTTCACAGAGAGTTATTTAAAAACATTTATAAATTAAATGATTTGACATTTATATATCAAATAATTCACCAAAATAATACTTTTAAGTCCAATGGTTGAATGTACATGCCTCACATACCACAGAACCATCTGTGGCCAGATGCTGGAGCTGGAACTCTACTGTGTGTCATGCAGGTAACAAACACGTGACTCTTAACTAGTCGATTGCACTTGAAATCAAATATTTTTTATAACAGCAAAAATATTTCCAGCCTATTTTGACAGAAGAACATACACTCACTGGCCACTTTATTAGGTACACCTTGCTAGTACCGGGTTGGACCCCCTTTTGTCTTCAGAACTGCCTTAATTCTTCGTGGCATAGATTCAACAAGGTGTTGGAAATATTCCTCAGAGATTTTGGTCCATATTGACATGATAGCATCACGCAGTTGCTGCAGATTTGTCGGCTGCACATCCATGATGTGAATCTCCCGTTCCACCACATCCCAAAGGTGCTCTATTGGATTGAGATCTGGTGACTGTGGAGGCCATTTGAGTAAAGTGAACTCATTGTCATGTTCAAGAAACCAGTCTGAGATGATTTGAGCTTTGTGACATGCTGCATTATCCTGCTGGAAGTAGCATCAGAAGATGGGTACACTGTAGTCATAAAGGGATGGACATGGTCAGCAACAATACTCAGTGTAATAACTGTGGCATTTAAACGATGCTCAATTGGTACTAAGGGGCCCAAGGTGTGCCAATAAAATACCCCCCACACCATTACACCACCACCACCAGCCTGAACTGTTGAGACAAGGCAGATGGATCCATACTTTCATGTTCTTTACGCCAAATTCTGACCCTACTATCTGAATGTCGCAGCAGAAATCGAGACTCATCAGACCAGGCAACGTTTTTCCAATCTTCTATTGTCCAATTTTGGGAGCCTGTGTGAATTGTATCCTCCGTTTCCTGTTCTTAGCTGACAGGAGCGGCACCCGGTGTGGTCTTCTGCTGCTGTAGCCCATCTGCTTCAGGGTTCGACGTGTTGTGTGTTCAGAGATGGTATTCTGCATACCTTGGTTGTAACGAGTGGTTATTTGAGTTACTGTTGCCTTTCTATCATCTCTAACCAGTCTGCCCATTCTCCTCTGACCTCTGACATCAACAAGGCATTTTCGTCCACACAACTGCCGCTCACTGGATATTTTCTCTTTTTCGGACCATTCTCTGTAAATCCTAGAGATGGTTGTGCGTGAAAATCCCAGTAGATCAGCAGTTTTTGAAATACTCAGACCAGCCCGTCTGGCACCAACAACCATTCCACGTTCAAAGTCACTTAAATCCCCTTTCTTCCCCATTCTGATGCTCGGTTTGAACTTCAGCAAGTCGTCTTCACCACATCTAGATGCCTAAATGCATTGAGTTGCTGCCATGTGATTGGCTGATTAGCAATTTGTGTTACCAAGCAATTGAACAGGTGTATATAATAAAGTGGCCGGTGAGTGTAAGTATTTTTCTGTAAATGTGTGAAACTTCCGTTTCATTAGACACTGTAGGTCAAAGCTACAATAACAAAGTGCAGTAAACAGTAAAACAGTTTTCTCTAAAAACCAGTGTTCATGAATGTGATAATACATTAAAATTATATGAAAAAACTGTTTGCGAATCAAGCAGCATAAGGGACTGTTTTTGTAAGCTAGAGCTAAAATAACTGAACGCAAATGACACTCGAAGTCGTTCTTTTCTTAAATAAGGTATATGTGGCTAAATAATACAACTGCTTTATTATTGACAAATTAGTCTTGGTGTTTTAAGAATACAAGATCAAATCAGAAACAGTTTGATTGCACAACACTCTTTAATGAAATCTACACTCTACAAAAAGTTGTTTTGGCATGCATGGAATAACTCAGGTAAGACAAACATGAAATCACAGAAATAAGATACTCTCTCACACACACATTCACTCACACAAAGTACGTCTCAAATAGTGTATTAAGGTCAAAGATGCTCGTTGGACTGTTAACTAAACTTACAACATTTAAATACATGACAGGACTACACAAGTGTAGGCTACTCGGCTGTGTTGACTCAATTGTACCAGCGCTAGCATTCATGCAAGACAGTGTGCAAACGAGGGCAATTTAATGTTATGTTTTTATGGCAAATCTTTCTCTACATTTCAAAAATATGTCCACGCATACAGTAGTGCATAGGTCTGATGTATTGTACAATAATAGCAAATGATTGATAGCAAAGTTTCCAGCATTTCCCAGTACATTGATATATAAAATAAAATCTTTGCGAGTAATAATCTATTATAGGCTACTGTAAAACAGCGAGAGTCTTTTAAAGGGAAACTATAAACACTCATCTTTCTACATTTTACAAATATGAATAAATAGCTTAAATATGAAACGGCAATGTTATTGCAATTCATCTGATGCTCCCTACTGTATCTCAGTAGGTCTGAGATGCTAGTATAATTAAAGTAGCACATTTTTAATACTTTAGTAGTTTGATCACTTGCTGTTTTGATTGGTCACTCTTGGGGAATATTTTTTGCATCAGACCCTTCGCAGGCTTTATATTGGGTAAAAACAAAAGTTACACAAATATATTTCAGAGATCACAGTATTAGAATCAGAGTCGTCCTCTCGTTCCCAATGTTGGCTTCTGGACTTCATGAAAGCTGTTATGGAGGGTTATAGTGCAGTTCTTTCTTATGTGCTTTGAGGTCAGAGGTCATGTTCCAGAAGTTCCTCTTGTGAGGCTGCTCCCGTGTCCTCCTGATCTTTCCTCTATCTATGCTGGAGCACAGGAGATCCAGTTTGACGTGGTTTGTCCACCTTTCCTCTAGCGGGACATCATTCGCACAAACTCTGATAGAAGAAAGACCAGAAATGGTTTTATTTAAACAGTCCGTTATCTAAATTCGCCTGTGGGCGCCAGAGCTCTCATAGGCCATTATTAGTATAAGACCTCTTTTGGTCAGTCTGCTTTCTCTGCAAAGTGGCCAAAACTCTGGAATGCTTCACATACTCGTTTAAAATTAGAGACTGATGGCAATGTTTTTAAGAGAGGACTTAAACAATGGCTAAAAACAAAACAGCGGTAGCCACTGGGATATTGTCTGATCATGTTGCCTTTGCTCTATTGCTTATGCATATAAATCATTCTGAATATATATATATATTTTTTCTTATTTCATGGTATATTTTAATTTTTTTCCTTTATTACTAAAAGAGATTTTTAATCTCAGTGAAGTTCTCTCATGGTTAAATAAAGGCAATAAAGATATTGTTAGTATTGTTATTATGCATTTTTTTGTGTATAATTATTACTATTTTTGTTTCTAAAGCCTCCCATGGACAGGTGTTGAAAATTAGCATGCATGCTAAAATACTTAAGCAAATGCATATGGTTTGTACAATGTAATTGTGATGTCCATGTCCAAAATTTAATTACATAAAACAAATAAAAAAATTATAACTGTATAACAGTGGTTTCCCACTGCTTAAAGATCCAGATTTGACATTGGACATCAAGTGGTGACCCAACACGTTATCACAATTTATGTACTTATGTCAGTATATTTATTGCACCCAAATTATAGAACATTTCTTAAAAAATAGCATACAATTTTATAAGGACTGTATCCTATTTGTTGTGTGTGTGTGTGGGGGGGGTGGCTTTTCCATGAATAACAACACATTTTTCTTCCTTTTAGAGCATATAATTTGCTATCCAAACTCTGCATAATTATATTATTAGTATGGTATTATTTTTGCATTTGCCATTGTTTTTCTCTGCTGTCTGTGACCCAGTTTTGGGTTGCAGCCCATAATTGGGGAACCGCTGCTCTATAAATTCTTGCTTTATAAATAACGGGAAAAAAAACATGAAAACAAATGTACTATTAACCTCGGATGAGTCAAAGTTAGCCTGAGCTCCAAATACGTTCAACTGTCACACCTCCAGTCATCAGCAAGAATAACAGTGCTAGCTATTTTTGTCCTTGCCGTTTCCATGCTCTTTTTGAGCGTGGTTAATCTGAGAGGTGAAATAATCCCGTGGTTAAGAGATAATCTGGTTGACAGCTCTACTACGGTCACTTTACGCCTTCACGAGGATGAGATTCAATAGCAGCGAAACTGTGTGACACAGCAAGAGGGAGCAAAAGAAATAATAATGGATCCAAAAATAGGGATCATTTGTGTCAGTACGTTTTTTCATATTCTGTATTTTGCATTGCATTTTTTTCTTAAATCCACTTTTGTTAGTCAAGGTTTCTTCCGTAAAAAGTAATTTCCCACTTTTTCTGACAGAACCATTTTTGCAATTAGTTTGAATAAATGTTCTGGTTAGACTCTGTGAACACTAGAGAACGTCTATGTATTTATCCCTCTAACAGAGCCAAGAAAATCCGTTTTCCCTCAAGAAATGTACTTTTCAAAAGGTTGCTTGCTACTTTAATAACTTTGAGATCAAAAATGAGAACAAAAAACTAATTAAATTTGGGATTAAACCTTGGAATTATTGCTTTCCATAATCAAATTTGACTGTGCATTCCAAAATATGGACAAGAGACAGAAGGGAACGTGAATGTAATATTTTTTATTACATTTTATTATTGTAGACAGATCACTACGATCATTTTCTCCCATGCCAAATAAACCGATTCTCTACACTTAGCACAGCAATAAAAGCACTGCGGTAGTGAAATTAGCATTACTAATTAGTATAGCAAACACAAGGTGGCTCACCTTCAAAGTCCACGTGCCCGTCTCCGTTTAAATCGATGTCCCGCAGAATGTCCTCCAGATCTCTGTGACCCACCTGAGGGGATAAGAATCAATAGAAGGATGAGAGGAGAATTAGATGAGCGCTATAAAAGCTTTTGAGCAAAGTAAATAACAGCACCTGCTGGCCCAGCAGTTTCTTCATGGCCTCTCTTAGTTCTGCTGTACTGATCTGACCGTCTCCGTTGGTGTCGAACTGAGAGAAAGGGAACAAAAGAAGAGCGGTAAGAGTTTAAATGTATTCGAGCATACTTTCCTGCTCTTCATGACAATTTTGGGCAATTTTATTATGTTTATAAGGAACGTGAAGTGAAGTGAAATGTGCATTTAAGCTGAGAGCAACCGTTCTGTCTAATGTCACTTCTTCATCCATATTTAGAGCTTATTTTTACCGTTTTATTTGTGTGCTGTTTTTGTTCTGTGTGGCGTCACCTGGCATCTCTCACTAGCGCTGCATTGTTCATTGAAATAGAATCAAAATTGTGATATGGCTTAGATTTCATAGTACAATTATGAAATCCCAAAGGTTGTGTGTTAAATGAATAAATATATACATAAATATATAAGTTTTATTAATATTGTGATTTTACAATTATTATTATTAATACTTTTACAGTGAAATATTTCAGAAGTAATAATTCTTGGTTTATTTTTAAAAAAATTGTGTATTTTATTTAGTAATAATAGTAATAAAATAATAACATTATTATCAGTGTTGGGGATAACGCATTACAAGTAACGCGAGTTACGTAATAATATTACTTTTTTCAAGTAACTAGTAAAGTAACGCATTACTTTTTAATTAACAACACAAATATATCTAATCTCATTTTATTAACCAATGTGTTTGCTGCTGACCTTTGATGATCCAGTTCAACCACACTAATAAGCAAAAATTACTTAACATTAACAATTGTGCTTGATTGCTTTTTAATTGCTGAAGAGTGTTGAATCTTCTCCTGTGTTCTACTGTACAGACGTGATTTACTCTTCCTTCAGCCTGAGGTTTATTCATTACATTTTTTGGAGTAAAAGGCTTTTACATTTGCTATAAATAGAACTTCTTATATTAAAAACAAACAATCAAGCCCTGCTCATATTTAAAAAGTAACGCAAAAGTAATGTAACGCATTACTTTCCATAACAAGTAACTAAGTAATGTAATTAGTTACTTTTTAGAGAGTAACGCAATATTGTAATGCATTACTTTTAAAAGTAACTTTCCCCAACACTGATATTATTATTATTTTACCTTGACCAAATTGGGCAGGCCTGCAAACAAGCACACCAAACCTAGAATTTTTTTTTTATCACATTTTAAAGTACATTTTACTTTATCAGAAAAAATGCACCTCACCTTTTTAAAAGCACCTCAATTAATTTAAATAAAATCAAAATTGCAAAATGACAGCGCAATTACCTAATCGCAAAAGCTGTGATTATTAAAAAAAAATATGTGCTGTGTATTTTATTAGTATTGTAATTTTACAGTTGTGATGTAAAACAAATTATGGTGATATTATTTTTCTTAAATTCTCAATA
Source organism: Ptychobarbus kaznakovi (assembly GCA_027422405.1). Classification (NCBI taxonomy): domain Eukaryota; kingdom Metazoa; phylum Chordata; class Actinopteri; order Cypriniformes; family Cyprinidae; genus Ptychobarbus; species Ptychobarbus kaznakovi. The sequence continues at coordinate 4,529,804 of CM049796.1, read as the reverse complement.
TTTTAATTTACAGTCAAATAGTATACGTGTAATATTTTTCTTTAGTTTTCTTTGTCATTTTAGCATTTAAAAAATGTCAAGAAAAATATATCAGAAAAAACACAATTTGCTTTTTTCCACAAACTGTGCAGGCCTACCTCACCTCTTTGAAAGCGTCTCTCAATTCCTTTACTCCGATCATATCTGCCGTCTCAGCCAGAAGTTTGGGACCCATCAACTCCACAAAGTCCTCAAAGTCCACATGTCCTCCCACTATAAGACAGAAGACGCAGGCTGTTAGTCAACTTCCACAAAGGTTCTTTTTTGGCATCTTTGGTTCCATGATGAACCTTCAACAGCCATGAATCCATTCCATTTCACAAACGATTCTTTGTTTAGATTATTACAATGTTCTATAGCATCACCGTGAAAACCTCCTTATTTTTAAGATAGGCAGCACTAAACAGAGTTCTAAATACATGTTGAAGAAAACGTGTTGATTTGTTGTTACATACAGTTCATGTTGATCTGCTGACTCAGTTCGATGAGCTCCATCTCAGTGGGCATGTATCCCATGGTTCTCATGCAGTTCCCCAGGTCTTTGCAGCCAATGATGCCGTCTTTGTCTTTATCAAACTCTTTGAAGGCTTCTCGCAGCTCTGTGAAGATAGAAATCAGGTCAGGAAAAACAGAGGACAGAGCGAATTAGAGATAATGAAAAGAGAATATTTTACAGAACAATTATGTAATTAATTATTATGCTCTGCTTTCAAAACAATTTTGAAGACAATTACAAAGCACTTACAAAGCCCCTCTGCATTTCTGAATGACCAAAACACTTGTAACAGAATAATTCATCCCAAACCTTTTCTATTCACAATGAAATAAAAGCTCTTTAAATTAAAATGGAACAATTGACATTATATTGGAGTGTGCTGGGAAATTTCAGAGTGAGAATGTGCACACTTCGAAATGTCAGAAATGACATGATGTGATCAAAACACTTAAGCATTCTGCAGACTCTTGTTCGGTTTAGTTTGATATCAGAAATACTGCGTGTTTATGTATGGCTTCTGTTTATAAGACATTTGATTTTTCAGCATCATTACTCCAGTCTTCAGTGTCACATGATCCTTCAGAAATCATTTTAATTTGCTGATTTACCGCTCAGAAACATATCTGATTGCTGTCAATGTTGGAAAAAGTTGTGCTGTTTAATATTTTTGTGGAAACCGTGATTCTTTAGCAATGAAGTAGAACTTACCATCCATTTCCTCTGGTCTCAGCTCTCTGTTCTGCAACAAAATAAACAAAGTAATCACCGGCAATCCATGCTAATTTGTGCAATTCTGTTCCATTAAGGACAAAAGTCAGCTGGTGTTCTCCTCCTCCTCTGAAGAATACCGTCATTTCTAAGCACTATTTCCTGCTAGAGAGAAACTCATTACAGCATTAGGATCACAATGGCACATGTAAACTAATACTCCAACCTTTTCAGGGTTTTTCTCCCCTGCCTCTAAAGGAATTAATGTCTGGTTTTTAAATTCGATCTTCCCATTTGGATTAAGTCATTTGGAACAGCACATCAACTCAGGATTGATCTCTCATAATCAGCTCAAGCCGCTAGTTTCTTTGATCCCAGCATTCCCTGCTCACACATCTCCTCGAACACGAGCGCATGCAGGGCTCACCTCCAAACACTCTCTGAGCTCCTGCAGAAGAACTCAATCACGTGAGCCTGACACAAGACCCCTGCAGAGACTAATAAAGGTAGATCCCTGCAGTTCGTATATAAACCCAAGCACGTAACACTGCATCTTTATGACCATCTGCTAAATGTCTGCATTTGAGAAGAACAGCCTTGAAAGTGTATCAGTGCTTCAGTATATAGTATATTACACTGGTCGTGCTGTATTTTTAATTCATTAATAACAGTGATAACATTGTATATTTTTGATTCACTAAAAAGAACCAGCTCATAACAGTCACTCGAATGTGAATCAGACTACTTTGGTTGCGCTCTATGTTTTTAATTCATTAAATTAAAGAGTCACTGGTTCAGGAATCAGACTACACTTTTTTGATTTGCTAAAAATAAACATTTGTTTCATTCATTTATGAATTGTACTACAATGGTCAAGTTGCAGGTATTGTATGTTTGTTTATGCTTGCATCCCGTAAAGACAAATCAATAAAGAGAGATTTCTTTCTTGCCATTATCTGTAAGTACATATGCATCACATTCAGTACAGACTATGTGATATTGCATCACATTCACAGCTCAGGTAAAGATTATTTATTTCTGCTGCACTGCTCAAGATTCAACAGCAGGGAAACGCTGCTGCTGAAATGCAATGCAAGATTCATTAAGTCATATGTTTCATAATTTTAAACACTTTTTGCTTTATTAGTCTATTTTAAACTGTCCTGTGGAGTGACAAATATCTACAATTTAAAGTACATGTAATATCTCAGTGAGTTCATAAAAGCTGTTTGCATAAAGAATTATATAAGAATTGAAAAATAAATAAATACTGTTTAAAATAGATAGCATGGAATGTCACACCACAAGAAAAGCAATGTCAAATACTGTAATATTTTTGTATAAACTGTCTGTATGTAGAAACTTTATACCAAATTTCATATAAATTTAAATCAATAATTAAATGTCTATTGCTTTTGTTTGAAAATGTAAAGTCAGCCAGTCAATGCTGCAAAATAAACTCTTTCGGGATAATACAAGACTTTAATCAGTAAAGATGACTGAACTTTATCCCCTGCATAATATAATATTCAATTAATATAGTGTGTTGCCCTGAATTCTGAAATTTCCACTCACAAGATAAGCCAGAGCTTGTTTTGCATTGGCGTGTGTGTGTAGATGTGCATGTCCAGACTTACGTACAGCCTTCCGGTTCTCAGACCAGCCCTTGCGGAGGAAGATGCAGGCAGGCCCGAGCACATTGTGCATGTATGTTGCGTTCTGAGCCAAGGCCACGAGGGCTTCTGCAGTTATCACCCCTTCATCACATGACTGCACTGCTTTGTAGCTGCGCTTCCGGTCCTGAGTGCGGCCGTCATGTCCCAGCAGTCCCAAACAAGTAAGTGAAGAGGGAACGTGGGGTAAAGACACAATTAGAAACTACACGGACGTCTGCTGGACACATTGGATGGACGGGTCAGTCAGTCAATTCAGTCAGCCGTCAGGTCAATCGATTGGCTCTTTCTGTTACGTGCTTCTACATCAGACAGTGAGAAAACAAAGCTGACCACTATCCTTCAGACTTTGTGCTTAATGTAATTTACCCGAGTACAAAATGTCTCTGGATCAGCATTCTTCCGTTCAGGTCCTCCTGAGAAGGTCCTATTTACGAGTGATTATAGTTGGAATAAAATGTATTCTCTTGACAGTTTCATGTTTCATTCTCTCTCTGTTTATTTAGCACCAATGCAACATAAAGGAAAAAGAGGAAGCACAGTAGGTGTGTAATCAGTGTTTGATGTTTTTTAATGGTGCTTTCAAATCATGTTGGAAAGATCATTTTTATGAGTTGAACGCACCCACAAAGTCATAATTACAGAAACTTTACTTTCTTTAAGCCCTGAGTTTCCAAATTGGTGGTGTGTCAGTGAGAAAATATGGTGAACGCAATAAATACAGTGTCTGGAGAATTTGTTAAAATTAATGGAATTATTGTTTCCTTACTTACAATAAGACTAGCTAAGCTGCATTTACAAAATACAACAGTACTGCACAATTATGATAGAATATGTAATTATTCAATTTACAGCACCTTCATAACTTGAATAAAAACATAATTTATTCATCATTTAGTAGAAGTAGAGTTAAAAATTCTTGTATTTTTCTAGAAAAGGTGACGATCATCTTGCTCCACCCAAAGTGATTTCAACGCATCTGATGGCATAATTATGACTTCGTAACTCGTAAACGCACCATTAGCGTTCTTGTGCTGCCAAGGAGGATGATGGGAAATGTAGTTTGGTTGCACAAGACTGTCTCCTCATAAACTCGCTAAACTAGAATTTTCTGAAAAGCTTTATCATCTCTATTGCACAAAATGTGTAAAAAACTAAATTATGCCACAACATACATTTAATCATATTCTTTTAAGATTGTATGACGTGAACATAGTGGCACACAAAGAGCTACTAATCAACTTTAAAACAAATAAAATGCATCAATGAGTCAAAGTTCCTACCTTAAATTTACCTTAATTTTCCTGGTTATAATCTCAAGCACCAGACAACTGCATGCTAGATATTCGGAAGCCAGATATATCGGGTCACAATATCCCACATTCGAGTTTGCATGAAATGTACCAGTAGGGCGATGGTCGTTTGACAGGAACATTGTTCTGAGTCCAACAAGCGCTGTTGAGCCAGGAACATGTCCTACTCGGGTAAATCACATCGAGCCATACTTTGCCTTTAATTCTCTCTTCCCTCTCAGCAACTGACAGAACCTTTAAGATCAGATATCATTCAAACTGAATAATTCATCTGCTTTCATACTCACGGCGTACTGACGCAATACTATGCCATTTGATTGCTGCTATGAAAACTAATGATCACGCTGAGCTTAAAACGGTTTTAAAAGCATATCCAAGTGGTTCTCGTCTTGCTCTCACAAATTAAACTCACTATCTTTGACATTTTGATCATCGAAGGGTGAAGATGTGGGTTAACCAATGTCATTATTAGAGTAGATCCTCAAATAACCTAAAAGGCTAGTATGTTTTGAGAAGGTAAAACTGCTCATGTTTAGCAGAGGGCTAATCAGGATAAGAATGAAACCAGTCAGCCAGCACATTATAATGACCAATTAGCAGACAGGCAGAGAAGGTGAAGAGCATGCACAATATAACTCACAAACACATAAAGAGCATCTCTCCAATTAAACACAGACCCATGGGTTAATTAAAGAGAAGACTGACGTCAACTAAACAGATATGAAATATATATATATATGTGTGTGTGTGTGTGTTCTGAAACCATAAACATTTGCATTTATAGATATAAATTATGACTCAGATTATTTGAATTATTTAGGTAGCCTACTCCAGTTATTAGTACACTGTAAACGATTATTAGAAGATTACTGCAGTATGTTTTACAATAAAACGCTATTTCACTCTTTCTACTTTAAAATGTCCATGTTTAATTCAACCTTACTTGCCATTTCTTTTAAATTATTAGTGAAATTTACAAGCAATTTATGAGTGAAAACTGAAAAAGTAAATCCTACACCAATTTAGAATATAACTTTTAAGTCAAAATGAAATCAAAATCTTTGGCGCCGTTACCTTCGTGGGCAGCATGCCGACATATAGTGCAATTGCATTTCGGGTGTCCCGAGTTCGAATCCTGGCTTGTGCACGTTTTCTGATCCTATACACCCTCTATCTCTCACTTCACTTCCTGTCAACTAACTGTCCTATCAAAATAAAGGCAAAAATGCTAAAAATAACTCTTAAAAAAGAAAAAGATAAAGGAAATAATGATATTAAAACTAATGAAATCATACATTTTCTTTGGAAATCTGTTTTGCATATCCAATGAAAAAAATACAAGATTTTGCTGTGTCCCAGTTTGCATACTATTCATCCTAAATACTATTCAAGTTTGCCCCAAATTGTAGTATATTGAAACGAGTATCCAAAGGTACCGCATATTTGACCATTTCCGGTGAAAATTGGAAGTGCAGATCCATCCACACTCTTAATGGCTAATATTACCCACAACCCATTGCGCTCTGGAGAAGGATGCGGTACAAACTACAAACACAAATAAAAAGTAATAAAAAAACTACAAACATGTTGGATGTCTGAGACATACAGAGAAATTTCAATAAAGGAGTTTAAGTGATTAATAAACAGCATCTAATCTGATGAAAAATACTTATGTCATGTGCAACTGCATCGTGAACTTTCATAAAGATATCCACGACTGGCAGATCAATGTGCTAGTTGTTGAGTAATATATTATAGTTAACTAAAACTATTAAAATAATAAATGAAGCTGAAATAAAATTAAATATAGATAATAAATATAGATAAAGAAAATATACTTGCCTCTCTTCTGCTACACACTCAAAAGTGTATACTTTTCTTTCACAAAGTGAGAATACATACTTTTAAGTAATGTATTTAAAATGTATTTTAAGACTTGCTCACTTTTTACGATCCAATCAGTTTCTAAATAACCAAAGCGCCATTTTTTCTAACTGAATATCCTGTTTTACATGCAAATACAGATTATGTAAGTAAAGCCGTTTTTTACGTTGACATCAAATTGATTTTATTGACTTAAAGTATCATATTCTTGCATTAGATCTTCTTTTCCCCCTCTCTTCCGTCCCCGTTATCCTGTCCTACCACATGCAGTTAAAGTAATCTGCATCCGACCGGTGGGTATAATTGAGGTATACACTTACAAACACACACTAGCGGTTTCATTTGGCCTCATATACTGAATCTTGCCATGAGCCTAATCGTCTATGCTATTATTGGAAAAGCCTTTATAATGTAATGGCAGCATGATGCATGCACATATGTGTCTTTCCAAACATCCCCTCTCTATGTGCACATGACCTTCATACTCCATCTGTTGCCAAGGCTGTAAGGTGGCAGCTCGTATGTTCTTCAGAAGAAACCTGTGCCATAGGGCACACTGGGAGAGAAGCTCTTATAGCAGGCACCAGTGCCAATCCTTGAGCGCATACATCCCAAGTCATCTAGAGATGATTGAGGAGAACTTCGGCGGACTTTCAGAACTTTCAGAAGCTACTTCAAACGTCATTATAAAGAACTTGAATGCAAGTACATTAAAGTAGTGATATCATTAAACGTATTAACGTACACCATTTCCAAGGTCAAAGATAGCAACCAAATACCCAACATCCTGATGCAGGACAAGTCCATTTATACAAATGTTTTTGCTTGGTTTTATTAGGTTTTCAAGCAAAATACAACAGCTAGTTGTCTACACTAGCATGCACAAAGTCTAAATTCACTCAGTCCAGAGTGTTCTTTGAGAATTACCATGATGATACTGTATACAGTTGTGTAGAGGAATTCAGAGCATGGCTATTAAACTCGTCTCTGACAGTCAATGCAACACAGTCCAAGTCCAGGTTGAGTCTGTATGCCACACACACTCTCAGCTATCAGAAAGAGCATCTTACCTTCTTGGAGAAATTCTTAAGCGGCGATTTAATGCAGTTTCCCATAGTAAAGTCCCTTCTGCTAATTGTACGCGCTTGAGAATCAATGTGTCCGCTTGTGCGCATGTGCGATCGTCCACATGTCTCCATGCATGGATTACGGATGGTGAGATGAGGTCTGCAGGCTTATCTTCTATGAAAGATGGATTTTACGGGAAGGATGTAGATGATCCAGGGGTGGTGATGCAGGATGTCAGGGTGACAGGAAGGGAGGAGTGAAGAAGTGGATGGAGGGATAAGAAAACAGAGACGTGTCTCAGTGTGAAGGGCTGCTCAGAAGAGAAAAGCCAAGATTGCTTGTTCACTTGCTTGCACTCTCTCTCGCTCCCTTTCACCCTCCCGTCCTTTTCCCCACTCTCTCTTTCACTCACTTCCCTCCCTCTTTCTCTCTCTCCCTCACTCTCAGCTGCTCATTTTTAAAGTCGTCCATCCAAACAAGGCGAAAATAGACAAAGAGGCTCATGCGGACGAGCGTATCACCTTCCCCCGAGCAAGATGCTGAAGACACTAATCCAAAAACACACACACTGGCGAGCACGCATGTATGAACACAGTCGATTACACACATACGGATGTTGGGCTATGGAGCTAAAAATACACACACTTGGCGTGTAGTCGTGCCGCTCAGCTATGAGGGCCAGCGTTCAGATCAAACACCGGCCGGCGAAACACACAAGCCGCATGTGAAAAGGTGAGGTTGGGCCGCACCGGGCACGGATGCGCCAAGGCTGCCAAATCACAGCGCACCTTTCGAAGACCACGGCAGGTTATTAGGGGAGGACAGGAAGCCCTTCCCAGAATTCACCAGCTGAGCTGGCACTTGCCCACTGAGCCCGTTAATTTCCTGTTTAGGCCGCTTTCACCTCGCTCTGTATATTTATAAGAAACAAAAAAAAAGTTCTTGAAAGGGATAGCTCACTCAAAACTGTATTTATTTTGGCATTATTTATTCACCTCTATGTCAATCTGTATGAACGTTTTTCTGTGGAACATAGAAGTTACTTTCAGAAATGCCTTAGTGTTTTTTGACCATGCAATGGAAGTCAATGGTCACCAAAGCTGTTGGGTTTCCAGCATTCTTCCAAATACCTTTTTTTTGTCCCAATAGTTTTCCACTGGACTGGATGTTTGATGACATTTGAAGCATCATCCTCTAGAAATCTAGACTGATATATAATATTAGCCAATATATTATCGGCTTCAAAAATTAACCCATTTATTTATTTCTGCAGGCTACAACTGCACAATATTAATTGTGTTTTGTAAATAAGGTACAATCTATAACAAACCTAATGTTCACACTCAAAATAACAACAATTATTATAATATACACTAATAGATGTATTTAACAACTAGTTAATCTGTATGCTGGGAAGTTAGTGAGTATGCAAGTGATTGTTGGTGCACATATCAAGCAAATGAATAAAAAATTATCTTCAACCTTCCTAAAGACTAAATTATTTATGTAATTCGATTACCCATTCATTTTATATCTCTGTGTGTCAATATTTGTTTCATTTGTTTATATTAGATTAATCCACCAGAAGCACCAGTTCGCTCCCGAGCTATGAAAAAGCAACCTCTGAAGACATCAATTTTCCTCTGCATCATCAATATCTCTGTTGTAAGCACATTTAACCTCCCTGATTAATTCTCAGCCGTTCTATTGGGTTTACTCATGTATGTCTGATCTCTCTCTCTCTCTGTCGGTGAGGATGATTCATCTAGCTGAAGCCAGCCTCTTCACCGGAGGCTCATTGTGAACTTCAGAACACATCAGAAATCAGAGCCAGGCACCGTCCGCTCTCATAACGTCAACTCAGCAAGAGCACACGCACCAGCAGCACAGAAACACACTCGCACACATGCAGTCACACACACTCACATATATCCATACATGCTCAGACCAATAACTGTGCGTGCATGTATGCATAAATCATCCGCACATGGTGATTCAAGTCATCTTTCCACTACTGTAATGCTTACAGGTCTGTGTCGAGGTTAAATAAACCATTCTGATTTAGTGCTCTGGGTTCATCACAACTGTTTAGCTGGTGTTACTGTACGTGTACATTTCAGTAACATCGTCTGTTTCAGCCAGTCACAAAAAATATTGTTTTATTTACATTTTTTGTAGAGCTGCTTTGCATGCATTAAACATAATAGACAGAATCACAGTGTGTCAATCTGATACAATCGACTTGCCCCCTAAATGCTGATATAAATAATTGTTATGGTGTTTAATGTCATCATAACTGCATTTTATTAGTCACATCTGCATAAAATCCACACCTGTAATAATTTAAACTGAATAAAAACACCTCAAAGAGTATCAAGATAATCTATCTACTGCTATTTTAGTATTATTTACTTATATGTTTTTATTAATATTTGGAAATAAATTGTATTCGTATATTTTCCATTTGCATTTTTATTATATTTATAGTCATTTTTAATAAGCTTTTTACAATTTGTATTAGTTTTTTCATAGTTATTTTTAGTTCAGCTTTAATTTCTATTTATTTCATTAGTAATTTTTGTGCTTCAACTCAAACTTAAAATACAATTTCAGTTAATTGCCAACATTTCTAATTTTTGTTTAGTTTATGTTTTCATTTTACTTTATTTTATTTCAGCTTTTTGAGAAATGTTTTTAATAGTTTTAATACTAATAATCACATTCAACCGTGATTTTAACATCTCTAATATGATTATTTATTCATTTGGTAGATCGAAATACATTATATTTGACAAAAAACTGATCTAAAAATACAGAATTATGGTATTAATTTTGCAAGATCAAAATCATGTGACAACAGTGTGTAACATACAATGTTTAGCTTATTTATTGTTGCATATACATGATGTTTCAGATACTATTTTTACTACAAATTTGTACCATATTCTTAAAAAGTAGTATGCAGTACACAATACATACTGTGCAGTATGCTAGTATTTCAGTCAGTACACAGCCGTAAAATCATTGACAGGAAGAAAAGTGCAATGATGTTTTCTGATTGGCTAATGCAGAAACAGGTGTGATGTCACAGATAAACACATTATAGAAACTGCAAAACAAATTATGTTTTTACTCTAATTAGTATTTTTCTGTAGTTTTCCAGTACAAATATAAAACAAACATATATTTAAGGTAAGGATACATTTTTCAGAATACTTCATGCCATTGCTTCATAAGTAAATGTATCTTAGAATATATTGCAATCTTGTCGACTTCCTATGATTAATTACTTGTATGTAATTTGTTTCTTCAGCTAAATGTCTGTTCAGTGACTAAATACTATGTTATTGACTGACATGTACTCTCTCTTCTTTCATTTAGCAGATCAGCAAGAGAAACAACCCCCATGACCTTGAAGTTGCTGGCGTCACGCTTCTGCATTTGAGCTCCAGGAACTCGAGCGTTTGAGCCACACACACACAAAACGGATCATTCTGACAGCAATGTTAATAAGTACTTCTTCGTTTTAACGAAGATGTGAGGTCATGGATAATCCTGTTGGACACGGCGACAGGCAGCCAGAGAGACAGGAAGGCGAGCAGAGAGGTTCATGTTCATCTCGAGCGCGCTGACGGCATTTGAGCTTCCTGCTTCGTCTTACTAAATCACACACGCTTGGACAGGAGCCGTCCTCCGAGATCAAAGAAACATTACTACAGTATCTGAAGGATATGTGAGCACTGATATTATTATTCACTTTAATACACATTTCATGTCGATTTCTCAAAGGGGAGCTGGATTTACACTCAGAATTAGACATTTCTCTTGAAATATTCATTCACGTTCTTCTAAGAGCATCAAAAATGTAACAGCTCTTCAGAAGTGTTGTTCTTTTCCCCATCCGAACGCTTCATTAGCTCTGGTTTCACTCCGTCTTCCTCTGCGCTCGACCCTTCGCACTCACCTGCCGTACCCGAGTGTCAAGCACTCGCCTCGGGCACCGCTTTGTTTTGTTGTTATGAAGACGTGTGGTAAGCACATAGATGTTCTTAGCTATTTTTTATGAGTGCTTCTTCAAAAGCACCTGAATACATGTTCCGGTGCCATATGAAAGAAAAATCGCAAATTGAATCTCTTTAATATTGAAAGAATTTCACATAGACTAAATGGAGAGCAAATGGAGCCTTTTGGTGAAGTGAAAATTCTGTCACCATTTGCTTTTTCCAAACTCATGAAACACCAAAGAAGAAATTGAGCTAAATGTCTTTGCTCTTTTCCATGCAATGCCAGTGAATGGGGACAAAAATGAAAAAGAAATGACAAAAACACTATAAAATCAAATAACTTCTGTGTGATTCATTGTCAATATTGCAGCTTGACAGTCTGCATGCCAATTCTGGATTTCAGAAGTCTTCTAACAATGTTATTTCAATATTAATTTTTGCAAGTTCAAATGATCTGAATAAGCTGCTATACACATAATCTTTGCATATGCTCTACTTTGTTGTGAAACTTGCAAAATGTGTCAAGAACATAAAAATAAATAAATGTTGCATGAAAATCAAGCTGTAATTTTAGGAGTATTAACATTTTGTGACATTAAAAGTTTTGTCATACATGGTATCTTTAATTTTAGATTTTTAATTGATTTCATGTTTTCTTTTTGAATTTGTGTCAGTTCAAATGATCTGAATTATGTGTTATCCACATAATTTTGCATATGCTCAATTCTCAATTCTACTTAGACTTATTTCTACACTCCTTAAAAATAAAGGTGCTTCACGATGTCATAGAAGAACCTTTTTGTCTAAATGGTTCCATAAAGAACTTTAACATCTGAAGAATCTTTCTGTTTCACAAAAGGCTCTTTGTGGTGAAAGAAGGTTCTTCAGATTATAAAAGGTAAGGAAGAGATGGTTCTTTAAAAAACCTTTGACTGAATGGTTCTTTGTGGAACCAAAATTGGTTATTCTATTGCATTGCTTGAAGAACCTTTTAAGCACCTTTATTTTTAAGTGTATATTTTATATTTTCTGTTTTTTTATATTCTAGATTGTTATAAAAATAATTTTATATTTGATCATATTTTTTATTATATTTTATGTATTACATTATTTCTGCCTATTTTTGGAGTGAAATGTGACCTTCATATTGTGAGAGTCACCTTTTTTATTTCTCCTGAGCAATGAAACATAAGTGAGAACTCGATAAAGTCTCTTGAGCTATGAAAGATCAAGCTCAAAGCAATAACATGTTCCTCTGATGTGCCGAGGAGGGAATTTCAAGGTCTATTCTCTCTCTCTCTCTCTCGATTACGCAGACTGAGAAAGGCTTCGAAATTCAGCATTTCCTCCCTTGCAATCCATGGGTGAATAAAAAAAACACACACACATTGGCTTCTATAAATAGCACAGGACTTTGAAATTGTATGGAAGACAGAAATCACGTGGAATTTACGACACAGCCTGTGTTCACATATCCTCTTTTTGCTCATCTATTTAAGCCCAGTTCTTTCAACTGTCCCTCCGTTTGCCTTCCGCCCTCCCTCTTGTTCTCTATCTCTCCCCTCCTCAAACCCTTTGCAAGGTCGGTGTGACCCAAGTGGGCTGGAGAGGGAGGGCGGGAGCGACTGAATGCCCCAGAAAAAAGCTCAAAGAACGAGCACAAATGGAGCCAAGTGAGTGAGAGGCAGAACTAAAGTGGTTCTGCATCACCTGATTCTGAACACTGAATGTGGTATATTTCTTACATAATACATAAAGGTCTCTCACGCTTCCCCTTTTCTTTCCTCCTTGTACCTAAAACTCCTACATCCATCCATCCATCCATCAGTCTGGCACCAGCAGGGAGGAAGCATGTGAGCGACTTGACAAAGACTGACAGAGTGTTGTTTTGTCAGAAGTAGCTGTATGTCTCTGCCAGAGCCAGAGAGCCAGAGAGCAGCCCCTGCTGGCAGAGAAAGGCATTGATCTGAAATCTCTGAAAAACAATGATGCACACAGCACATCTCCAAAAAGAGGGTTAGCGGCATAATTCGTTGTTAGTGAACGTAAGTCAGGTTAAGTGATGCCACAGTTAGGATATTAATCTCTTCTGCCTCAAGAGAAAGAGAGAGAGTAAGAAGACGATTGTGAGCAAAGCACAAGACTTCTGCGACACACAGCGGCTGAAAAGAATCCGACAAGGAAACTGACCAGATGGAGATGTTGTGGATTTATATGCTTGTAGTTTAAAACATCTGCTCTAAAAAGATGATGCTAATTAAGTAAATTGTTTAAAGGATTTCAGTTTTGCATGCATCCAAATAATCCGTTTATAATTGGATTGATGGCTCAATTGGACTAACGAGTCTGCATGCAAACACTTCAATCTTAAGACGTTTTGATTGATTTGGAAAGAGTGGTGTAGACCTGAAATAATCTGATCAACAGGAAGGAATCAAGCATTTTCTCAATTGGATTCATAATAATTGGGCATATGCGTAATGCCATGATCTGTTTGTGTCATATATAGCATATATATTTGTTATGTCTCACGTCCTATGAGTTGGTAAGTGGACTGAATGTTTACTACTACTACTACTAATAATAATAATAATAATAAAAAACTCATATATGACATGAAAGTCAGCTTTCTTTTTAGGTATGTCATCAAAGGAAAAATGTCAATAATATTCATGGTAGCTCCAGTGACATTATGGCTTTCTCTTTCCTGACCGCAGCAACTGAACTGTGCATGTGCTGAAGTTTTGTATGGAATAGATATGAATATGTGAGTCAGATGTGATGTTTAGGGTTTATATAAACAGAACTTTCAGAATCTGAAATGGGATTGGATTCCTTCCGATTGAGGAAACTAGTGCATGTAAAAATACCTGTTGAAAGACTAATTGCATTCTTTTCTAATACAAAAGTGGGTATTGTAAATCATAGAGTCTGTATTGAAATAATACGTTTTGGTACAATAATATAATGTATTCGTGTGTGTCAGATCAGTCAGCAACTATAAATATGCTTTTAGAAATGTCTATAATCTGCAAGAGTTTAATGGTAGATTAATTAGATAAATGTAAATGTGTGTATGTTGGGAGTAGATACAGTAACAGGTGTAGTGAAATTGTAGTCTGACAGCCATACACCTATTGTCCCATTTTACATAAACTATAATTCTACAATTCATTCAAGTTTTATCTGTGATGGAATTGATTTAAAAAATCAAACCTTTTAAAAAAGTCAACAATATTAAATGTGAAGTAAACCTTTGGTTAGTTATATTTATTAAATAATGTTATTTTTTTTACAACCATTTCCTGATTTACCCCGTTTAACTTTATATTATGATTTTTCTCCACATTTCTAGCGTTTTTGAGTTGCACTGACTTCTATGTTTTTTTAATGTCATTTTTTCAAGCATCCCAGTGTAACTGTGTAAATCGTTTTGATTGGCTGCTTATGTTGCAAAGCATTATGGGTTGTGCTCTTTGTTCTTACCCTCTTGCAGAAGTGTAGTACCTTTAACCGGGTGGTTTTGTAAAACATATCTACAAATTTTCAACTTATTCTTTGTTGATTCCATAATAAAAGTTCCTATTTTGGGATCATATGTTTCTTTTTTCCTGAAATTTTAAGAAAATATTTCTTAAAATAAATAATATTTTTTTGAAGTGGTTCTGAATAGAACAAAATTAGTTGTTATGACCCTTTTAGCATATTTTGTTAAAGTATATAAAGCTGAAGTTTGTTCTGAAGAAATGTGTGCATTTTAAAATCAAATCTTTTTTGTATTTGTTGGTGCTGTTTTTCATTATTTCTGTAAATGTATTGTTTGTTTTTTTAATTCTTCAGATTATAGAGTTTTTTTTGGCAATAGCAGAACCATTTTAGGGTGCTTTAGGGTACACTTTAAGGAATAAAACTTCCTTTCAGGTTGATGAAAGATTAAAAATGTCAATTTAGAGCCATGTCTACAGAAACTTTTTCATGCTGAAGTGATTCATTACTTTAGCCCTAATTTCTCCATTCATTCCTTATTTCAGCATCTAAAGTGTTCTTTAAGAAGATAAGAATCTAAACTAAACCTTAAACCTTCTTCTAAGAGTAGCTATACATAACACACTGCTTGCATATTTAAAGCACTGATTTATTATAAAATGATCACACTTATCAATCAGTCAAACACTGATGATCATTTTAAAACTAATGTGCAAACATGGCTATATGTTCTATCATCATGTGTCGACAGGGTGATGAGCTACGCTTCAGTGTCACGGTTTTAAACCCCACGTGTCAGGTAACTAATGGATTTGAATTTTTTCACTCCAGCACAAAAGACAGCTTTCCCCTCTCCTCTCTAATCAGGTCTTGAGCTGCTATATTTAGCGCCTGCTGGCGGAGAATGATTTCTGTAGGGATTGTATGCAGGCCTTGATGTTATATAAGGAAATATGAAAAACTGCATTTGAGGTATATCAATCCACTACAAGGAAAAAATAGACACGGCGGCACTATAAATACAGCAGCGTTTCCGTTCGCATTAAGATGCAGGGCTTTTCTGGATGCGAGCCGAGCTCATGCGTGTGCGAACATGTTGTAC
Source organism: Ptychobarbus kaznakovi (assembly GCA_027422405.1). Lineage (NCBI taxonomy): Eukaryota > Metazoa > Chordata > Actinopteri > Cypriniformes > Cyprinidae > Ptychobarbus > Ptychobarbus kaznakovi. Next base: position 4,514,031 of record CM049796.1, on the reverse strand, counting down.
AACATCGCAATCGCGTGTCTCGTCAGTCACGGCTGAATGTTCCTTCAAGAAACATGCATACTTTTAACTTTTGCGCAGGTCTTACATTGAGGGGTTGTGACAAAATGACTGCGTGACATTTACAAACCAAAGACTAATGATGCCTGGGAGGCGCTTGAAACCCAGCAAAAGTGTCAACCTGGTTCCTGGCAATACTGAATCTTGAGTTTCTGACTGTAAGAAAAAAACGTTATCAGATGTAGCTCTCAAAAAAGGCTTTCTGGTAACAATGTGATTTCTGTTACCTGTATTACATTTATAATGATTGATCAAAATTGTGCTGATTGTAATGACACTGCTGAATGGGCTTTGGAAAGTGCAGTTAAAACACACTCTCTCAGCTCTTTATAAATGTTTTTTTTTCAGATAAGTGCCCTTCTCCTCTTCATTTAATTCATGGTTTGTTTTATTCCAGCTCAGGCACCGAGTGATAAAGAGATTCTGTGTGCTTGTGTGTTCAGCTTGGGCTATAATGTTTTCGAAAATGTGCTCAAAATAGTGAAACTTTGAAAACGACATTTGAAGTGTTGCTATTTGTGCTATTGGCTATATTGTCTTGCAATTTCAATGCTAATAAATGAGTCAAGTCATGTTTTGCATTAAATCTAATAATGCTAACAGGTTTGAGGGTTGGGTTTATGATATTGGTTTAGTTGATCTCCACTTCATATATATATATATATAAATCATTGCATCCTCCTCACTAATACCGCATATAAGGAATGTTAGAGTATACGGTTTACTGTACTTCAGTGGCAAAAATGTCTCCAGAAGTTAGATAAATCCAACAAAACCAGAATGTCCTTGAAGCTAAAAATTAAATAAATAATTTATCGTTTAAAGTACAAATTATGCTCCAGTCAGAAACATTGCTATTAATACAAATTTGCAAACTACAACTTTTCTTTGTATTATTTTGTACTTCATACGGAGCCAATAAAGGGCATGGTGATAGAAAAATATATGAGATAGGAGGTCAAAATTATACATCAATGCTTTTGCATTCTCTTGCAAAAGTACTGTTTCCCCAAGATACTTTGCATTCTCTTACAAAACTATATAGCGTTCCCCTGAGAAGCTTTGCATTCACTTGTAAAACATTTGCGGTCTCTCATAAAATGATTGCGTTTGTAAAAGCATGTCGAGATATAGGCTATGTTATTTCCAACACAAAACTTTTTGTGAGTAAATGCAATGGTTTTGGGGGATGCAATTATGTGAGAGAATGCAAGTGTTTTTTTTGGGGGGGGGGGGGGCACACATTTTGCGATAGACCGTCAATGATTTGTGAGCAAATGCAAAGTTTCTTCAGGGAACACAAAATGTTTTGCCAGAGAACACAGTAGCATTGAAATACTATTTTTCTCCCATCTCTTTTTTTACCATCACTTTGTCCCTTTAGTGGTTCTGTATTAAGTACAAACTAGAAAGACAAAAAGTTGTGTGACCACCCAAGTGTGTGAGCAGTGTTATTTTTTATTTGCATTTGTAGGTGTAGGGTTAAGGCTTAAATTAGTTTTAGTTTGTTGTAAATATAACTTTTTATGTCCTCATTTCGATAGCTAGATAACTGTGTGCCTTTCTGTGTCTTTGACCTGTTGAAGCTTTAACCTGAATTTGGAGATGTTATTTCTGTGGCACATTAGCAGGATGGTTAGTTATAGTTCTTCAGAGAAAGAAAGCAGCAAGAGAAAGTGGCATCAAATTAAAGTGATGAAGAGAATGATGGTGCAGGAACATGTTATAGGTGATAAAGGTGTAACACGCAACGTAGAAATATGGTCCAATCATGCACTGCTTATTTCATTATATTGCATTATATGAGAGTACATGGAAAAAGTCATAAAACTCAAAATTTCAGTATAGAAAGATCAAAAGATCTCAAATTATTTCACATGTTAATAGCTGAATTACCAGAGATTCAAAAATGATGCTCAGATTACACCACGTATGCGGTTACAAGCAGCTCCTCTCACTTCACTATATAACATACATAATATACAGTTATCCTCAGTCTTTTAACATTGCTGTGGCTTCAGATGTCACAGCATAGGGTCAGATCAAGCATTTGACTCCTCAGCAGGCTTTGTTTTGTCTGTGAACTCTGACCTCAACCTGGCACATCTTTGAGACTTCTGTTTCACTTTAATCCTCAAATCCTCATGCATAATTCAGTTTTATCATCATTATCTGATCATAGAGAGATCATATCCCTGAAGACACATGCTCTCCAATTACACATCATTCAAAACGTCTTCTATGAGGCACTGTGATGCACACTGAAGTGTCATAAACCATAATTCAGCTGGACAGCATTAGGTTATAAGCGAGAACATTCACAAATGATTAGTCATATAGTGAAACTTTTATATAAAGTGACTCAAAACTCATTACAATTTGTATTTGTCTTTGTAGAGTCCTAAATGTCTGAGACAAATCCAAACTCTAGAGCTAGAATGCAAAAGACGTGTACAGACTTTTAAACTTGGTTGGATTTCTATTTAATTCTCCACTGACCACCCGTTGAGTTTCATTTATTTTTATTATTTTATTTTCAATGATAATATGTTCTGTGGCCATATTTGTGTTAACATAATATGAATAATATAAACATATTTGGAATAATATCTAAACTCTTTTACGAAGGGTATAATCATTCTATCTGAACAATTCTTAATAATGAGATTATTGGGTAAATCCAATGATTTTATGGTTCAGTCCCATTCACTGTCTTCCCAGCATGCATCGAGGCATAAATTATAATTATGGTTTGACAATTTGTTTTACACTGCTGTTGTTCTCATGTTTAGAAAATGTTAGTGCGATGTTGATTCACAGTTGATTAGTTGATCGTTACCCTACTGCAGTGTGACAACATAGCTAAAACTATTTTGAATTAACAATTTTATGACTTCATATATATATATATATATATATATATATATATATGCTTTTTTCATTATTATTTTATAAATTATATATTTATATTATTTTTACATTATTTTTTTTTATAATATATATAGTTGTTGAAACAATTATATTTTAGTCATATTAATTTAATTTTCTTATTTTTTATTTTGATAATAATAATACTTTGTCGCACCATTTCGTCCCAGCTTCCCATCTTGATATATATTTTATTCTAAAAACCTTGATGTCCTAGTCCATGGACACGTTATATATTTATATGTACCACATGAGATGAAGCACATAATTTAGAACAATTTAAAACCATCGAACTCATTTTTTTTAACCTCGCTCAATCAAGTAGCCTACTGATTGTGATCTGTTGTTGCCATTATGTTTTTGAGTAGATATACTGCAAGTCACTTTAGATACAAGAATCAGCTTAGTAGCATAGCACAGCAGTCACCCTACCTGTCCAAAGACTGATTTGACTATGGGATGGAGGTCTGCATCAAGCGCGCCGCTGTACGCGCTGCTGGGCTGACGCGCTGAAGGTGCGCTGGAGGTGAGGCTTTGACGCTTGTCCTTCGTTTCGAAGAACAGCGCGGCTTCCTCCGAGCGCTTGGAGAGGGATGAAGTCGGCGAGGGTGTGCGGCTGGTGCGGGGATTCCCGTGGAGTTGGACCGGAGGGTCAGTGGTGTGGGGGTGCCGTGACGGTTTGCGGCGTTCCGGTCCATCCTCCTGATAATATCCATCCTGACCGCGGGGATTCTGGACCCTCTCCGCTTTTCGTCCGTGTTTCGGTTGGCACAGGGGTCTCCGAGCGGTGGCATCGCACTCTTCGGTCCAGCACGAGTCTCCGCCGCCGCCGCTTCCCGTGTGCCGGTGACCGTTGCGGTGGCTCGCGGGGTCCACGCGGACTCTCCGGTTGGTTTTGATCAGGGATGTGGTTGATTCGCTTTTTGGAAGCGAGGAGCTCATTTTGACCCCCCACAGACTCGTGAAGTAGTTGAGTCAGGTTATCTCAGTAATAAAGGCGGAATATATGAACGTGTGTTGGCCAGGTGGGAATCTATCCGGAGAACGCTGAGTGAAGGACTTTATAGAGCGCGAGAGCATCGCACTGATCGTTCGCGCGGAGTTTGTTCGTTCCCTCGTGACACCATCGAGCGCGCGCTGCCACCAAAATTCAGCATTAACAAGTGAATCTCTCTCTCTCTCTCTCTCTCTCTCTCTCTTCTCTCTCTCTCTCTCTCTTCTCTCTCTCTTTCTCCATCTCTCTCGCTCTATCTGTTTCTCTCTCGGGATGAAAGTTACGTCAAACTGCCTCGAGAAACCACTGAAGAATAAAAGGACGTCAAAATATTAATGACGTGTGACGTGACTTGTGCGCAGGTGACAGTGACGGCAAAAAGACATTGACAGCAAATGACGAGAATGTTCTATCTGTATTAATTTTCAACCTTTACAGGCTATTCCATAGTTAAAGCATTGACTACAAAAATTTCAATTCTTGACAATTTCATTTGCATCATAAAAAAAACTGTTCGGGTCGACCTCGTGTGACAACATGCCCCAATAGCAGTTATGGAGTAAATTTTTAGTTGTCACATTGGGAACCTTGCTGTTTATTGACATTTATATGAGAATACGTTTTTTGAAATATATTGTCAAAAAAGGAAAAATAAATAAATTCAATAAAAATAAAACAATAGACAATGCATACGTTGTTCTAATGTATTGGATTATAAATGGATTTTGAGTAAAAAAAATAAATTGCTTAATGGTAATATTTAAATATAGATCCATTTGTTTTTATTAACAAAGATTATTGAATATAACAGTTATAAAATAATATAAAATTACATAAAACACAAGTGACAATCTATTATAGTGCTGTCAAACATTAATCACGATTAATCACCAAAATAAAACTTTTGTTTACATATGTACTATGTGTATATTTATTTTATGTACAGTGTATATTTATTATGTATATAGACACACATACAGTAGGCTATATATTTTGAAAATAGTTACATGTATATATTTATATATGTGTCGTTTTTTTCGTTTATATATATATATATATATATATATATAGCATAAATAAATAAAAAATCTTAAAGTACATGCATGTGTGTATTTCTATATACATAATAAATATACACAGTACACACATATATTACATTTTACATTTAATAATTTTGCAGATGTTTTTATCCAAAGCGATTTACAATTGGGGAATACATAAAGCGATTCATCTTGAAGAGGCAAACAGACAGAGGAAGTGCTCGTAACACCAAGTCTCAGGCATTGTTCAAATAAATACAAGCTAGCAAGGGAAGGAGAGAAAGAGAAAGAGAAAGATTAAGTATTTTTCTTTTTTTTGTTTAGGATGAAGTCAAGTAGTGTCAAGTATATGTTCTTCAAACCAAGAGCTTCAATGCCAAAAAAAAAACATATTGAATGTCGACTTTGAGCCATATATACATGAGTCAAAACATCCCACTGCTTTGAATCCATTGTACTGATGTACCGGCTACAGAACTGCTTATCATGCTTGTTTTCTGAAGGACAGTCACATGCGGTGAGTTTTTATGGACACTGCAGTCAATCTGAAGTGGCTGTACTCTATCTTTACATAATTGAAACTTCTTCACATTTAACGACTTGTTTCCATGCAGATGCAAGACGCACTGTGTGAGCTACATAATGGATGCAGGTTGGCTAGAAGTAGATGAGACGCTTCCTCTTCAAACAGGACCATCGTGAAACCCCATCTGGATGCTTGCGTTCCTTCAGTCTCAGAGCAGCTGCGCAGGGTGTTCAGGCACGTATGTGCATTATGTCACTATACATGGACCCAGTTAAAGAAGTAAGAACTGTGTCTAAACAGTGTGTGAGATGTTGGAAAGTGTGTGAGATGCAGTCTCCTGGGACTTTGTGTTCACTGACATCTGTGTCTCCGTCTCACTCGCTCCAGGGAAAGATGGAATCTTTCGCTTCATCTCACCATCTCTTGCCCGCATCACTTCCTCCTTTCTTTTTGATTGACGTGGCTCCCCTGGTCTCAACGTAACTCCTGGAACACATATTGTGACTTGGGATATTTTGTTTTACTTGAGTTGTGTTTAACTCTTTATCAAGCTAAAATTATGATTTTTCTTTAAACAGATACTCCCCTCCCGCCTCTCTGTCTACAGCAGGGGACACTAAAGCCCCAGGGTTCAATCTGGCCCAATTACATTCAAGGGAGCAAAATAGAAAAAACAAAAACAAGATGTGTTTTCATCTCCTCCAGTAAACAGAAAAACCGACTTCGTTTCATGTGCTATATTATCACACTTCAGATGCGCTTTAGGTAGGTACTTTATATGATAATCAGGTGTTTGCAAGAGGTTTTTGAAGAAATCTTTGACCCTGAAGTATTAAACTTTGGGCTCATACATTTTCTTGAAACAAATATAAAATGTATATACTTTGAATCATGTGGCTTGTCGCAGAGTTACATAAAAGCAACTGAGCTTTTCTATATGTCAAAATACAGACTTGTGAACTTTTAGCGACCAGACAGAACATCTAAGCAGAAACTTGTACAACTTCAAATGCACCCAAAGCACTTTAGCCCTTTTTTCTTTAGAAAATGTAAAACCCTAGTTTAGCTGTGAAATGTCATTTTTAGTTGCGCAGTTACACTACTGTTCAAAAGTTTAAGGGTAGTAAGATTTATTAAGCTCATTTATTTGTTATGCATAACGCTGCATTTATTTGATCAAAAAATGCAGTTTCTACTTTAATGTAATTTATTCCTGTGATGCAAAGCTGAATTTTCAGCATCATGATCCTTCAGAAATCATTATAATATGGTGATTTGCTGCTCAAGAAACATTGCAATATTGAAGACAGTTATACTATATTTTGTGGAAACGGTTTTATATTTTTTTTAGGATTTTTCGGTGAATGAAAGTCGAAAAGAACAGTATATTTATGTGAAATAGAATTTATGAATGTCATTATGAATGTCTTTGATGTAATTTTTGACATCACACACACACACACACACACACACACATTTAACAGTAGTGTAAATCTTACACTACTTATTATAGTGTAAGAAAGAATATTCCATGCTTAATTTAGAGCAATTATTCATGCATTCAAGTCTCATTTCACAGCACAAATCAATTTTATGTGCATTCAAAATATAAAATGTTAAACTGCAGGTATTTTCCCTAGTAAATGAGCCTGCAGTCAAATACTAGTTGAGACTAAAGTACTTGTTGTTCCACTTGATAACATTTAGGCTAAAATTCCAAGTGCTCATCTTACAGTCTCTGATGCATGGCTCAACTCCGTCAGCTCACTTTTCAGACTTTCCTGTTTGCAATACGTTCAGTATGTTTACTTCAGCAACTGTTAAGAAATTCCTAACAAAACACTCCAGGGTGTTCAACTGAGAAACTACAGCCAAAGCCCTTACCAGAAAGCAGCATTTGTGTGCTCTTTTTAGGAACGATCTTGCCAGTCAACTATCTGGCCACGGCTCTCAATTAACCCCTGTCTATTGGCATTGTTTGCTGCTTCTGAAACATTCATGTGATGGGTTAATAATTGAACAGTCAGCAGCTTGAGACCCATGAGTTTGTGACGGACCGAATGCTGTACACTTCTGCTTTTGTATAAACACATCAGTGCTGCAAAGTTCAGCCAAATACGAAGGCATCATTAGCCAAATAGCTTCATAAAGGCACAATGTGCTGCTCGGGTAATGAGCTTTATAAACAAATGAGTGAATATGAAAGTTCCAAAGCATTAATGAAGATGTCGCATAAATTAAACATTATAAAACATAAGCATGTAAACCAGAATGACAGCGGAACAAGATCTTAGTATCTATACTATTATAGTTTTTATTTATATTATGAAATTATTTTTTTGTATTTATATTTAATTTTGATTTGAGTTAAATTTTAAGTAATTTTGTTGTCATTTTTATTGTCTATATAGTTTGTATTAATTTAATTTTTAGCTATTTTAATTTGTCAAGTTAAACTAAATTAAAATACAAAGAAAAATGTTGCCTGTGCAAGTAATTGATCAATGATTTATTTAATTCCAGTTCAAGTTTATTTTATTAATTTTAAGTACTTACATTTATTTATGGTTTTAGTTTTAATTTACATTTTTGTTAACTATAACAACCCTACAGTTGCGTTTCTATCATAGTTAGAAAATGATACAAAAGTACAGAAATAAATTGAATAGGGTTTGAAAAATAAACTGAAAGGTGATTCTTTGATCATATTAGGATTGATTATAAATTATGATTCCATTCAAATTCAAATTTTTTAGACAAGGGTTAATTGGTCAGATTTGGACTCAAATGTTGTTTGTGAGGTCACAAATATTCTTATTGCATTCCATGCAATTTAGACTGCAATGCGTTTTAAAACATCTTTCTCTCATCTCATTCATTAATATATTTAGTTTGACTCTATCCCTGTGCATGCAGGGCTGCTCAGTGGAATGAAGATACTTTTGGAAACCATTCACGCTTGAGTTGAGGAGAGATGTGCACGTGGCTTATGTGTGTTTAATTCGACTGTGTGCCCTCTTTTGTCACTATGTAATCCCCCTCCTTAAAAACAAGCAAGGCTGAAAAGTTTGACTGCACATGTGCCCTAATAAGGAAGACAAACTAATGCGGTAGCCAAAACAAATCTGGTACTGTTTCCTTCTAGAGGTAATGAAAAAGGCATAATAAATGCAAATGCAAAAAAGCATAACGTGTTCTGAAGGGTTGTTGCTGGGAAAGCGGGGTGGGGGTTTGCATGACGCAAAGGGGACAGAATAATTATTAAGTCTATTTATGGAAGCACAACGATGGAAGCCACTCATACAGCACTTCTGAAACATCCCAGTGGGTTCTCATTTTCAATTAATCAATTTGGGTTTAATGTGATAACTCTAACAGGTAGAGGATCCGAAAGAGCTTGGGCCTGAACATCGTCTAAAAATTGGTACCTTTTTGACTTTACAGAATTGAAAGGATAGCTCACCCTCCCCCAAATAATCCTGTCATCATTTACTCACCCTTATTGTGCCTCAAACCTATGACTTTCTTTTGACTTTTTATTTTCTTTTCTTTTTTTTGACTTTCAAGCTTCAAAGAAAAAAATGTATAAAGCAATGGAAACTATAAAAACAAAAGAGTAGAAAATAAACTGCAGGTGTACAACATATTTTTACCAAATTGCAAAACATCATCAACAAAATCAGCAAAATAGCACAACTGCAACCTGTAAGAAACTGTCCTGGTGCATGCTGGGAACACATGCATTGTGCAGTTGAGAAGATTTGATTTAACTTAATTTTATATTTAATTTAATTTTATGTTGTTGAAAAGTACCCAAATAAACTCTAATTCTAAGGTTTTATATACTTTAGAATCAATACTTGATAACTATAAATCAATATAAATAACAAATAATCAAATGTAAATAAATACATAAATAAATTTGCTTAACCAATTGATTTGTCCAAAGTATTTGAACTAATAATATAATGGAAGCAAGTAGAACTCAAAAAAGCCCATGAAAAAGCGTAAAAAAATGAGTTGGGATTGTTTTACAGTTATATATAATTTTAATTTAGAGCTTTCATTCCTATATGTTTGAAATTGAGTACAAGTGTAGAATATCCTTGAACTTACTTGAACTAACGTATTGAATGTAGAAAATACAAACCTTTCTGCTGCATTTACTTTACAAAATCATTTTGAACACCCGTGTAAACTTTGAAAATAAATCATTTTGGGTGAAATATTCCTTAGAGAACCTCTCAGACACAGTATAATCTTTCTAAGATTAATGACTCAAACAGTAAAGTTATCTTTCACACATCGTGAATGGAAGTGAGTTAGGAGCAGATGGATTCATTCTCACGTTGTGTTTTACCAGAGGGTGAATGCTGTGCTGAAGGTGAGGTCAGTTTATTTACAGCGAGGACAAACAGGCCATGATGCTTTTTAAAGAGCACATGGGGTACATATGGGATGACCTCTGTGTGTACTTGTGTGTGAGTCTGAAGGAGAACCAGAGAGGAAAGAGATATCAGATTTTCAGCCATGGCCCATATCAGGGTGCTGTTGCAGGCATCGGTTTGCACTCAAGCAATTAGGGAGCAAATCCCCTCATGGTTTAACCATTAGAGCAAATGATGTGAACTTGACACCCGACACGCTGAACTTCTAGTGCACCCTTGTTTCATTAGGTTCTGTACAAATGCACATATACACAACATGAATTATGAATACAATGATGAATACAAAAGCTTTCGAATTTCAGACGGACCATAAAACAGGCAAAATGTCTCTTACTATTTAGGTCAGTAAACAACCTAAAAACCCAGTTAACAAAAATGTGTTCTAAGAATGTTTGACAATATATACTTATTTGGTTATGTGAATTATAAGGGAAAATTCCATTGTACAATTTTGCAAACATTATGGGAATATTACTATTCTCTGAACATTCTAAAACAATTGATAACATTTAAAAAAGGTTAACTAAAACGTTTAAGGGAAAAAAAGTTCCATGAATGTTGAATTGATGTTTACATAATAATGATTATGTGCTAATAATTCAAGAACATTAGATAGCTTTGTTCGAACATTCTATGTTGACGGCATGAGGGTGGCACTTAATATCTGATTGGTCACCTTTGGTACCACCCCAAATTTTCATTCGCTGCTGGCAGTTTGATGATTGACATTTCATTTCACCTCTTGATGAAGAAGCAGTTGTTTTAACATACACCTCACATTGTTAATTTATAAACATTGGATATTAAGAGAATATGATTTGGTTGCAAGATACAAAAGAATAAGTTCAAAGGTGGTTGCACATTGCACAAGAAACGCACAACTATCACATCTTTGTTAATGTAAATGTTGACTTCATCCTCAGAGTGTGTATATACATTTTTCAATAAAACATTTTACTTTCTGTGGAATGAATAAAGTCCATGCTTCATATAAAGAGACATAATAATATAGATTGCTCTCTTATTTTCATTCTTGAAACTTTTAGCCTGATTAGTTTTGGTAATTAGATGTTGGACTGTTGCCTTGAATCTGAGAACATGACGGTGTGTCGCTTTTCGACCGGTGTGCATCAGATGAAGTACAGTAAGTGGTTTACCATTGGGTTTAGCTTTCCTGAATAATTCTACGAAATTTGAGTCTCTGTATAAATTAACATTAGACATTTTGCTTAGAGTTAATCAGATAAGAAAAATGAGATGGTTCCAATTTTAGCCTAACAGACACTCTTGTAATACACAGTGAAGTCACAGTACGGTGAGTAAAACTGGACCAAATTTGCCACACTAAACTTGTGGTTATGTGAATTATAGAATAGAATAGAATAGCATTTTATTGTCATTGCAAGCAGGACAAACAACGGAATTCTGCAGTGTGCAATGATATTTAGTGCAAATAACGGTTCAAGATGTTTATAGCTCTCGGAAAGAAACTGTCTCTAAATCTGCTTGTGTGAATTTTGGCAGATCTGTAGCGTCTGCCAGATGGCAACATTTCAAACAGGCCATGACCGGGATGGATGCAGTCTCTAGTGATGTTTTGTGCCCTACTAAGATAGCGTGTAGAGGCAACATCCTCCAAAGGTGGCAACTGGCAACCAATGATTTTCTCTGCCGTTCTCACCACTCCCTGCAGTCTTTTTTTGTCAGCCGCAGAGCAGCCTGCATACCACACTGTAATACAGTAGGTCAAAACAGACTGAACTGTTGCATGATAAAGGCGGATGAGCAGTCTCCTGTCCATATTATTTCTCCTAAACACCCTCAGGAAGTGTAGTCTCTGTCGTGCTCTTTTAATTATAGCGGTGGTATTGGCTGCCCAGGATAAATCGTTAGATATGAGGACCCCCAGATACTTAAAGGCCTCCACTCTCTCCACGCCTTCTCCATTGATGTAGAGTAGGGCAGGGACTAAGTCTCGCTTCTTCCTGAAGTCCACTATCAGTTCTTTGGTTTTAGAGGTGTTCAGAACCAATCTGTTTGTTGAGCACCAGGCCGCCAGTCTGTGGATCTCCTCTCGGTATGCAGATTCATCTTCATTTGAGATGAGTCCAACTACGGTTGTGTCATCCGCGAACTTAATAATGGAGTTAGAAGGATGGACAGGTAAACAGTCATGTGTATACAGGGTGTACAAGACCGGGCTCAGTACACAGCCCTGGGGGGCTCCAATGTTCAGTTTAATGGTCGATTTGTGGAAGCCACGTTTAACTTGTTGGGAACAGTTTGTCAGAAAGTCCTTGATCCTTGTACAGATGGTTTGGTGAAAGCCCAGGTACAACAGTTTGTCCATGAGAATGTCTGGTATGATGGTATTAAAAGCAGAGCTAAAATCAATGAAAAGTATCCTTACATAGCTTTGCCGGTGTTCCAGATGGTGCAGAGCTAAGTGGGTAGCCAAGGCAATGGCATCTCCGGTGGCTCGTTTAGCCCTGTAGGCAAACTGATATTGATCAAAGGATGGAGGGAGGCTTGCCTTAATATGATACAGGACCAGTTTTTCAAAACACTTCATAATAATGGGAGTAAGGGCAACTGGCCTGTAAAAAAAAAAAAAAAAAAAAAAAATTAAGCTTAGATGAGCTTTATTTGTCACATACACAATTATACAGAGTATAACCAGCAGTGAAATGTGTTCTCTGCATTTAACCCATCCAAGTGCACACACACTTGGAGGAGCAGTTGGGGGTTCGGTGCCTTGCTCAAGGGTCTCACCTCAGTCGTGGACAATTCCTGCCGGAGCCGATATTCGAACCCACAACCTCGGGTTACAAGTCCAATGCTCTATCCACTAGGCCATGACTGCCCCTGTAGTTGTTGAAGTCTGTAGAATCTTGCTTTTTGAGGACTGGGATGATGATGGCAGATTTTAGGCAGGGTGGAACGGTGGCCAGTGACAGGGAGATGATCAAAGATCCTAGTGAAGACACCCGCGAGCTGATCAGCACAGGTCTGGAGCACTTTGCCAGGCACTTCATCGCGTCCGGTAGCTTTCCTAGGGTTTATTCTCCTCAGCACACGCCTCACGTCATGTTCCTGCAGCGTGAGTACGTGGGAACCAGAGTCAGGGGCGGGGGAAGATGATAAGACAGGCATGTTTGCCTCAAACCGGGCAAAGAAGCAATTCAGCTGCTCGCACAGTGAGGCATCCCCATTCGTATTGCTGTTTGTGCTGCGTTTGTACTTGGTAATGTGCTGAATTGCTTGCCAAATGCTCCGTGAGTTGTCTTGCTCCAGGTAGACCTCGATCTTCCTTCTGTAGTCATCCTTTGCCTCTTTGATGCCTCTTCTGAGGTCCGCTCTAGCAGTGCTGTACCGTGCCTCATCCCCTGACCTAAAGGCGATGTTACGTTTCTTGAGGAGACACCGTACCTTGCTTGTCATCCAGGGTTTTTGGTTTGGAAATATCCGGATGCATTTGTCAACTGTAACATTGTCGATGCAGCACTTAATATAAAAAAGCACAGTCTCTGTAAACTTCTCCAAGTCCTCTTGATAGAACAAGTCCCAGCAAGTGTTTGCAAAGCAATCCTGAAGTTGAGTGAGAGCACCTTCGGGCCACGTTTTAATGATTTTAGTGCATGGCTTGGTAGTCCTTATAAGAGGTGTGTAAGCAGGGGTCAGGCTCAAGGAGAGGTGGTCAGACAGACCCAAATGCGAAAGTGCAACAGCTTTATATGCATGTTTAATGTTACTATAAACACGATCCAGAGTATTACTACCTCTAGTAGCACAGTTCACATGTTGGTAGAAATGTGGAAGCACAGATTTTAAGCATGCCTGGTTAAAGTCTCCTGCAATGATGTGTGCCCCTTCAGAGTGGTCCTGCTGCAATTTGTTTATAATTGTTAGCAAATGATTGAGAGCGATGCTAACATTAGCGTCTGGAGGAATATAGACGCAGTGAAAGTGACAACACTGAGTTCCTGAGGTGAATAAAAAGGTCTACACATAACTGATAAGGCCTCCAAGTCAGGGCAGCAATGACGGGCAGTGATCCTGCTGTTACAGCACCAGTCATTATGTAAATACACGCACAGCCCCCCACCTCTGCTCTTACCAGACTCTTTGTCACTGTCCTGCCGGTAGCAAATGCGTCCCGCTAGCTGTACAGCAGTGTCGGGGGTGAGCGGCTGCAGCCAGCTTTCTGTGATAATCATTATGCAACAGGTCCTGACGAAGTGGTCGGAAGCAGTGAGCAGCTCCAATTCGTCCATTTTATGCGTTACAGATCTAGCATTTGTCATATAGATGCTTGGTAGCAGGGGCTTGTGCGGATTCCTCTTTAGCCTAGCCCGAAAGCCGGCCCGGCATCCCCGCTTCTGCTTTCGCTCTCTCCTGCGTCTGCGTCACCTGCTTGGGAAGCAGACCCACGGTGACTCCGCTGGTCTAGCGATATAATCCAAAATATTATGACTCCTCTGAAAGTTGCTCGTAATGTCCATGCTGCATCAGAACCCAATGTCAATTAACTCCTGCCGACTGTACATGTATTTTCCTCCACATAGACAAAAAGACATAGACATAGACAAAAAGCTGCATAAAGATAAACACCAAACGAGAGGGCTTAGAGCCGCTGCACTCATGCGCGCCGCCATTAAAGATTATCACATTTATCTCTAACCAGCACAGGCCTGGTTCCAGAATCAAATCATTAAGGGTGCTTCTGAAATTAGTGAGGGTGCCCTAGACTTAATCATTTATTTTGACATTTCATATTTTTCCCTAATCTATTACTATGGTTATCACCTATATGAAACATTGCAATTTCAAAAGAAAATCCCACATTTATATGAAAATTATTTTTTACATATTTTAGAGTTTATTTAAATTCTAAATGGATAATATAGCCTAGAAAGAGCACAAAAAGTGCTCCCTTTATAAACCACTAAAATCTGTCTGTCATCTTAGTTCATATTGATCCATGAGAAACAGGCGAGTAAAGACTTTAAAGGTTTGGAGCGGTTTGGAACAGCATGAGGGTGAGAAATGGTGACAGAATTTTTAGTTTTGAATGAATGGTCCCTTTAAGAATAAAATTCATATCTGTAACTTTCTTAAATGAAAAAAAATTGTGACAATATTCCTATAGTAAGTCACAAGTGAGATAACAGATTTCATGTATCATATTTGTAATGAGAAACCAGACCACTACTGCTCTCTACCGCCCACAGGAGGAACTCTCTCATTGTGTTCATACTGTTGTGAGACTCAGCATTTCAACATCAAATCAAGTTTTTGTTTTTTATCTTTCTCAACTAGCTTCAAAAGCTCCCTGGATTTAAGCTTCTTTATCTGCGCTAAGGAGGTTGTCTGCTGTCAGCTGAAAGTTACGATTCCAGGATCAGCTGTAGGTCTATTTACTGTGAACAGATGAGGTGTATAATGTTGAATTCCTACGCCTGCAGTCCTCTTTCATTCTTTGTTTTGATTTGACATTTGATTTGTCAGGGCTTGTATTGAATATGAGAGTTTACTATTACCAAAAAATGAAAAGGGTTTGTATCGGGCGCGGTTGATCTGGACTGTGCAAACTAAGCTATTCACTCTCAGAATAACATAAGCTTGATAAAAAGTTATCCAAGTGCTGAGCAATATCACAGTTCTGAGCAGACTGAATCACATATGATTTTCAGCTGCACTCTTACACGTGCGATACTGCTTAAAGGGACAGTTTACTAAAAAAAGAAAAGTCAGTCATCATTTACTCACCCTCATGTTGTTACAAACTTGAATACTTTCTTTCATCTGCAAAAGACAAAAGAATATATTTTGCAACATCATTCACCCAAAAAACTTTCATGTTCCACAGAAGAAATAAAGTCATACGGGTTTGGAAATACAAGACGGCAAATAAATGATGACGCAATTTTTGGGTGTTAAGCTACACAAAAAGATGTCATTCTGCCAATGTAGATACTGTTACCAGAGTGCTTGAAGAGCTTAACTTAGTGTTCAAATGAGGTTTAGCTCAGTCATGGTCATGGATTTGCTGGAAATTGCAAAACATTTTTCATCTCAAAGAAGTTTATTGTGCCAACTTTTGCTTTGGCAGCAGATGCTTTAGTTTCAACAGTCATTGCATCTCTTATCTTCGTCTTTAAACTGGCTATACAGAAAATCACTCATCGCCAGATCAACCCTCGTTTTATCATTCTAATCATTACTGTTATCTTGCCACAATGTGCAAAACAGACTTTGGGGCTTTCCAGGTGCTGTTTACACAACTACTACTTAGGTAAAGTCTAATTTATTGTATGGCTAGTTTTGTCCAGCACAGTGATGGATTACCCAAGAAACATTTCCTCACACTTATATATATATACTGTTAAAAGACAAGGTTTGTTTTAAATATGAATATCACATACAATGACCTGCTGACTGTACCTTATTAAGAGTGCCAACCGAATAATGAGTATCTATCTAAACCAGCATATTTGTCATATATCCAAACCCAGATCTTTCTAGTACCTTCTAGTACTGTTTCTCTCAGATGTCTCTTTTCATGGGAACATGCACAGATGTGACAGGCACAGAGTGGAGAAAATCAAAACAATTGCTTTAAGTTCAAGGACAAAACAAATACTTCACTTTCATTCTTCATCTAACAGCACACAGTTGTTTTCAATCAACATGTACATATATTACAAGGCTCCAGTTAGAACCAAAAATGGCTTTATAGCCAAGTGCCTTTTAAGTGCTTTTTAATTCTTGTGTTCTTTAGAAAAACGTCTATGTGGTGGTGTTTTAAAGAAAACTTTAAACTTTTACTCTGAACTTCTGATAACAAACTCAAGAAACCTTTAACTACTGCGAAAAATGAATCGTCACTCAAAATAAAGGTTCTTCTTATCTAGAAACAGTTTTGACTGTATAGGGTTCTTGAGTTGCTAAATATTTTTGCAGTTTAGGAAAGTTCAAATGAAATGTTCTGTAGATCAGTGTTTTCATTTCCAAGTATTTCTAAAGCACCAGAACATTGATGCTTTTCTAAAAAAAAAACTAGAAAACAGGTTAAAATATTTCTCCTCATTACTCACCCTTATTGTTTCTAATTAAAACCTTTATTTTAAAGGAATAGTTCACACAAAAATGAAAACCAGCTGAAACTCACCCTCAGCCATCCAAGACGTAAGAGTTCTTCATCCGCACAGATTTGGAGAAATTTAGCATCACATCACTTGCCTTCGAATGGATCCTCTGCAGTGAATGGGTGCCGTCAGAATGAGAGTCCAAACAGCTGATTAAACATCACATTAATCCACAAGTAATCCACACAACTCCAGTCCATCAGTTAACATCTTGTGTCATGAAAAGATGCGCATCCATCATTAAGTGTTTTTAACTGCAAATCATCATTTCCAGCTAAAATACAAGTCCTCTAACCGGAAAATAGCTTTAGAAATAGAACCAAACTCATCTACATCTTGAATAGCCTGAGGGTGAGTTTACATTTTCAGCAAATTAATATTTTGGGTGAACTATTCCTTTAAAAGTTTAAGAATAGAGTTCTGTTGTTGAACACAATATTGTGATACAAATTTTTACTGAAACGTATCTAATCAATTACAAAGAAAACTGTCTGTACCTTATTTGTTTCTTCAGGTAGGCCTATACATGGATTGGGAAATATCTTGTTTTCCTCTGTATGGTAAGAAAGAAGTTCACACAATGCAAACGCTCAAGCTAATCATCTTTTCTTGAGAAATGGACGTAAAGACACATGTAATCAGTTTTATGTGATGCTTCTGACCTACAGAACTTCCAAGGAAGTGTCAGGAAGGCAGCGGTGTCGAGTTAATTTGAAGAAGAGCCAGCTGTGAAAACACAACAAAACACAAACAAACAAGAAAAAAAAAACGAATTTACAGTAAATAAGTAAAAAAATTAATAAAGAAACCTCTCTCGGTTCATTAAATTCAGTGTGCCTTCTCTATCAACTTCTGTGAATTTCTCCAGGCTAAAAAAGAAAAGTTTCAAAGTTGAATGAGATATTGTCTCTTGCCAATGTTTTTTTCCTAGTGTGATCAAACTCACCTAACAACTTTTAAATGTTATGACTGTCATCATTCATAATAGATGATAAGTGATAGGTGACGAGCTGACTGAGGTGAGTTCACAGATTCTTCTTGCCAAATATGAATGCAGTATGAGAAATCGTTGATATGAAAATAGGAGAGATGAACACACGATTAATGGAGTCTTTCTCAGGAATCACACTTCCATAATTGAGGCAATCAAGATAGCTATCATGTAACTTTCTCATAAGAATAGGCTATTCATTTACTTTTTTTAAAGTTTGGCAGCAAAGTTATGTTACTTTTCATTCTTTGTTAAATATCTACTGGAATAAAACTGTGATAACCAAGTTAGGTGCAAATATAAACTAACCGCCTTGAGGGCAAAATACATATTTATTAACTTTTGTTAGGCTAATGAATTACTAAAGTTGGTTGGCTGGTACAGACTAAAGTCAAGAGTTGAAAACAACAAACAGGACTAAATAAATAAATAAATAAAGTAAAAAAAATAGAAAGAATTCAACGCAAGTGAAGTTCTTAACGTAAATTCAGGAGGAGTACACCCATCTAATGTTCCAATTAATCTTCCTCCCCATCTCCTCCTTTTTATGCATTTGTATTTATTTATCTCTTTGTAGGGGGCTATCGGAGCTCGAGTAGAATAGTCTCTCTGGGCCCTCCACTTGCAATCAAGCCAAATCTGTTTAGCACTACTGCAAAGATTATAGGCACACAAACTCGTGAAATCATAGGCTATATACATGTTTAGATGTCAACTCCGGTCTTCTGTAGCTACTTCTGTTTCTTCTCTAAATTGATTAGTATTTATGTAGGCTACTATGGTGTTAATGTAATAAAAACATATTGTTCTGACTATAAATTCTAAACTGATGAACGCGCAGGAAGTCGTAAATAACGATACATAGATCAGCCTCACTGAACATTCGTGACACACACTGTTTTTTCCCCTCACCTGAATAATTAAACATTTATATAACTTTTTTAATCAGATTTCAGTAGACGCCGTTTTAAAAAAAGCAAGGGTCGAGGGGCTTCATAAAAGTCACAGTACAGTAACTCACTTCTCTCCTGACTGGTTTCATGAATTCCTTCGAATATCATTGCGTGTTCTTTTTTCGTGTTCACACTGACTTCACTGTACAGTTACTTGTACTCTCTCCCAAGTTTCTGTTCAGTTCCTAAAGTCACTCAGTCGCGCGCCTCCTCTCCGCCCCGACACTCAAAAAGCCAGTGAACAGCGCGCGCGTCTCATTCTACCTGCTGAACGCGCGCTGATCAAAGCATGGCCAAATCTCAGCCGAGACGCTGCTGCATCTGCATACTCGCTTTAGTGTGTTGTGTTGTGATTATCTGCATTTGCATCATTTTAGCCACCAAACAGAGATGCGCGTTTACGCACGCTGCTGTTTCTGCGGACTCTTCCAGGTGCTCCGACATCGGCAGGTAAGAAGACGTGCGCGTTATGCGAATCCAGATCTGAATCTTATAGGCATTGGAAATATTACATCGACGCTACACTGACTTTCAGTTCAATACAATACAGCTGCAGTACAAGTTAAGAGAGTTAAAGTGCATGCCAGTAGCTGCAGCATAGGGTCCAGGAATAGTTTTTAATAAGCTGTTGGCAAAGTTTGTTTTATATAGAGTGTTTAATATGAAGACGTAGCCTAATGCTATTGTTTCAAACAACAACTAGCAAACGCAATGTAGAGAGATAATCCGTTTAAGAGATTAGATAATGCAGCTGAACATATGGTGACACACTTGAGTTTGGATACACTTGTACTGATGGATCTTATAGATATAGAATAACTAGAATTATGACATATGAAAAAATAACCAAAAAGTTGAATGTAGAATGGCTCTATCCAGACTATTGTGTACATACAATCTTGTTGATATCCTGTGCATTTTTTGTTAAATATTTTCTGCAACCAGTTAAACCCTCTGAGTGATGCTGAACAAACATATATCCAAGATCTTTTGTTCAGAGCACTCTTTAAACTGACAAGAACCATGGCATTAGTGACAGCCAAGACCTCCTGCCAGTCAAAACTGGATCAACCAGCTTCACAAACACCTATGGAGAAGTCATTCTCTTAGATTGGCACATTTTTTGTCTCTCGTCCATGTTTCCTGCTGTTTGTGCCAAACAGAGTGTTTCCTTGTTCAATGTGTGAAGTCTTTTATGGCTGCATTTCAAAGTACTTGGCTTTGGGGTTTCATCTGGGGTCACAATTTAACCTGCTCTAAAAGGATAGAGAGAGGAGTTAGTTACGGTTTCCAGGCATATCCTGGATAGAGGAGGTATTTGTCCTCTTTTAGAATAATGTCATGTGATGCTTGGAACTCGACTCACATTTTGTCAAACAAAACAACATCTGAATGTTAAAGAAGTAGAGAACATTGCATCTCCACAGACACTGTCGTTACCCAGAGTCTGGCACATTATCTAACAGAGGTTGTTTCTCGCTTGCCTGCTTCATTTAAAAGGAGTTTGTGTCTGATTGACACATCTTAATGAATGCTGTTCATCAGTATTCAACCCCTACAGGGATAAAGTAAATAAGTTTTGGTGGCTCATTCAGGCCATATACAGGTGCTGGTCATATAATTAGAATATCATCAAAAAGTTGATTTATTTCACAAATTCCATTCAAAAAGTGAAACTTGTATAATGTATACATTCATTCCACACAGACTGATATATTTCAAGTGTTTATTTCTTTTAATTTTGATGATTATAAGTGACAACTAATGAAAACCCCAAATTCAGTATCTCAGATATTACTTAAGACCAATACAAAGAAAGGATTTTTAGAAATCTTGGCCAACTGAAAAGTATGAACATGAAAAGTATGAGCATGTACAGCACTCAATACTTAGTTGGGGCTCCTTTTGCCTGAATTACTGCAGCAATGCGGCGTGGCATGGAGTCGATCAGTCTGTGGCACTGCTCAGGTGTTATGAGAGCCCAGGTTGCTCTGATAGTGGCCTTCAGCTCTTCTGCATTGTTGGGTCTGGCATATCGCATCTTCCTCTTCACAATACCCCATAGATTTTCTATGGGGTTAAGGTCAGGCAAGTTTGCTGGCCAATTAAGAACAGGGATACCATGGTCCTTAAACCAGGTACTGGTAGCTTTGGCACTGTGTGCAGGTGCCAAGTCCTGTTGGAAAATGAAATCTGCATCTCCATAAAGTTGGTCAGCAGCAGGAAGCATGAAGTGCTCTAAAACTTCCTGGTATACGGCTGTGTTGACCTTGGACCTCAGAAAACACAGTGGACCAACACCAGCAGATGACATGGCACCCCAAACCATCACTGACTGTGGAAACTTTACACTGGACCTCAAGCAACGTGGATTCTGTGCCTCTCCTCTCTTCCTCCAGACTCTGGGACCCTGATTTCCAAAGGAAATGCAAAATTTACTTTCATCAGAGAACATAACTTTGGACCACTCAGCAGCAGTCCAGTCCTTTTTGTCTTTAGCCCAGGCGAGACGCTTCTGACGCTGTCTGTTGTTCAAGAGTGGCTTGACACAAGGAATGCGACAGCTGAAACCCATGTCTTGCATACGTCTGTGCGTAGTGGTTCTTGAAGCACTGACTCCAGCTGCAGTCCACTCTTTGTGAATCTCCCCCACATTTTTGAATGGGTTTTGTTTCACAATCCTGTCCAGGGTGCGGTTATCCCTATTGCTTGTACACTTTTTTCTACCACATCTTTTCCTTCCCTTCGCCTCTCTATTAATGTGCTTGGACACAGAGCTCTGTGAACAGCCAGCCTCTTTTGCAATGACCTTTTGTGTCTTGCCCTCCTTGTGCAAGGTGTCAATGGTCGTCTTTTGGACAACTGTCAAGTCAGCAGTCTTCCCCATGATTGTGTAGCCTACAGAACTAGACTGAGAGACCATTTAAAGGCCTTTGCAGGTGTTTTGAGTTAATTAGCTGATTAGAGTGTGGCACCAGGTGTCTTCAATATTGAACCTTTTCACAATATTCAAATTTTCTGAGATACTGAATTTGGTGTTTTCATTAGTTGTCACTTATAATCATCAAAATTAAAAGAAATAAACACTTGAAATATATCAGTCTGTGTGGAATGAATGTATACATTATACAAGTTTCACTTTTTGAATGGAATTTGTGAAATAAATCAACTTTTTGATGATATTCTAATTATATGACCAGCACCTGTATATGGTCCATATATTAATAGGGTTGTAACGATATACCGGTATGACGGTATACCACTATATAAACTCGTACGATTATCATACCGTGTACACACGCTTATCTACGATATTTGGAGAAAATAAAAGACGCAGAGTCTCACCTGCAGCTAGGCCACAACTTTCCACTTAACTGTTCTCTTGCTCCACCACACGTGCAGCGGAGACAACATCAGAGACAGAGGACGTTATCTCTAATCTCTATCCCACGTCGAAATATAAGTCAAAATTCGTAGTATGGGAATACTTTGGATATAGAAAAGATGAACGCTTATTTGTCCTCGAGGATAGACAGTTCACAAAAACTTTGGTCACAAAGCGGCTGCAAAAAGAGGAATCACATCGAACATGTTTACCTATATTTCAGAACACCATCCCTCTGTGCAGATACAGTTATGTCCCATTTATAACTTAAGGTTAAATGCTTATGATTTCCGTGATGCGGAGTGAATCCCAGAATACAGTCATGACAATGAATTTACAATGCAGATGTCACATAAAACGTGCGGTTTGATGGATTGATGAATAAATCAAAAACAGAGCTGTCAAATCACTACATGGTCTAGTGTCTGTGATTATTAAAGCGAAAAACACTGCTGTATAAAAATATAATCCGTTTGTTTTGCGTGTCTCTCTGTGAGTGAGCGGCGTTGTGTCGTGTACTACATATTCAAGTATGCGTGCCGCTCATAGTGTTTAACAGCGCCTGCTGTCTCACTATCTGAGGACAAACACTGAGAGAACAATTAATAATCCTTTCATCATTTTATTTGAGAAAACCATTGTCAAATACACTGACACGCAAAGCTTTTCACTACTACCTGTCTTCTTCTTCTTCTGCGATTTGTGGCAGCTTGGACGCTTCAAATGCGCATTACTGCTCTCTTCAGTTCATTACTACCCGTCAAAATAAAAGTCCGCTTTTTAACTCGAAGAAATTGACAGAAATTACGATTGTACTATAATGTAGCCTACTTCTAAAATAATAATAATAATAAATAGAAACATTGAAGGAATATAATTTCCCCCTCATTTTTATTTAGTAAATCTCTGTTGTGCAGCCCTTTACGAAAACATAAAAGGATAAAAGTTATTTTCATTTGATTACATTTTAAAGCATTAATTAAATTGTTAAAGCTTTATGCATTAATTTCATTACCACCATTGCTGATAGTATATTTGTATTATGTCATAAAAGTACAGAATCCATAAAAATAAGTCAAACCAGAATTTATGAATTGTTATGAATTATTAATGATGAATATAAGTTGTTAAACTAATATATAATCAATGATGAAATCTACTTGAATGTTTTTGATGAATTAAATTTGAATAAACACATGCTTTGTCAACCAAAAAAAAACCTGTTTTGATTGTTTAACACTGTACACCGTGATACAGTGAAACCGTGATATTTTCTGAGACAATTATCATACCGTCAAAAATCTCATACCGTTACAACCCTACATGTGTTGCCCCCCCCCCCCCCCCCCAATGGTTGGGAGAATAGCTCTCGACCTTCTCGTGGGTTAGAAGCATAGTTTGTTTATATTGACTAAAATAAGCAAACTACAGTAACGTTTTTGTAGTGAGTAACAGGGAGGTTGAAGTTTCTGGAACAACAAGGCTTTGTTTGTTCATACCATAACTGGCATTTGTAAGAATGTAATTTGCCCTCAATTTGTTCTCTTGCTATCTAGGGAAGATAATTGAAATATCAAAGTGACATTTTGTGATGTTTTTCCTGTAGAAATGTCCTTTCTTGACTTTTTTGTTGTAAAAGTAGCTGTATAACATTACCGCTTGACACTCACTGATCTAATCTTTAATCTCAACTTTCAGATTTAACAATAAACTGAATTATTGATGTCCTAACGGCGTTGTTGACTTCATAAATGCACATACCATCGCAATCTGATATGCTTTCAAGGTCTATTCAATATCGTCAATATGAGTGATACATCATTATGTGATTGATGGTCATTGTCGTATCACTTAACACTGATATAAAGACTGTGGTATTCTATGAAGTGTTTTTTACGTTTCAGATGTTTGATTTATTCCATCCCTGCCATTGAAAGATCTCACTTATCCTTTTACCAGTTCAGGACATCCTGCGAAATCAGACATTTGAGATCATCCTTTGTGGTGTATTACCCTATTATCCCAAAATCACAGCTGCGTGCAGAGACACAACCACCCAAGTGTAAAAAAAATTTGAGTACAAAAATGGATCTTCTAGAAAGCAAGAATTTTCTGTGTGTGTGTGTGTGTGTGTGTGTGTGTGTGTGTGTGTGTGTGTGTGTGTGTGTGTGTGTGTGTGTGTGTGTGTGTGTGTGTGTGTGTGTGTGTGTATGTGTGTGTGCGTGTTTGTGTGTGTGTGTGTGTGTGTGTGTGTGTGTGTGTGTGTGTGTGTGTGTGTGTGGTGTGTGTGTGTGTGCGTGTAGGTGTGTGTGTGTGCGTGTAGGCTGGCGCGTGTGTGCGTGTAGCGTGCGTGTACTCTCAAGGTTCAATGCGCTCTCGGGTATCACTTCTCTTCTGGTTCAGACTTGCCTCAAGTTTCAAATTTTTCATATTGATGCAAACGTGATTTATCCACAGCAAATGTGTTTGTGAATGTGTCACATATCCAAAGCACTGTGTTTTTAACACTGTTGTAACACTTAAATGCAGAGATCATTTTTAGACTCACAAATGTTACATTTTTCAAAGGAAATATTTTGTATAACATTTAATCATAAAAGTTAGTATGTTTTACATTGACATTAAAGCTCATTTCCTCTTATACTCTCATTATTGAAATATGGAGAAAAAATATCTCAAGATTATAACTTGAATTGTATTTGTTGAACAGAATTTAATATATGCTCATTAAAAAATCATATGATTTTCATTGTTGCAGTTTGCAGATTTAGCCAGTTGAACTTTATGTATTCATAGTATTGCTGTAACCCAATACTAAGTATGAGACGTTTCTTCTGTTCGCAGGGACATGCTGCGTGAGGGGGGCTCAGCGGTGGACGCAGCCATCGCAGCTCTGCTCTGCACTAGTTTGGTCAACCCACAGAGCATGGGTTTGGGTGGAGGGGCCATCTTTACCATTATGGACAAAACAGGTATGTCTATGCTTATAGTTGCATAAAAAGCACTATATAATTAAATGGAAATTAGCATATTATAGTTGTTTGGTCTTGTAATTGAGGTGATAAGTCTCTCGAACCAACATTTATTTATATGAACAATTCAGAACATGTCATTTACTTTATTTTTACTATTACTCATAATTCTACAAGAATAGTTTTCATTGGTACAGCTCATTGATTCTCTCTAGAAATGTTATGGAAAGGTGGACTGGCCTGTTAGTTTATTGTTTAAACAGCGTTCTTTAAAGATACAAAGACAAATATACATATATATACATATACATACACATAAATAAGGAGGATAGATAACGCTGTTTTGAAAAAAATCAAATCTCCATCAGTTTACGGAGTCCTCTGTTTTTCAAGGCAAAGTGAAAATCATCAGCTCAAGAGAAACAGTCCCAAAAGGTGTCCAAGCGGATCTGCTGAATAAGTGTCCGAAAACCTTTACATTTGCTACAGGTAAAGCTTTTCCACATGAAAGCAGGGTAAATTAGCCCTCATTGGCCTCTCCTTTAGACTTGAATTTAAAATCACCCATAAGTTCACCCAACATTTACATCATGTATTCAAGCTGTCATTCCAACCCTACATTATTTTCCTTCTTCCATTAAAAACTGGTGATTTGTGTATTTTTTGCAGTTTAGCTGTATAAATCACCATTCAATTTTATTGTGTGAAAAACAAGTCTGGACATTCAGCTGTTGTGTCTCACGGAAGAAGGAAAATAATAAATGGCATGAATAAACAATGACATTTTTGAAAGATTTCATAAACATGCCATTTGGAAATGTAGAAGTACAATGGGACAATGTGCGTAGGATAGGGGAATTCTGTCTTAAGAGGAATTATTTACTTAAGTGGACTAGTTTTGCTTGTTTCTTGTACTTCCTGGACAGTTAAAATGTCATGTTGACAGTCACTATTGCCAAACATATTTACCCACAATGCCAGACTCAGCTAAAATCTACTGTTGACAGAATTTGAGTAGTTGCCTAAATGTTCACACGCTGTTCATGCATACGAATGCAACTCTAATTATGACTGTTTTTCCCGTAAAATGTTTACTTCCCAGATAAAAGAGATTCGTTTTTTTTCCCAAAAGCTAAGTTTATGTAACTTGGATAAGAACGAAACTCACCGTGTTTGTACTGTAATAATGTCTACCTTAAAACAAAACGAAAGCTTCATAAAACTGGAAATAATCTGATTTGGCAGAGTACAGTGTACCTTTAAAAGGGCTTTTCTTTTTTTAGACCAGCATTACTCAAGACTTTAAATTTGCCTTTCCTGATTGTTCATACTTAAGATTAGGCATTTAAATAGATGGCTAACCCTAATATTAAACTTTGGCACATAACTAACAGCCTAAGAACACCCTGACAAACACACACAAAATCCTATAATTGATCTTCATAAAATTAAAAAATCAAGTTTAAATGTATTTTTTCTACATTTGTAATGCATTTATTTGATAAAAAATTCTGTAAAAGCTGTAAAATAAAGTGTAATATTATTACAATTTAAAATAACTTTTCTGTTTGAATATATTTTAAATGTATTTTATTTCTGTGATGCAAATCAGAACTTTTGAACAATATTGTACTCCAGGAACTATGTTATGCTTTATCTGTCCACGCGTCTAACAGGAAGTCACTGGATAGGTGTACCAGGAGAACTCCGTGGCTATGAAAAAGCTCATCAGTTGTATGGAAAGCTGCCCTGGGCCAAACTATTCGAGCCCTCCATCAAGCTGGCCCGAGAGGGCTTCCCCATGCCAGCCTACCTCGCTGCTTTCTTGCAGCAAAGTTTAATTAAAAAGCTGATTAATGGCACTGAACTCTGGTAATGTATCTTCTCCACACAAACACAAACACACTATCACGTATACTATATGTTTGTTATGACTGATATCTCAATGTAGTGGTTTATTTAAGGGCACAAGTATGATTAACCTTGACGAGCATTCCTAACGATCAATGTCAAAGAAGTAGGTTATGACTTAGCTGCAGGCAAACCGCAAGAAATATAAGACCTCATTCGTTGTTGTGTAATAAGAAACTTTCTGCTCCATGAATCAAAGCAACATTGAGTCTATCTCCAGTTTTCTATTAAATACCATTTTTGTCTATTATAAAACATAATTTGCTAAATGTATACACTGTAACACACTAACTTTGTGTTTATTAAACGTGTCCCTGGACCACAAAAGCAGTCATAAGTAGCACAGGTATATTTGTAGCAATAGCCAAAAAATACATTGTATATGTCAACATTATCGATTTTTCTTTTATGACAAAAATCATTAGGATATTAAGTAAAAATCATGTTCCATGAAAATATTTTGTAAATTTCCTACTGTAAATATATCAAAACTTAATTTTTGATTAGTAATATGTATTGCTAAGGACTTCATTTGGACAACTTTAAAGGTGATTTTCTCAATAGTTAGATTTTTTTGCACCCTCAGATTCCAGATTTTCACATAGTTGCATCTCAGCCAAATATTGTCATATCCTAACGAAACATACATCAATGAAAAGCTTATTTATTCAGCTGTCAGATGATGGATCCATCTTAATTTCCGAAAAATGTACCCTTATGACTGGTTTTGTGGTCTACGGTCACAGATAATTCTGGATAATAATATTGTTTTTAAACAAGAATATTAAACAGCACAAAATTCCTCATTGCTATCTCACGGGAATACATATTATGCATTTATAATAACGCAGTTAATTTAAAATGTCAAAGTACTGGACACTATGACTTTTTAGGACTGTGTTTTCAAATTAATGCAGCTCTGGTGAGCATTATTATATACATCTCAATTCAATTACAGCATTTTATTCAGTAATATAGGCATTACAAGAAATAACATGATGTTTAAGGTTATTTATTTTTTCATTGTTACCGTTTTGGGGTGAAATATGACCCAGACCTGTTCTTGGCAAGTATCATCACATTTTGTTGCACCTGGTTGGCTTATGTTACTTGAGTTGCTTTCTGTCTGGTTTAATGAGCTTATTTCTTTGTATAGTGAACTGTTCTACAAGGACAAGACAGTTCTTAGCCCAAGGGACACCCTCAGGTTCCCTCAACTGGCAGAAACCATGGAAACAATCTCCAAAGAAGGAGCTGATACCTTTTACACTGGAAAAATCGCCCGGCACTTGATACAGGATGTCCAAGAGAGAAGTATGAACTGTTTGTATATAAACGGCCGTCGCTGTAATCAGAACAGATGTAGTGCAGGTGTGCTTGTTTACACTGTTTACTTTTGGTTTTTCCAGATGGAATCTTATCATTAGACGATCTGCGCACTTTTCAGGTCAGAGTTAATGACTCGTGGTCAGTCCAACTTGGTGATTACACGATGCACTTCCCTCCTCCACCGGCAGGAGGCGCGATACTCAGCTTTATCCTCAAACTGATGCATGGTAGGAGTAGATCACAAAAGAAAGACTATCAACTGTGCCTGCTATACTGAAGCAGTTCTTATAAATATTAAACCTCCCTATGATTTCCTCAGGATTCAGGCTTTCTCCAGCCTCTAACCAAGGGGACCAGAAAACCTTGAATTTGCATCGGTTCCTTGAGGCGGTTAAGTTTGCGAACGGACAAAAGCACAACCTCAAAGACCCCAACTTCGGCTCCAGACAAAATGTATGGATACAGCTTCATTTAACATACTGTGGTGCTTGGGTTTATGTTGAAATCAAAATGGCATGATTTTCTGTCTGGAACATTCGTTTAGAAATTACACAACAGCAGAGTTTCTCATGTGCTTCATTTTTTGTATTTGCTAGTTTTGGCAGTAGTAAGCATAATATCAGTAGATGTCAAGTGCAGGGTTGAGTAAATACTATGAAAGGCCGGATGTTATTTCTCATGAAGACTACACAAATGCAAGCAATTAACGTTTGAAATTAAATCAAAATATGTGTTAACAAAGCATGCATTCAAAGAGATTTGATTTCATTTAGAAACATAATTAATAATAAAAAATAAAATGCAACAATGATCAGACTAAACTGAATGAATTTGTCTGGGAAGTATACTTGATTTAATCATGTTTTTCTTGTGCCCTGTGAATGCAGATGGAGAACATCAAAGATGAGAGATTCATTGAGCGTATCAGGGCTTTGATCACTGACGGATCCACGCACAACGCTTCTTACTACAACATCACGCCGTCAGTCGACCGCTTCGGCACCACGCATGTTTCAGTGTTGGCAGCAGATGGCACTGCTGTGTCAGTCACCAGCACCATCAACCACATGTGAGACACAATTACAGCACATGCTCAGCAGAGATCCTGATTGTGTTTCAAGATTTAAAGGGATAGTATGTGAACACACACACACACACACACACACACACACACACACACACACACACACACACACACACACACACACACACACACACACACACACACACACACACACACACACACACACACACACACACACACACACACCTTTTATATAGCAGTGGCTATTTGCACTAAATGTATTTAACTAGTACAAATAGAGCAATTAGTTCTATTTATTTATTCTACTTATTACAAATAGTGGCAATTATCTGCACCTCAGTATTGTAGTACGTTATAAAACAGTAAGCAATAGTAACATATTGAGTGCAAATTATCATTTTAATTCAAATTATTAAATGAATGTCAGCTTATTGGGACAAAAAATCCCTCCCTACACCTACCCTAACCCTACCCGATACTACTTTTAATAAAACATTTTGATTATTTTCCTTCATTTTTTGTTGAAAATAAATGCCTTTCGATGTGATATGAGATTTAAAAAGGGAGAACAAAAATTTAATCAAAAGGCGGATTCGAACTCGGGTCTATCGCGTCAAAAAGACAATGAATGGCATCCACCGGAGCTGTTGTTTAACTATTGTGTTTTGTAGTGTAGACTAGCCCAACCACGTGCAGTGGGCAGAGCTAGTGTAAATAGCCTCTGCCAAAAAGGCGGGCTATTTGTACTTAAGTGTAAACAGACACTCCGTTTTAGATATCCGGTAATATTTTTTATTATTAATAAGAATATTACAAATTCGATATTATTATAAATTAAATAATAAAACCTCTAACATTTATGAAAACTAATATTTAGAAATCTTATGTCTTCAGGTTTGGGTCAACTGTTTTCTCTCCTAAAACGGGTATCATCCTCAACAACGAGCTAGTTGACTTCTGCGGCCGAGCAGATTCGGTCAAACCAGGTGAAGATCCTTCACCAAATATATCTTCTGACATTTTGCATGTCTTGAAACTTCTTGTCACCACATTGTCTGCTGTTGTTGTTCTCTCCAGGCGAGCAGCCTCCCTCCTCCATGGCTCCTACCATCCTGCAGTCCCAGGAGAAGACTGTAGTGATTGGTGGATCAGGAGGAAGTTTTATCACCACAGCCATGGCCCTGGTGAGTCAAACTCCATTTGAAATAACAAGTTATTGGGTTATCAGTGTTCAGCCTATTTTTATGAAGTACACAGCCTTAGCTGACCAGCACTAAATAGTTTTCCTCTTCTGCACCTACTAACAATTTTCATACTTCTAATTTAGTAGTCATTTAAAGTTATTGTAGTAACTGTTTATGTAATTTTTTTATCCTTATTATTTTTTATCAACTATTTATTTTCCAACCTACTGTCTACTTTCTCTATATTGGATGTCCATGGTCTTACTGTCTAAATTTTTTTTCGTTTTTTTTTATTATTTATCAAAATAACAACTATTTACTCAACCTCTATATACCTGAAAATTCTGTTTCCGCCAGAAAATCATCAGAATACAGTCAGTATTGACTTCAAAATCATATTTTTGTTAAAGCACTTGCATATATTCTCCAGCAAAAAAAAATTTTTAACCTGAGCTATAAAATTGTCCTAGTCCTCCATTTACATTCTATAAACACATTTCATATGTGTGCTAATATGATTGTCTGTGGTTGCTGACAGCATCCGACAGATGCAGTACAGAAATATCCTGTTGAAAAGACCTATTCTTGGCATTTTAATTGTTAT
This sequence comes from Ptychobarbus kaznakovi, assembly GCA_027422405.1. Lineage (NCBI taxonomy): Eukaryota > Metazoa > Chordata > Actinopteri > Cypriniformes > Cyprinidae > Ptychobarbus > Ptychobarbus kaznakovi. Next base: position 4,482,516 of record CM049796.1, on the reverse strand, counting down.
TCTTGATTGCATTTTTTCAACATTTAACCTATTTTTTTTTTTATTGCATGTCCATGGTCTTACAATGAAAAAAAAATTTTGTTTTTTTGTAATCTTTCAGCAAAATATAATAATTTGCTCCACCTCGTTTAATTCTGTTTAACTCTGAAAAAAAGTCAGAATACAGTCAGTATTAACTTCAACATTATATTTTTCTTAAAGCACTTTCATGATTTCTCCAGTAAAAATGTTACTTGAGCTATAAAATGTCTCAGTCATCCATTTACAATCTATAAACGCATTTCATACAGAATGTGCACTGAAAGATGCATTAAAAATTATTTTCTGGGGTAGTCGACGGCATGCCACAGATGCAGTACAGCGATATCCTGCTGTAAAGAACCTAATTTAGTCTAATTGTTGTATTACAATTTCTATCAAAACATTAAATATAAATGTTTTTGCATTAAAAACTATTAAATGCGGTTGTTGACAGCATGCCACAGATGCAGTACGGAGATGTCCTGCTGAAAATAACCTGAAAACCCTCTTTAACGAACATCCCCTTGTTCTTTTCCTATTTCAGTCCGTTATGAACCACTTGTGGTTTGGGATGAACCTTAATGAATCTATCGCTGCTAAAATAGCATTTGTGGACTCCAACAACAATGTTCTATTTGAGCCTGGATACGACAAGGTAAGTCCTTTTGAATGTAGGTCCGCTCTAATATTACGAGGTTATCCTGAATCACAATCCCATAATCCCCTGTTGCTCTTACCTCCTCTTTAAATGTCCCCGGTCACTGATTATAATCATCATTTTATAAAACAGGTAATCAAATGTGACTGAAGTAGTAACGTTTTGTTCTTTACTTCTTCTCAGTCTTCTATCGATGCAATGCAAAAGATAGGACACATCGTGAAGAACAGCATGTACCCATTTTTCAATGTGGTCAACGGCGTCTCGAAAGAAGGACAGTGCATCAGTGCCGTATCTGACGCCAGGAAGATGGGCAGGTCAGCGGGATACTGACCCTGCCTCTGTTTGCACCGTCAGCTGTTAGAGACTGGTGTGGTGATTCATCAGGCCTGGGAGGAAACAAAGGGTCAGCGCTCCCTTTCAGCGACGCCTGTAGACACCATAAATTCAAATATGGGGTGATTGTGCACAATGGTGTGCATTTGTCCGTCCATGTCCACTTTTGTTGGACTCTATCAAACAAGAGTTACAGTAAGATTTGAGTGCATGTAAATGTTTTGTATGTCAGGGAGACGGGGGCTAGTTGTCACACAGAGGAAGGGTTGCATCTCAAAAACCATACTGGCATTAATTTAGGAAAGAGTCAACTATATAATGAAGGCTGATTTTATCTGAGAGGCTGAAATGTGTTGGTAGGACATTTTTTTTACCATAAATGTCCAGTCGGGGCACGTTATTGCACATGTTATAGAGTGCTGCAGCAATGATGTATTTTTGTAGGCCAACCCAGAAAGTCTCGACAGAAACCCAATTGGATTTTTCCACTTGCTTTTGGATAACTGCTGAAAATAAGACCAACAAAAGCTTATCATTCTTAAACATTTTGTTCATCTTCACAAATAAACTTGTATGCAATTTTGAAGCCTAAATACAATCGCCAGAAGCATAAAGGCTCTTGCGCACCACGTAGTTCTAGGAACTTAGTTCTAGGAAATAACTAGCCAACAGGGTCGTTCCTAGAGAAACAATTTCCCTCTCAGGCTGTTTTCCTGGATGCATTCGCACTGGCAGCAGGAACTCTGAAGCGGCCAACAGCAACGCCTTTATTCACGCCATTTACAAATATCAGCATCCGGTGAAAATTGGACACGTGTTCGGAGCTGTTTTTATTGTGTATCGTGGGTTTCGTGACAGCGGATATGGAATGTAAACGCACAATTTACGCAATTGAAAGAACATGAAAATCTGACAAAATCTCCTATGACAACTTGAAGTTTTATCATTGAGGCTGAGAAAAAAAAACATGCTGCAGTCAACAGGTAAATGCCGTTATTGCTGTTTTCCATGTTCATGGAGTATTTTTACATAGCTTTTTAAAAATGCTGGATAACTAGCCGGTGTTTCGTATTCATTTGGCCATTCAGCGTACATTGAACTGTTTTAGACCGCACTCTGAAGTAGGAGCTAAATTAGTTCCCCCAAACGGAGGTCCTAGAACTAAAACCGTTCCTGCAGTGTGAGCATGCCAAAAAGCGGGAACTTCCACCAATAGTTCTAGGAACTATGATAGGTTTCCTCCAGTGCGAAAGCGCCTTATTATAATTAGGTTATAAATGAACTACACATGGTCACATGACTTCAACCTTCATAAAGCTTCAGACTGTCAGTTTTTATTAAAAAAATATATAATAATTCTTGAAAGTTTGAGCTAGAATAGTTTGCAAGAGCCTGATTAGAAGCACAACAAGTAGATGAGAAGATGAGAATTCCTGTTCGGGTGATGACGTTTACTGTCCCCGACGATGTCTGTTGTCCCATTTAGCCACTTGTTGTATTAAGTGATGTATTTTATGTCGTAGAATACAAAATGAAAATATCTTGAGTTTGTGATCACCACAGACCTTATTTCTGGCATTTAACCAGCAACCCATTAAAAAGAACATTGACTGAAGGTCAATCGTTTTCAAGGTACTGGTCTACAAAAATACACCATCCCAGCAGCACTCTACTTGTTTGTTTTTTGTTTTTTTTAATAAGCTGTATTTTATTTTCCTGGCCAGTAAATTATGGAAATGTCAAGTAACTTTTTTTGTAGCCAAATCTTTTAGCAATGTACAAAAACTGTCATCATAGCCATTTTGAGATTATGTAGAAAGAAGCCCTTAGATATACAGCACTATTTCATGAGAGCTAATAGCGATTAACTTGAGGTCAATGTTTCCAAATGCATCTTACTAAATCTATTCCATTTTTACAGTTGTTACTGTAAATGTTGGGAAACCTGTTTTATAAGAAAATCGAAATGTGAATATCACCAAACTGAATGAAATACTGCAATTACGAAATTGTTTTAGCAATTATTTTATTACTTGTATGTTCTAGTTTTCAATATGCACTTTTTTATTTTCCATGATATTTTTATAACCATATATGTTGGTTGAACTTATATGAAATATTTTATAATTTTCTACTATTTTTATATTGTTTATTGGAGCTGTATTCCTATGATGCACGAGAGGACTACAGAATATGACATATTAACGGAATCGAATCTTTTTGTTTAATACATCACAATAAATCCTTTCTAATGTCTTTAAATTAGTCTTTTATTTGACTTTATTATTTAAGAAAATGGTTCAGTTTGAGCATTAGCCCTTGCTCTCCGCAGTCCAGGCACAAGCTCAAATGAGACAGTGCATATGAAGACGGGAGAAGTTATAGTCTACAAAGCATAATGTGATTAAATTCAGTTTTATGTGTGTTCACAATGAGCTGAATGCAAACGGCTTTCCCTCGGAGGGAAGAGATATGCATTATTAAAACATGCAAATTATCCTCATTCACTCGACTACCACTATGGGGACACAGAGGGATGAATTTGTTCTATTTTTGTTCTTTATACACGGGTTAATCAGTCACAGATCATAACTCTTACCTCACTTTTTGTTGTTTATTGCACAAAACAGTCATATTTTAGTTTTTCGTGAGTGTTTTCCATTCTTTGACCCAACAGCACGTGTTCACAATGGCGCGAAAAACACCCGCTCAAAACACTTGACTGATGATGTTGCCGCTTTTGGAGGCGTGTCCTTAAGATGCACGACCATAATATAGTCGATAATTGTTTTGTACTTTTTTTGTACATGGTCAACAAAATCAATTATCAACAATACACAAGCAAGCTTATACAAACGTGATTTCCAAACGTACATATATTGTAGTGAATAATTTTGTATTAATCCAGCCAGTCTAGCCATTATAACCAGTCAGGCTAGCACTGTATTTATTTTTTTACAGGAATTTTGAACAAGAGATTGTGAGAAATTATACAACAGTGTTATTCTATTGTTACTTAACAACAGCATACCAAAAGTTGCATAAAACCGTTTTTAAAATGAGAAAGTCAGTTATGAAAATATGCTATTAAAAACTTTAAATATATCCATCACATCCTTGTTTTCATTTATGTTAAATTCAGTATAGTGTCTAACCTTTATTCAGACTACGAACGTGCAAAAATGGCCTTTAATAACTAATTTAAATATACCTATAATATGTAACAGTGTAAGCACATTTTCCAAACCAGTTGAGCACACACTGTAAAAAAATACAATTAACAAAATGCTGCAAGGGCAAAAATATTTAAGTTGAACTAATTTTGTTGCTTGGGCTTAGTTAAGAACAGCGCCGCCTTCTTGTCAAGTTCACGTGTCAGGTGAGACTCAAGAGCCACTAAATAAATGTTATTTTTATACTAAATTTAACGAGAAAATCATACAACATATTCGATTTTTTTGAGTGGACTTTTAAAAAGTATTTTATGAGTTGCATATCTGAAGAAAAATGGATATGTGAATATGTGAACAAGTGAACAGTGAGTTCAGGCGTCAGGTAACGTTAAGTTAAGTGGCACTGAATACTTAACGTTAGACTGAATTTATCAAAACTTATATTTAAAAGGAATAATTGTTTTATTTAAAACGTATATATATATACACAAACATATATAAAATCATCGAATAAGCATTATTTGATATGTCTGAGGAAAATGTAAGTGAAGGGAATGTGTTCTTTCACCTTGTTTAATCCATAAAACAAAAGCTGTGTTACTATAATGAATTTGTTTGTGTTTCCATGATGTGAAAAGATATGAAGATATCGCACGTTTTTCTCTATTTTATAAGCCTTTATGCTTTATACGACTAACGTTAACTGAAATCTATGAAATGTGTAACTTAAAGTTAACATGGGCATGTTGAATGGGTTTTTGCATGTGTAAACTTTTGCAATTGTACCGTGAAGTAAAAAGATGGCATTAAATGTGACTAACAACTAGCCAGAAGCCACGGTGAAATGTCGCTCTTATTTCTGTTCTCGAGAATGGCGCTTCGGGAGAGAAGTTCGTCGTTCCGAATGAAAATGAACAACTGAATCGTTTCACTAGGCCGTTCAAAGAGTCTCAGTCAGTTCCCTAGGTAGTGAATCACTAGATTCACTACCTAGGGACTAGTGCATCAAACAGTCTGTGCACTGGGGAAGACAGTGGCTCAGTAAACACTGGGACAATTGATCAATCAATTTGTAAAACGTCACCATTGGTATTGAACAGGCAGGACCGTTATATTTTGATATTATTTTTAGGACATTTGGGGTAACTTAGCCCTATAATATGAAATGTACTTGTTCTATTACAAATTACCAAACACTGGCTCGTGACCAGACCGCTCCACTTCAACTACATACTGTGTGTGTACTTTCAAGACTAGGAGTTTATTGTTTTCATACGTGTAAATGTTTAGAGTTTTTACTACAATTATAATGTGCTTTATTGTTCTCAGTTATTGTTCTCAGTGGCATCTACGCTAATTTTAGTCGGTTTCATTCTTATTCCGAGGTGAAGGTAGCCACCCGGTCTGTATCCAGATCAGATGGTGGATCAGCACCCAGAGAACTAAATTATAAACGCAACACTTTTGTTTTTGCCCCTTTTTTTTTAATGGGGGGGGGGGACTTTTATTGTGGCCAGCCTAAGGCACACCTGTGCAATAATCATGCTGTCTAATCAGCATCTTGATATGCCACACCTGTGAGGTGGATGGATTATCTCGGCAAAGGAGAAGTGCTCACTAACACAGATTTAGACAGATTTGTGAACAATATTTGAGAGAAATAGGCCTTTTGTGTACATAGAAAAAGTCTTAGATCTTTCAGATCATAAAAAATGGGGGCAAAAACAAAAGTGTTGCATTTATAATTTTGTTCAGTGTATGCTTATGTAGTTCCCCAGCAATTTCTTATGATGCCCAAATAATAAGTCTTAGTTGAGGTAACATATAAAACACATGGAGTAAATGGTTAAATTTTAAGTGACATAACATTGCTGTAGTCCTCTAAATGTTTGACCAATTAAAACATTTTAGTTGAATTGACTATACAACCAGTTCACTAAAGGTTGAGCCAACTAAAAAATAACAATTCAGATAACACTTTGAAGTCAGAAATTGACTGAACATAACAAATAATAATTAGTTGAAACAGCTTTAAATTTTTTACAGTGCATGCACGAGTTGCCGGATGTTAATGTGCTCAGGTGACATCACAACTAGTTTGATAAGGTTAAGGTACTGTAATTTGAATTAGCACAATGTGGACTTTAACACAAATTTGAGAACAAATGTCCCCACATTGATTTTGTTACAGGTTCAGAAGGCTTCTTGGTTTGAAAGAGACTTCTGTGTAAACTCTGCACACCATACATCATCATTAAATTGCTGATAATAGACAATGGACTTTTTTGCCTACAATATTTTGCCTAAATTTGCATTCAGAATGAGGTGAACCTTTAAGCTCAATATTATTTGCCATAACCTTGCAGTTTGTTGACTGAATGTGAATGCAGCAGATACGAGCAGTCTTCAACCGCCATAAAATCATTAGCAAACCAATGTCTGAACCTGCCGTCTGAGTCTGTATAGTCTCAAACTGTGTTCCACCTCAAAAAGTAGACTTAAAGTCTGGGCTGTGCTCTGGGCTAAATGGTGGTGCCGTTGTAGCAACGAGTGCCACGTGACAGGGCTTTATTGTCAGCAGAGCCGATCCTCCCTATACGCAGAATACGCAAGCTGCATAGGGCCCCCGAAACACCAGGGGGAAAGATGATTTCATTTTAGTGTTTTGTAATTTGGCCAGCGGCTATGCATGAATGATAATTTATTGTAATGCGGCGCTGACCCTTTCTACGTGAAAAACAGTCAAATCATGTAATGTGCATTTCGTAAAGTCTCTTGCTCGAGACTAAAAACGGATTGAATGCATAGCGAGCCGCGGAAGAGACATGTTTCTCGAGCCGAGACGGATGAAACACGGACAAATGCGTCCCGCGGACAAATGCGTCACGTCCCTGACACAGTTTTGCGTAGGCCCCCAGAATCTAGGATCCCCGATTGTCAGCCCCTATGGGAAGCACAGTGAGAGCACCTTTTCCTAACAGCACATACCCAACAGCTCTCAAAGCCACCCGACGGGTACAAACACCCCCGAAAAGCACAAGACAATGCTAAAATATTGGCAAATGAAGAGGCAGGGACTGTGCTCAAAATATATCCGTGAACTTGCATAGAGTTTGCTATTTGAAAACATGATCTAAGCAGACTTCACAACGTGACCTTTAATAACGGCTATGATATGAGCCGCTATAATAACGTCAAGCTTTGAACTTCTGTTTAAAGTGCAAATCAGCTTTCCTTTCTGGAGCGCAGAGGCTGAAATATCCTGCGTCTAGCCTCAAAACTGTGAGTTACTGAAATAAATAGGTCACAGAGGCGACAAAAATGGAGACATTTTAGCCTCGGATGGCTGTGAACTATACAAATGCATACTAGTTTATTTGGTGTTAGCTATGTTTGACCAAAGTGATATTAGTGACCGGATTCTATAATAGCATAAGAATTAGTATCTGCAGGTACACCACTTCCAAAAATACTTCAAGCATTTTTTTTCAGAAAATCCACAATGTCCACATGTATAATATGTTTATAACATATTTTATTTCATTCTTACATGTTTTTGGTTTGGCAGACATTACTTTTATTTATTTAAATTATACATTTATACAGTATATACATACATACACTGGGGAAAACATGAATGATTTACACTTACAATAAAACATGTAATGTAAAGGGGGGGGGGGGGTTATGTTAAATATGTTTAGTAATGAAATATGCCACTCTTATGTCTTATTGTGCTGCACATTTCTTACATTTTCACAAACCAGTCAAAAAAAAAGCTTTGTTATTCAGAATATTTTATTTTAGTGAAACAATTTTGAAATTGTATTTGTTATAGTTCTTCTAATAACAGTTCTGGCATTTGAAGTTTATTTTAATTCAGCCACTTACACAACCTTACAACTACCATTTTAGGTGAGGGAAATTATTAATAATTTTAATAATCCATTTTAATAATTTACTCTTAATAATAATAACAACTAAGAATTCATAAGATAGTTTTGTACACTGTATACTTGGAATTTTGTCAAAATTGTTTGATGTGCCATATAGAACATTTTACATGTTAGATTAAAAATGCAACTCTGAGTCACAGGCAACAAATTATATACAGTTTGTTAGACTGAAGAGATACTCCACCCAAAAATGTGGTTATTATTTATTATTTATGATTGTTATTGTCAACCTTATGTTGTGCCAAACCTGTATGCATTTATTTTTGTGGAAAAAAATACGATATTTTGAAGAACGCTGGAAAATAAATGGTTTCGGGTCCATGAGAGTCAATGGGACCCGAAATTGTTCGGTTACCAACATTCTTCAAATGATCTTCTTTTGTGTTCCACTGAAGAAAGAAAGCCATGCAGGTTTGAAATGACTAAAGTTATTTCTGGGTGGACTCTTCCTTTAATTGAATACACTGTACATACATTTTATTAGTCACTTTCTAGTCAAGTACAATTTTGAAAGTTTAATTAAGGACTGTTTATGTGATTTTTCTCTGTCCCCCACAACTTCAGCATTAATAATGCTGCTTGATGTCGGGCCGGTGCCTGTGGGTAGGACCACATACTCGTGGGACATTAAAACGAGCATTTCAACTCTTGTTCACGCTTCAGCTCTTATTAGAAGCTTGATTAAAACTTCCTCCCCTGAGACGCTCCTGCTAAGTCTTGCAAAACTGTTCTCTTGCCAGGATGTAAATCTCAGTATGGACAGCAGTCACGCAAGAAAGTTCAGAATGGCCATCACAACACGTTTATTAGCAGAAATAAATACCACTCCGCAGTAACAAGATCTGTAGAGATTTTGATGAACGGAAGTTATCGGAAGAAATAGCTGAAGAAAGATGGTGAATGTGTTTTATTCCTCATTCACTGAAAATGGAGTGTGCTGAGATCAACATTACCAGAGCTTTTGATTGTCCAGAGCTGATTCGCCTGTATCTCTGATGGAGGCACTTGTTTCAGAGCAGCATGAGGGGAAAGTGTCCTTGGGGTCTCGAAGTAGCATCTCCATTGCCTCCAGCTGGACCGGAGACGTGGATCGCTGAGTCGGATGTCAGTACCCAGCTGCATATCCTCCCTTACGGGGGTCTGACTCAGCGCTGAGGCCAGCACTGTATCGCACCACGGCCTGTACCACTGCGCCCATGGACTTCAACACCTCTATTACATGGTTCTTCACAGCAAGACCCTCCAAAATGGCCTGTGGGTCGATAGTGAGTGGGTTGTGCTTAGCCAAAACCACATGTGTATTCAGAACAACCAAAGAAAATATCAAGAAAATATCCGGGTGATGTTTCACTCCAACATTAAAAGAATCAGTGGTTACAATAATTGCGTGACCACAGATTTGTAAAAAATATAATTTTACTAGTAAAAATTTGCACTCAAAAACACTCACCTGTGTAAAAAATATAATTTTTACAAAATGTAATTTCAGGGCTAAATGTGACCACAGATAAGTGGTTACACTCAAAAACACTCATCTAGACTGTAAACAAAATGTCATTTTACTGGTAAAACAAATGTTAGGTTTCCTTACTATATACAGTCAAAAAAGTAAATACATTTAAATACTGTTAAATTTACAGTGAAAAAAATACATAAATTGACATTTCCAAAAGTCTCTGTGTGACAGCTCACATTAGATGTTTTTTCAATGAACCAACTGTTTATTCTTAGTTTATTGATTTGCATGTTTATAGCATTATTTTAGTGTTCCCATGGTGGTGTTTTGCATTTGTTTGTGTAACTATCTTCTACATATGAATATTCTTCTGTATATAATGATATTCTATGTATTAATATTTACCTCAGCTTGTGGAAAAGCTCCTTGTATTGAACTTTGATACATCATGTGGATTTCTCATTACCATCTGTGTTTTTATCGTATTATAAAAGTACAAAACTGATTTTAGTATTTCAGTAGAATCATATATTAACATTATAGCAGCTAATGAAAGTTTTTGTGTTTTTTTTACTGTAAATTTACATTCCAGTCAAATTTTGGCAACCACATCTGCCATTTTCTTACCCTAAATTGCATGTTTATTTTCTTATTTTTTTTTTACAGTGTACAGCACAGAGGAAATGTACAGTTTATGTTGTACATTATTTCAGTCATATATCTAGTATTAATATTTAAAATGACACCTGTATACATTGCTACACCCACCTTGTCGAAGTCAGGCTCTACTTGTGTGGTGTTTGGACTGAGCTGATTGTGAATTCTTGGGTCTACTATCGCTTTCTTCAAGTCATAGTCAAAGAACAGTGCATTTAAGATCACCTGTGCAGAAGATGTCAGTTATGTATGAGTTGATAAGGTCTGAACTATGCCCAGCACAACTCAAATAAAATGGAAGTGCACCTCGGCCACTGCTGTGGTGATCTTTGTTCCACCAGAGGCTCCAACCACCATTTTAACCTTATTGTCTTTGTCTAGCAGGATGGCGGGACACATCGAAGACATGGGCCTTTTATCTGAGCAAAGATGAGAAGCAACAGAGTTAACAAACAATTAAAGCAACATTTTCAAAGATACACTCAAGTTCATGGTTGTGTTTTGAAATTATGCACCAGCATAACGCATACCGCATAGTATACAAAAAAGGTAAAATACTTGAAACAACATAATGTGGGCATAACAATTGTGTGCCATTCATCTCAGAAATATGCATGGTTATTTTTCACTTTTAATCAAATTCTGATCTTTTGAACTTACAATTATTGCTATTCTTCTATTTATCATTGCTATAATATGTTTTATATTTGATATTTATATTAATATATTTGGTTACATAAGTTTAAATTACTGATTTGATATTAGTTAAGAGTAAAAATGGTTATGTATGTTAAGAATATCTCACTGATTAATTTACTCTTAACTAATATTGTGTTTTTATCATATGGTTGTTACAGTAATTGCACCATATGTAATGATGTTAAGAAAATATTGTGCGTAAAACTCAATGTAAAGAATGGCCTCATGTGGCTTATAGTATACATACTACAAAAATATGTTATTGCCCAATAGTTGTTATCTTGTTTTCTCACGTGGGACAATGAAGTTGTTGGGAGAAGGAGGAACTCCAAAGTTATTGGTGATCAAGGGAGAACTGAAGTCATCCATCTCGTTGTTCAGTATAATTCCAGTTGAGTTTGACATAAACTTGGAGCCAAAACTGGGAGAAGAAAAAGAATATGATGTCTTTCACAAATATTATTATTAAATAAGTAAGTCAATCAGAAGCTGATTTTCCTGAAAAGAGTAAACTCTCTGACTAAGTAATGACAGATGTTTGAGAGGGCAAACGTTCGCTCACTGTAGGTTGATGGTGCTGGTGGCTGCGACCGCGCTGCCGTCCTCTGCCACCACTGACACGTGTGATGTGCCGTGATCGTCGGGAAGGTAGAACTCGGGTTCATAGTAGCTCTCTGGCTGAGTCGTATTATCTGTGATCTTCTGGAGTATCATGTCAGCGTAGTCCTTCGAGGTAATGTTCTGGATGAACTGTCAGCGAGAAAGAGGAGGAGGTAAAGCAGATCATTAATGCAGCACAATAATCTACAGCTTGAAAGAACAGCTGATCAAAAGGGCGAACGCACAATGAGCCGTTCAATAGCGCACTGTTTCCATGCTCTGTGAGTAGTGTGAGATACAGCATGCCGCTTTCAGTAAGGCTTTGATCACAGCTGACGAACATATGCCTGTGTCCAAGTGAACAGCTGCTGAAGATGCATGTGAGCATTTTTACATCAAGAGAATGCATGTTGGTTGAGGTTTAGGATATTCTACTGATGAAAAATTCACTTAAAGGAATGGTTCACCCAAAAATGCAAATTCTGTTCTCACCTTCATGTCGTTTCTAACCTGTATGACTTTTGCAGAACACAAAGGAAGATATTTTGAAGAACTGTTTTTGGCCACATAATATCAATTTGTTAATGTTAACTAAAACTCAACTCATTAAAAATCAGTTTTGATCATTAAAATAACGCTGAAATAATATATATTTTTAAATGTTGCTTTAAACTTAAATGTTGCATTGGCAACAAATAAAATAAAATAATTAAGGTTATAAAATTACTAAAACTGAAATTAAATTAAATAAATTATATTGAAATATCAAAAATAAAAATGGCATGATACAGGAAAAAGGAAGACCAAACAGGCATGATACTAAATATCTTTGTGTTCTGCAGAAGAACATAAATAATACAGGTTAGGAATGAGATGAAGATGAGTAAATGATGACAGAATTTCTATTTTTCCTTTTTTTTAATAAATGAATTATCGCTTTCATTACAACTTACACTGGAGATGTTGAGAAATTCTGGATCCCCCAAGACGCTCCTCTTGGCATACGCAAACCGGAACGCCTCTACTATGCGATGATAGGTGAGGGTTGTATTTTCAGTGGTGGAGACACTGTCTGAACTGAAGTTATAACCTGAGGACAGAGAATGAGAGCTCAGTTAGATTCACTACATTCTGTGATTACTCAACCATGCTAACTGTTGTCATATGAATGGCTAGAACTGCCAATCATCAAGACGACTGCCATAGAAAGATCTTCAGAAGCCTTTTTACTCCGAAACGTTTTAGTTGAACGTTTGTCTAGTATTTTATACCTTTTATTACTTGTTCAGAGAACATTCAAAAGTAACATTCCCATGATGTTTGCTAAATGATACAATGGAATGTTCACTTAATGTTCGCCATAACCAAAAAAATAAAAATAAAGATCCAAAAACTGGACGTTATGAACGTTCTGAGAACATTCAGAATTAACATTTTGATAACATAATGAGAATGTTAGCAAAACGTTCTTAGAAGATATTTTTGTTAGCTGGGTAATCAATATGTGTTTTTTTATTGTGACGTCAATAAAGCCAAATGCAATTGTTTTTCTCTTTCATCTAATCAAATATGAATATGCAGAAGCACTAGTGTGATTATAATGGAATATTGCAGTTCTTAAAGACTGAAAATGCTGCAGAACGTTCTGTAAAACATCTCATGTGTGTTTTCCTAGTGAAAGGGGCTAGGAAATGACATGACAGTGAGTAAATGGTGCTGTCATTTTCACTTTTAGGCCAACTATTATTTTACTGTTGGACAACTGACCCAGTTTGAGTGTCTGAAAACTTCTCAAATTGTCTCGACCATTCATGCCAGACCCGTCTATTTGAAATAATTGAACAATTATGAATGATTCGCCATTGAAGATGTTTCATAACGACTGAATAAATCAAGCTATATTGTGAAAAAAAACAAGTGCTAACAGTGTTTATCGACAGCCGTGGCCTGTCTGCCAGCAACTTAATGACTAAGAATCTCATCAGTAAAGCTACAGAGTGGGTGTCTGAAAAAGACCAAGACACAGAACCGCGGAGAGCGTCCAGCTCGCCGCAAGAAAGCAAAGCTGATGAATATCAGACGACAGGCTGCTTCAGAGTATCCCCTACTGGTGGAACCCCAAGGAAAGGGTCGGAACACGCTGACTGCATGGATTTGTCCATGCGTGCTTTGTGTCCAATTAGTGGCAAACAGCCCACGTTAGTGTTGGTGTGGGAGACAGGAGCGAAGGGTGGAGGGATTTTAATGGCTTGTAGAAAGAAAAGTTGGATGTTCTGAAGTCACTGTTCGACATGAGGAAACAGTTAAGAACATTAAAGATTAACTGACGGTCATCCTGTAATCAGTAATCACTAGATGCTTCCTCTCGCTGCTAAAAACACAACATTTTCATGCTGGTCCACATTGGTTTAAATGCTAACTTGTTTTCAGCTCAGAGGAAGATCAATTGACTAATACATTGCTCATTAAAAATATAAACAAACATAATAGTAAACATTATATCATAACATAACATTATACAACATAATAAGCATATGTGCAACAAAAATGTAGAATCCAGTCAGGGAAAATTTGAATGCGACAATGAACACAGCACGAGCCGTTAAGTCTAATTCGTGAACAAATGACTCTTATGAACAGATTCCTTTGAAAGTGTTACGAAACAATCTTGAACTCGCTAGCGAGTAAATCAGTGCTGAATCAGAACAGCGAGAAATTTTTCCAAAATGTCCAACTCGAATGAAAAATAAACCTATGCAGACTTATATTTAGTATAAGTTATACTTGTACTATAGTATACTATAGTATAAATATATATATTAGACTGATATTGAGTTTGGGTCAGGGTAGTTTAGTAAAACTAAAACCATAAAAAGAAAACATTTTTGTTACTTGAAAAAAAATAGACGTAAATGAAAAAAAAAAACAACGTTGAATATTTTTTCAGCTAGTTGACAAGGCAACATTTTTCATTTCTAAAACTGAAATAAAAATTATAAAAATATACAGAGAATAAAATAATAAAAATGACAAAAAATACAACTAAATTACAAAAACATAAATTAAATTAAAACGAAAACGGAAAATATAGAAAAAAAATCTATAATAATACCCCAATGACTGTTTGCGTGACATGTTGGAACCATTTCAACTTTTTATTTTCTAGCGGGCAGGAATATTCTTTAAAAAAAAGATTTTGAAAAACACCTTAGTTTAGCCTATATTATTTAAATTGCAGGCTAAATATGAAATGCCCCTATAAATAAAAGTGATTTCAGGCATGAATAGTTGATTTGTGTCCTGGGCTGCATTGTGACCATTGGTGGTTCTACGATCTACTTAGGGTTACAATGCTTTTGGGAAAGGCAGCCCTGGATAGGCTGTCCAGTACGTGAACACTGTACCTACCGCTCAGGATGTTGAGTATCAGCGTGAGGACTGGGCCGCTGGCAGGTGCGTTTGGTGTCACCATTGTGTATTCACCCACAGTGGCAGTGAGGGGGGAATCATCCAGCAAGGGCTTTGTAATCTCTCAAATCCTCCAGAGTTATAATCCCATCTGCAACACACACGACACAGACATGATGCAGAGCAACTTCAAGAGTTATTGATTTAGTCATTAACAACCAATTGTGTGTTATCCTTCAACACCTCGGCCTGGGTGGACTATTGACAGCACTGCAGGAATTAATGGGATGGAAAATATTTGAGAATCAATGAACCACAACACGTCAGCCACAACAGAAGCCTAGAAACTGCACAACTTAGCATCTTTAACTCACTAATATGGCTAGTCAAGTACATCTGACAGGAAATAAAAATGTGGCTCTATGCTTATAGTGATTTCCTAGCAGAAAGTATTCCTGGATCAAGATTTTGAGTTAAGGCTTGAGACTAAAGAAGAAGTCTCAAGAAACCTTTTAGGGTTAGCTCAGGGGATTTCAGACATTTAAATATAATGATATTTTTAAGAAATACAGATTTCCCTATTTGTGCAGTTTGTGCTTATATTATTTTCATTTTATCCATGCAGATTAAACAAACTTTAATCTATATAAACATATATAAATTACATTGTAATACAAATGTACCTATATATGCATTGTGCATAAGAACAAATTTAAGCAATGCATATACAGTGTATGTTTATGTATACTGTGTGAATAAAAACAAAAATATTTGTTTTATTATTTATTGCTGTTCACATAGTTCACATACAAGCTCCTCCGGGGTACAGTTTGAAAACCCCTGGGCTAAATCACGTCATCCAATCACACTTTTGATTTAGTCCAGATTATGAGTTATTGATACCAACTAATGGAATAGACATGTGTGTGAATAAAAACCTGCAGCTTGGATGTCCCTCACAAGGTTCTCCGCAAGCTGTCCGCTGTAGAAAGCATCAGGCCCATTCTCTGCAATGAACTCATAAGTGTCAGCCAGTTTTGTGAAGGTGATGGTGTCGTTTTCCTGTAGGATGCTGCCGGTGGAATCGCAGAACACAGAACTAAGGAACCGAACCGAAAATGTTAGTGCATAAACGCAGTTGCTAAAAGTGAATATACCATATTAAGAATTACATTATATAATTGTTTTTATAATATAAAAACACATAATATCACACCACTGTAATATCAAAGACAAATTACTTCATGTTAAAAGTAAGAATATTTTTGTATGCGTCACATCTTGATTGAAAATATCCATGTGTGCTCACCATAACATCTTATCACCCATAATGATGTTTCTGTTTGAGTTAATGGCACTTGCCAGTGCTCTGCCAACAGGAAAGCCGTATCTGGCCAGTTGTACGCTTGGTAAGAACAGCTCTTTCCATGGAAGCTTGCCATGCCGTTTATAGGCCATTTCATACCCCCGAATCTCTCCAGGAACAGCGATGGACAAACCACCTGTGGAGGAGTTTTTTAAACACTTTATTCCATGTTTTATTATTTAAAACCACCAACAGATCTGAAACACTGAACTAAAAACTAAAATGCTGCAATTAAAAATATATATATATGGCAGTTGATGACTTGTGACATGCGACCATGTACACAATGTTTTCAATGGTTTTCCTATATTCCTATATTAATATAGGAATAATGAAGTCCTATATTAACCATACGTAGAGCCTGATGTACTGTGAGTTATTGATTGTTGAAGTTGTGTTTTTGATGCGTATCTCTCCATGCTAGCACCGTATCACAAGGCCACTCATCGTGTAAATGCTGTTTCACTAATGATTTCCCAGTTAATGCAAAGTTAATCGATACCTTTCTGGGAGAGGTCAGTACTATTTCCAAACATGTCTCTGGATGCGTTTGCAGGGGCCGTCTCACGCGCATTGATGGTTTCGACTTTTCCTGCAAAAAAAATCATAATCTATAAATATAAACAAATCCAAAAATATAAATATTAAATATGTATTATTTGTTATTATATAATTATATATGTAAAAAATAATATAAATATATTAAACTATTAAAATATTAAAATATGTGTATAAACTCTTCATACACACAGACACATTTCCACATTTGTATTATTTACAATTATTTACATTTCATTTATGCAGTGTGCATGAAAATTATATATTTTTTTGAAAATAATGCATACACTGTATTCCCATCTATATGTATATATTCATACATTTTTAATAAATAGAAATAATATTAAAAATATATTCTTAAAATATGGGCATGAATTCACTGGTATGTATACAACTTATTTATATTAAATTATTTTACATTTATATTAACTTATAAACAGTGTGTGCATAAAACACACAGTGTGTGTGTGTGTGTGTGTGTGTGTGTGTTGTGTGTGTGTGTGTGTTGTGTGTGTGTGTGTGTGTGTGTGTGTGTGTGTGTGTGTGTGGTGGGGTGTAACTGTGTGTTTATGTGTATTTATGTGGTTTATGACATAGGTATTACAAGGAGAAGGTGATTTATGAGGACATTTTCAGTGTCCCCATAATTTAAAACGCTTATAAATCATACAGAGTGTTTTTTTGAGGGCTAAGTTTAGGTGTAGTAGGTGTAGGGCATAGCACATACGGTTTGTAAAGTATACAAACGCCTTACGCCTAAAGTCCCCGTAAACCATAAAAACCAACATGTGTGTGTGTGTGTGTGTGTGTTGTGTGTGTGTGTGTGTGTGTGTGTGTGTGTGTGTGTGTGTGTGTGGTGTGTGTGTGTGTGTGTGTGTGTGTGTGTGTGTGTGTGTGTGTGTGTGTGTGTGTGGTGTGTTGTGTGTGTGTGTGTGTGTGTGTGTGTGTGTGTGTGTGTGTGTGTGTGTGTGTGTGTGTTTGATTTGTGCAGTGTGCATAAAAACTAATAATATAAATATTATATAAAAATGCAATAGTTTTCAAACAAAAGTAGCACATATTATTAAATATATATTATATTAAATATAAAAAATAAACAAATATGATAAAATGATAAAAATATATCATTAAAGTATGTGCAGAAATTCTTGATATACACACAGACAGTGCAGACTGGTGTGTCAGGTTGAATCAGACAGGTAATAGTGACTGCATACCTGTTTTGGCATCATAAATAGTGAAGAAGAGCCCTCCTCCGATGCCCATGCTGTGTGCATTCATCAATCCCACGCACAGCAGAGCAGCGATGGCAGAATCTACAGCGGAACCGCCTCTCTTCAGGATATCCCTGGAGGACACACAGAGAGGGCATTTGCCATGCAAACCTTGATATGATCTTTTTAAATATCAGTATGCACAACAACTAAAAGAGTTTGATGAAAAACACTACAACTATATTATGCATTGACAAAAATGTGCAATATGTGTGTTCATTTTATTTATTTCTTTGCATCTGTAGACTTTAATCACAGTACATACCCAAAGTTTATATTTTTCTGCTGCACACATCTCCCCTTTAGCAGCACTTACATACACCAAATGTATAGTTTTATTCCTATATATATATATATATATATATCCTAATTGTCATTCGCCTGATTTATAAAACATTATATTTTTATATTTTCAATATTTTATGATTTATTTGATCTCCAAAATCTCCGCTGTAAAACCTTCAACTATTATGTCAAACAAATGAAACAAGTTTGAACCTGGCTTTATCTGGTGTTCAGATTTCTGTTCTGGAAATGTATACAAATGAGTGCATATTTAATTAGCAAATACCTAATTTGCATGTTTACGTAACATTTCATGAAACGTAATTCAAAACACTTGTCTTAATGTATTGTGATTAATCAACTGGGGAAGTATGATGATACCTGTTAATTAACATTTTTACCCTGTTCACCTCTGGTGTTGAGTCTCAAGGATCTGTTCCTACCGGATGTGACCTTTACAATGATGTTCATTAGCGTGCTCAGTTTGATTTAGTGGTATTAAATATTAGTTCTCACTTACATAAAACTAATTAAAGTGGATTTTACTTCCTGGAGCACATTTGTAAGTAACCTGACAAAACATTCTAATATTTCATCTCACATGGCTTTTCACAGAGCTATTGATATACAGCCCAAAAATAGTACAAGAAAAGATTTGATCTGCACTGCAAAAATTCAACATTTGCAGCTGATACCTTAAAAACCAATTACTGCACGATGCGATCCATAAAACTTTCTTTGCTGTGTGGTATGGGAGGATGAAATGTGGATGATTCAGCTATTAAATACAATCTCTGATGTTACCAAACAAAACATTTTTACAGTGATCTCCTGCTATGGCCTTTCTAAAATCTTTGCTGTTTGTTTACAATAATGTAAATTCTGATGTATGTGAACGTTATTAATTCATTTTATTTAAATTTCACAGAAACTACATGTCTTACCCCTGGTTTCATAGACAAGGCTTAAGCCTAGCTATAGACTAAAATACATGTCTGGGCTATTTCAACTGAAAGAAACTTGCTCTGAGTGATCTTAAAATATTCATTGTTTTGCCTCAAGATGCACACCAGTAATGTTTTATCTAAGGCCTATTTATAAAAGCTGTCTTAATTGAACTATGGCCAAATTCTGGCTTAACCTAAGCCCTGTCTGTGAAACCAGGCCATAGATGGCAAAAAGTGAATGTGCATTTCAGGAGAATAGAGTTCAAACCTGCCGATCTCTGAGCACGTCCCAGCATCTGCTGCCACCGCTGCCTTGAAGTAACCATTTTCAGGTTCAGGTCCAGGAGAGGCCTTCTTGCCCTCCACCGAAAAGAAAACGGCCAAAAACGTGCCGACTGCAGCCAGCAGCAGCAAAGCAAGGCTCACTACAATAGACGTCTGCACCATTTCCCTGCAACATACAACAGCAGATGTCTATTTCTGTTGCTGATGCATATAGACTGCTTGTTTACATTTTGCCTTTAACCGAAAGCAGTCACATAATTAATTAGGGCTTTCATTAGGGCACTGTACATTCCTAAACCCCGGGTTAAGGTTTCTATTTGCATATTTGCAATGTCGACAAAGGACTTTTCAGACTATAAAGGTAAGAATCAAACCGTCTTCAATCTAATTAGTTTTTCATCATCATTTGACATTTTTGCACTCAAACGCTAATGCTAATGCTAACGTTTATATGCAGTGTTTCTATGACTGTCTGAAGCATGATAAATATTAGGAACGGCATTGGGTGTCTTTTGCAAAGCATCTAGTCCTGAAAAAGGGCTATTCACACATAATTTATTGTAATTAAACCCCGCTTTTAACCCTTTTTAGCCAGGGTTTGGCTCATATTCATGTGATTTGGACAGTCACTGCGTTGGCTGCACAGATGTATCCTTCTCTGTCTTTGATGTAAATGTAACTTTTTCCACTTTTGATGTTACTTCTAGTGAGAAATCAGTATTATAGTAATTAAATATTCATTCACTCTGTTTTGTTGCAGATCATTAAACCGTTATACTGCCTCAGAAGCATGTCCAAAATCAGTTTAATGAGGTGTCTTCATTAGCAAATGCTGCCTGCAAAGTCATTCTCTGAGAAGGTAGCAAGGCAACAAGTCAGCAGCCTAAGATTTCTGTTCATGCAATGCAGCCATTGTATAAACACTCGTTTCAGCATTTGATTGGGAAAAAATGTATCGGAAAAGTGCCGTATGTAATATTGACAGCTAGCGGTCTAAGTTCAAAATATTGGAGAGAGTCATTACCCCCCTTCTCCACTTCCTCAGACTCAACACTCACATGGGTTGCCAGATTGATGAGTTGATTTATCCGCATTCTGATATGCCTTTAATCATAGAGCTTTTTTGATTGTTGCCGACAGGTAGCATCTGCGATGTCGGAGCCAGATCGTTTGCTGGCTTCCATGGCTGCAAATACGTGGTGTTTTCTACTGGCAACCCGGTGTGTCAAATTAATATTGGGTAAACATTGGGCGGAATCACACAGACCAAAACAAAAACAGACATTCTGACATGAACATGCATTTCAAAAGTAGAATAAATGACTGCAGCACCGTTTTTCAGAGAAACAAGTATGTGAACTTTCCTAAATATCTGCAAACATATTCGGTATTTTTTTTTTTGCTTTAGCACAGACAAAAAAATAAAAAAATACATACAACACCTTTAAATGATGATGGAAAACACGCAAATATGAGTAAAGAAGAGACTTACCTTTATAGTCCAAGAATTATATCATTGAAAGCTTGATGGTACTGTAAGATGTGCAATGCTAGAGTTGTTATGAAAACATGTCGTGTGCTGTCTTCATCCAATCAATGACACTAACGCAAATAAACAGATATGCTAATCATAAAATTAACCCAGCATCTAGCCATGTACAGTGTGAAAGGTCAGCTTATGAATACCCAGGGTTACTTGTTAACTTTAGGTAAATCATGAGAAGTGGGAATCGTGAAGCGAGCTCACCCAGCCTTCTTCCCGGTTTAGAATGTCCAAGGGTTAACTAGGTGTGAAAAGCAACACTGCGAGTAACAAGTAACACTGTTTTGTTTCACACTGTACACCTTTCATATGAAAATGTGGGGATAACACTGCAAAAGCAGGGTCTCATAACCTCCCCCTTTAAATTACAAGTGTTTCACTTAGGGTTAAAAGTGGGGTTAACTCAGGGTTAGGGTTTCACAGTGTGAAAAGACAATCAAGTGAACCTGAACACGATTTAATTACTGAATTTAAACAAATAGATTAAATCTAACTGCTAATTAAACAAAAAGAAGATGGACTTGCTGTACCTAACAGATAAGATATAGGGCTTGTGTATTCTCATATAACCATAACGTGGTCATATTAACTTTTGCAATCCATGATTGTACAATGTAAGCTATGCTTAAAGTTGCCCTTTAACCGTTTCTATCCTTTATGTAACTACATAATTCATAAAGCAGAATACTAACAGTAGGAGATTGAATATGCTAACAACATTTTCTGTTTTCTTGCTAAATACATAGTCCTGGCTCTTTTGTATTCTACATGTTATGTTGCTTAAGGTAGCTTCATGTATCCCTGCCAAAGGCAGCAAGATTTCATGCATTTATAATTTGAAAACTTGGAATAAAAAAAGGCTTGTATGAAGTGAAATCCTCCTCAGAAAAGCGTCTTTTCATAGTTTCAAAGCCCTGCTACTGTCCACATTAAATCCTGTCAGACTGTGCTGTGTGTGGGAACGAACTGCAGCACATCTCAAAGAAACCTGCAGTGCCTGCAGCCAACAAAATTAAACCCACCACACAAGAGAATAGAATTTTCTCACACGCACAGAAAAGGGCGAAAGATTGTGTAATTTTCTCCTACAAAAGAGCACAAATTACGATCCTCGGTGTTAAGTGTGTGTTTCAATATAAAAGACGCAACAACAGGACGGATGCTGCTCAATATTTCCGCCTTCTTATATTTTTCTCTTTGCTTTCTGTGTGAAAATAGTCAAAGCTCTTGTGATGATTCCGTTAATTTCATAAATGATGAGTGTAAAGTACGTTGAGCTTTGAGTATATGGAGTATCACCTACCTGTAGACTTCGCAGGCCTCTTGTAGAGTCTCCCATAGAATGAGCCTCCTTTCCACAGGCTGACTGAGCCAACGCTTTAAACCTCTGGCTCTCAATGTCTAACTATAATGGCCATCAAACTTTAACCGACTCAGTCTGTGAAATCATCCATAATTGTTTTATGGACACCGGTGAAAAGGGCACAGGTTGTGTTGTGATGTAAACCCACCTGTGCCCCAATCACAGCAGAATGACATCAGCAAAAAACAACACTAGCAAACTTTTCACACCTACAGGTGGATTTTTGTTACTCTATCACTTGTATTCACGCATTTAATCTCCGAATGGTTAAGCCATTCAAGTTGTAATCTGTTACATTTGCCTGGTGAATGATTAACTATGGTAAGTTTGGACACATAATGTTCCACATAATGTAGATATCAAAAAGCCCAAATATTCAACATCTAACCTCTATTTACTGGTCTATCAACAAGACTTTTCAATGCCTTTGCTCAACACAGCTCTTAATGGTATTGCCATGTCCAAAAAAAGCCTAGATTTTGATAGATGTCTTTGTACTATTTTTTGTCAGTATATGATTAATATGTGATCATTTATACCGCATAAATTGTATTTGCAGTTTTACTGCTAACAAAAACCTAACCATACAGGGAAAAAAATCTAATGATGATGGTATTAAATGGTTATGGTATATATCCATGGTGTTTTTTTATTTTAAATAAAGCAAAAAAGTTTTCTCCCCTAACATATACCATAGTAATACCGTGTTATTTGAAAAACTGTGAAGTAGGCCTATCATGTAATAGACTAAAAAGGCCTTTAGTCCCGATTTAGCAAACAGCTTCGTTTAGTTAAGTGTAGTTACATAGCCTGTAACAGATTAATAACTGATTACAGTCGACACGAGAATAATTTTCTCATTTAATTCAGAAACTAATTAGCGTTCATTCCTACTCACGAGTGTATCACTGTATTGAATCGGTTCGGTTCGCAAACGATCTGAATCGATTCTGTCTGAATCATCGGACGTCTCGCGAACACACGAACTCGTTTGTAGAGGGTTTCTTCGGTTAAACATACACAGAAAACAAAAAACGTGAAGTCAAATCTCAAACTGCACCATATCGTTTGAAATAAAATTAAGGTTAAGTTCAACACCTTTGTGCGAAGCTTGTAAACGACTCTGTGTTACCGGTGAAGGCATTGACCAAATTAAAACGCTAGCATACTGTATACGTCTTTTCTGAACAATACCATGTATCATTTTACATCTTTTAATACAATGGTACATCATTCAATAACACGGTATTTTGAATTTGATGTAAATCAAATTTATGTTTGTATTGATGGTTATTGTTATATCATTTTAGTAAAGCGATACCTATACAGTACGTGCTGACAGAACAGAACGGGCTTCCCATCATAAACACTGAGCTGTTAAAAATGGGCGGAGCCGTGACTCCAGTAAACACATATGGGAATAGAGCATTCTGATTGGACAGCGAGTTAGATGTGGGCGTGGTGTTAGGGGAAGCCTGGAAGAACACAAACACAGCGGACTCGCGCAGGGGCAAGAGAAACGAGGAGAAAGTGACATTTTATCATTTCGTGCGCTCAATATTAAATTTACCTGATGAATTTGATCATACACGAGCAACTGACGACGACAAAGTGCAATTATGAGCGTGCACTCACTAAAAAGAGCTTATAATGTTTACTTTACACGTGCTTTATGAAAAAGCGCTGTATTATTTAATTCTGATACTGAAATAGGAAAGTTGAAACATGGGATCGAAGTTGACCAGGCAAAGTAGTTTGGACAGCCAGGCGACTTTCTTTCGGAGTGGTCGACAGCATCATGAGCGGGATGATGAGAAGAGGAGTGGAGGAAGAGGAGAGTTTTTATTCAGTTCTCTCATGCTCAAGTCCGACAAGCTCCCCGGAATGCTGCGCCGCAAATCCAGTCCCAGCCCGTATGTCCGGAGAGTGGCTTGGGCTCGGGAGATCCAAACCCTGCTGAAGGAGCAAAAGGTGGAGCAAGCCATCGATGTGTTGAAACTGCTTAGAAAGGTACAAAACATCATCTGTTAATACACCAGATTGTGTAGTTTCTTACGCAGAACTACAGGTTGTTGTTGTTGCTGCTGCTGCTGCTGCTGATGATGATGATGATGACGATGATGCTGTTGTAGCATGATATTTTCACTTAAGAAAATAAAAATCACAAATGATATATCTCTGTTGCATCTAGACTGCAGTATTTAAATCATACCCTGAAAATATAACCTTGTAAAACATGAATATTGTCTCAAACTGTGCTAAATTCTGCAATAAAAAAGTATGAAATTCCAAAACGAATCCAAATATTTATAATAAAATTCTTACAAGAACCTAAATCTGGGTGCAATAAATAACTAATTGTATGACTGCTAAAGTTATAAGCTTTACAACAAGTACTTTGGGAGTACCATGGTACGGAGGTGGTAATACCATGGTGCTGTAATATGTGCCAAGGTACTAAACAAGTAGCCTATCACCATGGTGTATTATGGTACTCACACGTTAAGACCCTTTTCCAAAATAGAATGTAATAAATACCATGTTACTATTTTGTTAGCAAATTGGTATAAATATTATTAAATAAATAATTAAAGTTTTTATTAATGAATTATGTTGTGTTAGCTGGTATGAGTTATAATCATATTTCTTTCAAATTCATACTATGGCATAAATATGGACATTCATTTATATCAAAATCAGAAATGTACCATGGTGTGTTAACATGTTTTTTTTTTCATTTAGTTTTTTTGTACCATTTCATTATAGATTTTTTGGACATTCATATTTTTGTATTAGAAAACTCCTTTAGTCTCTTCTGAGTGATTAAATGTTTTCTCATAGGTTGTTCGTAAATACATTTCAGATTCTCAAATGATTTTCCAATATGTTTTATGTTTTTTGTGTGTGTGTGTTGTATCTTATTATTATAGACAAACCAGCTTAAAAGCTTTTCTGTACCTCCCTGACAGCACCTGTCTCTCAACTTCTTCACAACCTAATCCAAAATCATCACAGTGACTCAAAATGTTCCTTTACATAAGTGCTTCACAAATGTTCTGATTTACATTTACTGTAATTGTCAAAACGGATGAGCTAGTCTCCAAAATCTGGAGACATTCAGGATGTCACAAACCGCTCAGAGCAAAACCAACCTCTCCAAAGCTATTGACTTGATGTCTCGATTACGACTGAGTTTTGCTGGCTGTTGATGAACAGTTCAGCTTTTAAGGTCTAGTGCAGAGATATTGCAGCTGATGATTGACAGGTACCTCAGTGCTCTGTAAGTCCATCATTGTATCTTGATGGTCCTGTGTAGTAAGATTGTCTTGATAACCTGTGTAGTAAGGCCAGTGGTGCAGATCCAGCGTATGCTAATGGAAGCACCACAGTTCCTGCTTTGAAGTGTTTACGAGAGAATCAGAACGTATTATGGACTTTATGTAGATTTTGTGCCATTGAATTGTGTTTATTGATTAGCTTGTCAAGAGGGTCCTCAAATCAAGGAACATCTCAATGAATGCAACCCGATGATGAGGGTCCTCCAGTTCCACCCTCAGATAAAAGGTGCTGAGAAAAGCTTCTTTTATGCAACGTGAGTCATTTTAATGTGATGTTTTCTATCTTGTTGAACATCTGGAGGGAGAGTCTGGACATCTGGATCAAAAGATAATTGGAACAGAATTAAATGATGGGAGATCTGAGATCTTGAAAACAGCCAATTAAAGCCAGATTGTCACAGTTTCTGTGCTTGTTTGTGCAAAAAGATTGCCAAGTGGTTGTCAGGACATTGTTGTGTGGTTGTTAAGGTGTTCTGAGTGTTTTTAAAACATTGTTATGATGTTGCTAATGGCAAATATCTCTCTTAAGAATGGATCATTGAATCACTGACTCAAATTATTCATTCTGCTATTCATGTTTCTCTGAGACGTGCAAATGTTCTGCTCCAGGTTTGTTTGGAACTATTAAGTATAAAGTAAGTAAGTGTAACATTTTAATCACTAAATATTAATTTATTTTTACTGTTTTATAAAATTATCACATTCGCGATCGTGCTCACGTTAGCTAATATTCAGGAAAATGCCACTCTTGCTCGAGTGATATTACTCAACTAGGCTATATCATATCTTATAAACATAAAAAAAAATAATTTTTGCTTCAATAACTTGAATTATAGGAGCATTTTAACTGCATTCTCATGAACTTCATCTTACAGTGAATACATTTGAACTCGCAGGACGTATTTATGTTTGTTTTTTGCAAATGTGTGTCATACTCAGTAATGTCAGCACGTATACAGTTAAAACAACAATTACGATATTATCGTAGACAATAAATATCGCACACCTCTAGAGGTAATTGTTTACCCTGAGTTCACATGCAAGTCCCATCTTTATTTTTGGTCCATTGGATTTTTTTTCATCCATTTGATTTAAAGTATCCTTCGTGACAGCTGGTAGGTTTGTTGAATTATTCTAGTCATTTAAATAGCTGTTAAATAGTTCAGATTTAGTCACGGTTAAGTGCATTTTCAGTCATCACTGTCAGCCCTCTCTAGATATGGCACTTTGTCACATAGATGCCCATCCAGTCGAAAAGCTTTCCAAACATGGAGCCATCTCACTCACCCCAGCCCTGGAAATGTTTAACACCCTGTTGTAGGAGAGAGGGGTCACGTCAAGGCAAAGCTCACTACCTTTTAAGACTGTAGATTGCTGAAAGAAACTAATTTCTGTGCATTGAAAAGCAGTTTTTCAATTCTGGGAAAAATGGATTGGATGTTAATCAACTGGGGTTCAAAATGATGGAGAGGGATGCTTCCTTAGTCCTTTTGCCCCAGAGAGAGAGAGAGAGAATGAACCAAAGAGAGGAGGACAAAAACAACATCCCTTATCTCTGCTGTAGCTCTTCCTGTGCCCTAATGAGTGCAATTCATTTTCCACGGTTGACTCATTGAGCAAAAGCAGGAAACAACTCCGCTTACATGCTCTACTGAGCACATGCAGTGGATGTCAATGCTACACAGATTTTGTGGTTGTATAATAACATTGAATTTAAAATGCTGTCTCTTTGATTGCATGTTAATCTCCCAGATAGGACTCTGCTTTGCAATATTGTCTGGGTCTGGGTCTGGGAAAAATGTAAAGGTAAAATTTTTACTTAAAAGCTATAGAAATTTAAAAATAAAAAATGAATAAAATAACAAACACATAACAAGATTACAAAATTAAACCTTAAATAAAAATCTAATTCAAAATGTTAATAAATACTATAATTGTGTATAAATAATGCTAAAATAACACTTAAATAGCACATTTAAATAAGTATAAGGGTTCATTTTAAATCATTTAACCTCTGTAGTTTTGGCTTGGTTTTTCCATATTTGTCATTACCCAGGTGCTGTTCAGTTCTACTATAAAAAAATAAATATTAAATTATATTTCAGGTTAATTTTTTCTTCCTCTGATCAAAACATTTTTTAAATATTGCTGTATAGGTTTTACTATCTTGCAGTATCTAACTAACAAAAACGTTAGTCTTTTTTTTCAACAATGGCTAGTTCTTAAATTTCATCGTTCTTCAGGAAGTGACATATTTTTTGGGGGGAATTTTTTTTGCTGAGCAATGGCTAACTTGAGCTTTTTATTCCACTTGTTCTTGTCAATGTGTAAAGATACACAGTACAAAGAGTTATTTCTTAATATTTTCTTAAATTACAGTGCAATCTTATTCATTTGGTTACAGCATTCATAGAGTACTTTAGACCAGAAATGACCTGTGCTTATGCGTTATAGATGAAAAACAGAGGGCTTGGAGGAGCTTCCAGATGTCTGGGAATCCCTGCGAAAAAGACATGCAATATATCAGTGTGAGACCCAAAGGGAGGTTTCCACTTCCCTGGACTCAGCAGCTTTCCTCCTCCTGCCAGTTTCTTCGTCAGTTTCTGTGGGATCTGTCTCTGAATCAATTCACAGGGTGGTGTAGTTGTTTCTTTGTGATGCTGACGTTTGCCTGGAGGCATCAAATGTGTTTCGCCCCCTGTATTCACTTCTATATGCTTCACTTTGTCCGTATAATTGCGCTATCCAGTGGATTAAACAAGAAACGTGGTCCTCAGGGAATTTGTTCTTGATTCTCCCACATAATTTTTTTTCTTGGCTGGTCGTATCAGACTCGCTTGCCTTGGCTGTTCAGTGGGGGGGGGACTTTAGCTGTCTACGATAAGCCCAGCTAATAAGCTGTCACTGTGTCTGCACACACTTTCTCTGCCTTACGTAAAGAAGCTGGACTTAAAGGTTAGCAGCGCTAGTCTAGCAATAGATCAACAAACGTTTCGGCTTCTATTTAGAGTTTTCTTTCTTCCGAAGCACTAGAAGTAAACACGATAGAAAGATTACTTTATCTCCATGTCATTCAAAAAAGCCCCTCGTGTAATCTCACGAATGGAGATTGGAGGCGTAGGATGAAAGGATTAAGTTGTTGAATATCGAGGTTTATCAGTGACCTTTATTCGCATTTGTAATCCTACATGCTTAACAATCTCTCGTGTTTTTTCTCAACAGGACCTGGGTCTTGAAGGAACATCTCTCAACGACATCCTGTACAAGAACGCTGCCTTCCTCAATCTAGTGGATCCAATTTCCCATGAGCTTTTGCTCAATTTGGCCCGAGACATGCAGTGTCCAAAGAGGGTAAGCCACCAGTGCTAATAAGCAAAGATGATCATAAACACAAATTCATGAGGTGGCTATAGTCGAAGGTTTTGACTCGAAACCAGCCCACAGCTGTCAACATTAGCTCTGGATCCCTGCTTTAGCTTAAGCCAAAACCTGTGCACATGTTCATTACTCAGTCTCCAGATATGTAGAGCGTTTATTTTTAGCTGGCAGTAAGAGGCTTGGCAGGCCAATTCTACATCCTCGCCACCTGTATAAGACCACGGGCAGCTGTCGTCCCACGGCCTGGACTGGAGTTTGGGCGCTCACGCTTCAGCCCTGTCCTAAATTAGTTTGCAAAGCGTGAAAAGTACAGAAAGATGGCACTGACCTTTATTTTGCTCAAGAGAGCCATCAGTGATGTTTTCATTCCATGCTGAAATTCCACAGTTCTATTTGGACTTAATTGGACAGAAAGGCCAGCGAGAGGAGCACTTTCCAATAAAAGATCCACTTGAAGGGGCAAGGCTTGTCCTTTTCTTTCGAGACTTTTTTTGAATTGCAAATTGAATCAACATTTGTCATGTTTCCAGCATAGAAACTTTGGAAAAATGTGCAAAACTCCTCAAAAACATACTTATACTGTACATAAAACTGACTGCAGTTTCCAGCTAAAATGAACACTAGTGGCAGTAAAACACCAACAACTCTTATTCCTTTTGACACATATTATTATAACAGGGGCAGATTATTCCTTAATAACATTTTATTTTTGCACAGTTCCTTGCACGATACTATGATGTGACCTCAGTGCATGATTTACCATAGTGCATGGTTTGTAAACGAATACGTTTTGACATTTGTATCACATAACCAGCTTCAGTAAACTTGCTCAGTAGCTCACCTGGTACGGCACTGCATTTGCATTTAAAGGGGTCATCGGATGTAAAATTCACTTTTACATGTTGTTTAAACTGAAATGTGACTTGGCAGTGTGTGTACACAACCACCCTATAATGATAAAGATCCACCCAGTGCTTTTTTAAAATATTGATAAATCATAACCCCTTTCCAAAATCAAGCCGTTCTCAGATTCTTGGCTGTGTCATGTCACACAGGCCAAGGCCCCTCCCACAATTGTTGAATGACACTGGTGTTTAACCTTAGACCCACCCTGAGTGAGCTGTAGACAGCCCGTCATTGTTTCGACGCCGGAGCAGGAGTAGACCAGAATGGCTCCTAAGCGACTGAGGTGTTTTTTTGTTGGGTGTAATAATGAACATAGCAGTCGTCATTTACTCCCGACATCTGAGCCGCTGAAGACGCTGTGGATTAAATTTTTTTTGAAGGGAATGCGGCCCCCGATATACCTAAATGCGTTTCTGTTTGCACAAATCATTTGTGATCCAGCTTCACCTCTAGAAGAAGTGAGTATGAGTTTTTAATGAATCGCAAAATAACAAATCGTCTTTCCTAATAACATACTAGTTAGCAAGTTTCACAATGAATGGGGCTAAAGTTTACAGTCTCTCAGAGAACTGCACATCACCCCACAGGAGAGGGGGGCAGGGTGAGCAGAGCTCATTAGCATTTAAAGGGAAATGCACCATAACGGCTTGCTGTAAACAGAGCTGTTTTGACAGGTTAAAAGGGTGTTGTTTTACACTACCATTGAGAAATTTTAACCAAATGATGTTATGGAATTTTTTATTTATGAAGACCCTAAAGAATCATATCAACTTGTGAAAAATGGGCATCCAATGACCCTTTTAAAACTCTCATGTTTACCAAGGAAGTGAGTCATAGAATCCAGTTAAAATGACATGGTTATTTCATCAAATGCATTTTTTGTCTCACGTTTGCCTTTTTTAACACTATTGGTTAGGTTTAAGGTAGGGTTAGTGTAGGTGGTGCATTATTTCCAAATGTGATAGAGCATTAATCTTGTAGTGCAACTCCTCAGACTTTCAATTCTGAACTGATGTGATGTGTATAACAACCAACAAAATAAAACGGATTTGTTTTAGATCAGTGGTCCTCAAAGCTGGCTCGCGAGATCCACTTTCCTGCAGAGTTTAGCTCCAACCCTGATCAAACCCACCTTCCTGTGATTTTCTAATGATCCTGAAGACATTGATTAGCATGCTCAGGTGTGTTTGATATGGGTTAGAGCTAAACTCTGCAGGAAAGTGGATCTCGCGAGCCAGATTTGAGGATCACTGTTTTAGATGAAACTGAATGTGCTTTTGGTGCTATTCACTGAATATTTCACTTTGAAAGTGTTGCGAAACTTGCAAGTAGCAACATAATGTAATTTTCAGACATGTCGCCACAGTCACGTTTATCCAGTGTGCCTGGGTTGCATATATTCTTACATAAAAAGTTGTGTAGAGCCAACTTTTTGTCACTTAGTTTGCATGTCTGATTAAGGAAGATTCCCACTGGCAGACATTTTGGATAACCTAACGTAACCTTTCGGCACTCCCTGATTAAGAATGAAAGCGAGGTCATGGCTAAATGGCTGGCTCTGACATTGCCTTTCGATTCCCTGTCATGTATTGCAACAGCCCATTTTGAGAGTAAATCAATGTGAAGCTCGCTAAACAGGAGAACAGGAGCACATCATGAGCATAAACAATTGAAATAGACTGAATTAGGATGCAACTCATTGAGTACCCTGTAAATGTGTTGATATAGAAAGCAGGTTTGTGAACAGTTCAGAAAATTCCAAAGAAAATTTCAGTTCAATTCACAAAGAGCAGCAAACATGATGCAGAAACACATCATGGAATTAAATCAATTGAAATTGAAATACATTTTTAAACTAGAAAAGCAATACAAACATTAAAGTAGGACTAGATAGATCACTTGTATCAGAAACAATCTTGCTTGTAATCTAACACTATACATATGAATGGTATGAACTTTGTTTTTCTCTTACAGATAGATAGATAGATAGACAGACAGACAGACAGACAGATAGATAGATAGATAGATAGATAGATAGATAGATAGATAGATAGATAGATAGATAGATAGATTTAACGTAATAACCCCCCCCCACACACAAACAAACACACAAAAAAAAACATTTATTTATGCAAGCACCATAACCAACAATAAGCATTTGCGCTGTAGTTTTGGATTTGCTGAGGAAAAAGGTTTGGATCAGATCTGAGCCAGACAGTGGGATTAGAGGAGTATATTAACATGGCAAAACGAGTATTCAGGCTGGATTTGTGGTGAAGTTTTCTCTTATTCTCAGTTGGGCTCTTAGTGTGCAGCTGTGAAAACGCTTGCTAGCCTCGTTCACAGCAGAAGCCTTGAGGAGCTAAGCATCTAAACCCAGAAAACGAGGGTGAGGGATTGAAGGGCTCTCAATTTTCTCTGCTTCTTTTCTTCCTCTCTGACTTAATAAACATCCTGTTACCTGCTGACAGGTAGACCAAATCCCATCCCAATTGAGCTCAGAAAAGCCACCTTGCTTCTCAAAGAAATGGATTCACGCCATTCAGATGTCTTGCCTGAAAGCCAAACCTGTTAGACGTTTGTGATGCTTGTAATCAGTGTTGAGGGGTAACCCAGTGGGTCCCCCTCGGTAAAAATCGCGATCGCGTTCCCCTCGCTAGAAATCACGTTCCCCCTCCATCGTCGGGCTCTTTGAATCGTCCTAGCCCCCCTTATGGTGACCCTGCATCTCAAATGTGATGTTGTTGTCGTAATAAAGACTGATTCATTTAAGTAATAATAAAGTCCTATAAATATTCATACAAATAAAAAAAATGTATGAATTATTTTTATTAGATGTATTTTAAGTATTTTGCCCTTTAAATAACTTCAAATAAGAAAGATGATGTCACTTCAGTAATATATTTCAAAACAACACAACAGTTGTGTCATAAAATCAGCCTCTTTCGCTCGATTCACTGAAAAGCTGTACACAGCTCTTTTCACTGGAAAGTGGGACTTTACAGCTGCGTGTGGTCTATCTTTATGAGAGGTCTGTCTCTGGTTTAACATCATCTACGTGGGTAGCTTGTAGCTTCGCTTAACTTCCCCAGCACTGCTTATAATACAGTATAATGTGTCTCACTACACCAGCAACTAATGAAGTTTTGAGTCCCAGCAGTCAGCTGATGGGGATCCTCAATCGAAGCAGTTATTCATGATGGGGATCATGGGAAATATGGAAAGGCTTTTTAATGAGCTTTTGTTTGTGCGTAGCACATAGATTTTGTTTTTCATTTAACTGTCTTACAATTGACAGTTTTTCATTAAATTGTGGCAGTTGCGTATTGAGCTATGGCTAATGTCTTAATGTTCAGTCACTGATTGAAAGTCCACATAAATCCTTCCGACAATAGAACTCCCTCTGGAGAGCATGTCATCGAATGGACGGTGTCTTTATTAAGGGAGTTCAATAAAAATAGTCCAATAATTGCTGTCACTCTCTGCTACCCGAAACCAACTTAATATACATTGAAGATTCAACAAACGTCTTTGTTTTGACTTAATAGCCGTCAGGAGGTCACCAAGATGTACATGTTTATTTCCTGTCATTTCTTAGACTGATAGTACGAGCTAGTCGACTCCAGTCGATGGCTTTGCCCAGTCTTTTGTGTTTTCCTGCCTTGCTTGCGTTGTTTTGCTTCAGCACTGATTAGATTTACTCAGCTCTGCTCCAGCCAATCCGTTTAAAGAGAGAGAAGTGAGTCAAAGCCTGTTTTGGTGCAGAAATGGCTGTAGACATTGTTGACCGAAGGCATTGAGATCGTTTTTAAACCAACCTCTCACCCAGTAGTTCAAAATGGCATAAATAACTAAGACATTTTAATTGAACTCTCATCTTCATCTCAAGCTACATGTTAAGAAAAAGTGCCGCTCTTTGAGGCACTAATTGCTGCTTTTAAATCAAAATCAATATGATATTCATGATGTTGAATTTTTTAGAACCATTAAGATTATTTTAACAATATGACATTATTTCATGACAATTAAGCACATTGTGCTTGTGCACATTTAATGTCTCCATTCATTTTAGTTCTTTTTTGGAATTCCCACTCTCATTGGATTCTCATATTACTTTATTTAAATCATTGTAAGTTCAAGGGAGTACAACAATATTTTACAAACGAAAAACATACATATTAAAGGGGTCATATGATGCAATTTCAAGTTTTCCTTTGTTTTTTGAGTGTTACAAGCTGTCCGTGCATAGATGAGATCCGTAAAGTTGCAAAGACTAAAGTTTCAAACCCAAAGAGATATTCTTTCTAAATGTTAAGACTCGTCCACGCCTTCCTAAAACGCCTTTTATAAAAGCTACTGCCATGGTTTTGCCACATTACAGTGATTTTATCATGTTTAAGGGGGTTTTAGGCTCTTGTGGCTCATTGCTTATTTAATGACATTTAAACTAAACCATAATCACTGACAGATTAACCTGAACAGTTCACCTCACTACAACCCTTTTAATAGCACTAGACATGGTAAACATTCAAGTGTTTTAAGGTTCTCTGTCAGTGACCATAAGCCCTCAGTTCTCCCAGAATAGCTCTTCATCACCCGCTTCTCCTCATCTTGACTTTTGCAGGAGTCTGATGCTCTCAAGTCCTCTGAGAAGATCTGCAGGCAGCTGATCTATCACCTGACCCCTCACTCCAAGTGGAGCAGACAGAACGTGCCCAGGAGGAAGTCTCAAGCCTGGTAAGAGTCTCGTGTCTGTCCATCTGTCCCTTATTAGGATACACCTCCACAACAACTGACATCAGAGCTTAGAAAACTCTTCACTGACAGATTGAAATACAGACAACTAGAAGGAAACGAAATGAGCCATTCTTGACGTCTACATAAGATGCTTAAATGGGTTTGAAAGTTTCATTGGGTTAATGTTGAGCTACCTCAGTTACTTAACAGATCACAGACAGTTACATAATGACAATACTGCCATCATTTTCTCACCCTCACCATCCAAAACTACAGTTAGTGTAGTTAACTAAACCTGAAAAATAAACATTAAAACCATAACAAAATATATTTTTTTACTTGAAATGAAATAAAGGTTAACTGAAGTAAAATTTAAAATAGAAAATAAATAAAAAGAAAAAGACCGGCCATTTAAGGCAACGTTTTTCATTTTAATGTAGTTTAACTTGATGTTCTAAAATAAATATAAAACTCAAATAAACATTTAGAAAAAACTATACAGACATAAAAATACAACAAAAATACTGACTGCTTAAAATTAAATCAATTTATTTTTAAACAAAACTGATTCAAAATATGATTAAAAATGATTGACTTATTACTGAAATAACTGCAGCGGAACACAAAAGAAGATATTTTGAACAATGTCTTAGTGTTTTTTATACATAATGAAAGTATGACATTGTTCAAAATATCTTTGAGTCCAATTATTTTCTTTTACGTTCAGTAGACAATGGAAATTCGTACAGGTTTGGATGGTTATGGTTAGTAAATGATGACAGAAATATTTTGGTGAACAATCCTTTTAAGGAGGCACAAGCAGAATCAGAATTAATTCATTACCAAACCCATCCCAAATCCTCATCTTCACAATACTAAAGTTTTGAATGAGAATCTGACAATAAAAACAGTAATGTTGTGACAATAATATGTGACCCTGGACCACAAAACCAGTCATAAGCAGTTAGCAGCATTGCTAAGGACTTAATTTGGACAACTTTAAAGGCGATTATCTCAATATTTGTATTTTTTTTGCACCCTCAGATTCCATATTTTCAAATAGTTGTATCTCGGCCAAATCTTGTCCGATCCTAACAAACCATACATCAATGGAAAGATTATTTATTGTGTATACAACTCAATTTTGAAAAATGTACCCTTATGACTGGTTTTGTAGTCCAGGGTCACATATTACAATTTAGTGTCGTGTCACATGATCCTTCAGAAATCATTCATGTCTTATTATCAATGTTGAAAATAGTGCTGGCTAATATTATTGTATCTTTTATGAATAGAAAGTTCAAAAGAACAGCTCTTATTAGAAATATAAATCTTTTGCAACATTGCATACTTTCACTTTTAATCAATTTTAATGCATCCTTGCAAAGTAAAAGTATTAAAAAAGGTATATAAAAATTCTTACTGACCCCAAACTTTTTAATAGTAGTATATATGCTCATTCGGAGTCAAACCGACAACGTTGGTGATTTTTAAGCACTTTTTAAATCTACCTTTTGTGCCACAAGAACCTACTGCAGTTTTCATCTCCTGATCCTGACACTTTCCATCATGTAAAAGTGCAGAGGATGTTACCAGAGGCGCACCTGCCACTTCCCAATCGTAGAGTCTTATTGCTACAACTCTTGAGATCATCTCACACGATTGGCATTTTGCCTCAAATGCGGACAGGTGAAACTCAGATGCATGTTTCTCTCAGATGAGTTCTTCCATCAGATAATGTGATTTCCCACCAAACAGCACACGAAACACTGGGAACGTCATTCCCTCTGGGAATTGGGCAGGTATGGTGAGGAAATCAGCCTTTTTAATGATATCCAAGTTCTCTCCCCATCCCAGAGCAATTAACCCAGTTTGGGAGATTTCGACAGCTGCAGTTTAGTTCTTCTGCTCCTTGTTTTATCAGCAACTCATCTCCAAACAAGCCTGAACAATAACAAGCCATCATCGCCATCGCTCACGTAATTCGTGAACCTCTGCTCTTTCAATCTCTGTTATGAAAGCCTAATCTGCAGAAATGCCTCCTCCGTTTGTCTTGTCACACTCTCGGAGGTGTCGTGAGGGAAAAGATTGAATGCTTCAGCGGAACAAGACGCCTGTAAGAGTGTGAAGATACTGTCAGGCCGACCGTTGTTCTATTTAAAGGGAACACGAGGAGAGGAAAGATGCGGTGTTTCTCATGCTCTCGGCTTCTGAAGACGTCCCCCATCTCTCTTTCCTCTTTCTAATATTCTTTAGGAGAGCTTTCAGGCTTCTTTTAACCACATCGATTTTTTTCTGCCTAGCACCTCTCCCGGAAAAGCTTTAAAGAGAGAGGTTAGGTGGCCGGAGGGGAAAACCTGAAAGACAGAGTATCAGAGAGACTCGAGTAGAGAGAGAGAGCTGAGAAAAGCTGCATTTGTGAGCATCTGTGCTGCTAGAACCAGAGTCGAAGGGAAAGTTCATCCAAAGAGGAATATTCGGTCATTATTTATTCAGACTCATGTTGATCCAAACCAGTTTGTAATTACTTTTTGAGTGGAACTCAACATTTTTCTCAGAAAATGACTTTTAACACCTTGGACAGTATGCGTTATTTCAAGACTTAATGAAACTATTCAACAGCTTTGTGTTAAATTTAACTTCCCTCCAATGTAGCTGGTGGAACTCGTTCAAAAAGCTGCATTCATAGCGGCATATGTGGCATCAAAACGCCATGCGTGATTTTACGATGGGTGTTTTGAGCATATTCCCTTCAATAAACATATACTGCATAGTGGTTCATCACAGAGTATCGCTGAGTATTATAATTCTAATATATATTTGTTCATAGTATATTAATATGTATAGATAATATTAATTTGAATAAACTTAATCGTTTTTGATATACTTATGTAATGTTTTATATATAATATATATTTTAATAATAATAAAATGATGCAATATTTTTATTTTATAGTTATTTTTATGTTTACTTATATTTTGTGTGTAAATAACTATATATAATCATTGTAATTATATAATATATTAATAATTACAGTTAATACACATAGCATGTAATAAATATGGTAAAAATGTGGTAATGTGTGTATAAATATAATTATGTATATCATTTTATTATATGTATACTGTGTGTGTGTGTGTGTGTGTGTGTGTGTGTGTGTGTGTGTGTGTGTGTGTGTGTGTGTGTGTGTGTGTGTGTGTGTGTGTGTGTGTGTGTGTGTGTGTGTGTGTGTGTGTGTGTGTGTGTGTGTATATATATACATATATACACACACACAAAAACTTTTATTTTATAGTTATATATATATATATATATATATATAATATATATTAGTGCTGTCAAAGTTAACGCGTTAACGCAAATTCATTTTAACGGCACTAATTTTATTAACGCACGATTAACGCAGCGGGCATTTTCTGTTTGACCCGTGGCCCAACCATAGTTGAACATTGCAGACGCCTTTAGCGCCCAAACCTTATTTGGTTTCTGAGAATCGCCGGTACTGCTGCGCGAGATCTTGCTTTCCCAGCGTGCTGACCTCTCTCTCTCTCTCTCTCTCTCTCTCTCCTCTCTCTCTCTCTCTCTCTCTCTCTCTCGAGCGGCGGAGAGGAGCAGCACTTTCAGTTGTGCAGATTAACATCTTGGAAGGGAGAGTTTTTTATGTAGTCTTAATGGGTTACGTTTCAGTCACTATTTCATATTCATTCCGTTGTCTGACAACAGAAACAGAAAAATTGACCAATGAAAAGAGAATTTAGCTGCATCAAAATACAGTATGTGGGCACAGAGAGGGAAACAAATGCAATAATAAATAATATAGCTATGAACATTTTGCATGTTCAGAAGAAGAGCTGCCCTGTCATGCAAAAATGTAAACAGGTTTGTGTAAGTATTGCTCAGTGCAAAGAAAGAGAAGTAATGGGAACCTGGCGTTTCTTTTTTCATGTGTCTAATAGACATGAACAAGTTCTTTGAAAACATCTATGACCTTTGAAACATGTCTAGTCTTCATGCTCTATTTTAACTATGGTTTCAATAATAATAAATATACATTTTCATAAAGCATACATATATGTCCATGCCCATATTGATTAGAGTATTAAAAACTAGAAAATTATTCATTTAAGTTCAACAATTAGGACAAATAAAAATGTGCGATTAGTTGCGAGTTAAAGTGACGTGACATACGACGAAGTATGGTGACCCATACTCGGAATTCATGCTCTGCATTTACCCATCCAAAGTGCACACACACATACAGTGAACACACACCCAGAGCAGTGGGCAGCATTTATGCTGCGGTGCCCGGGGAGCAGTTGGCGGTTCGTCGTGGTATTGATAGTGGAGAGGATGCTGTACATTCACTCCCCCCACCTACAATCCCTGCTGGACCAAGACTTGAACTTGCAACCTTTAGATTATGAGTCCGACTCTCTAACCATTAGGCCACGACTTCCCAAGTGTTCTTCCCTAACTCATGACAATGACAATTGACAGCCCTAGTATATATATATATATATATATATATATATATATATATACTTAATATTTACAGTGCTCAGCGTAAATGAGTACACCCCTTTGAAAAGTAAAATTTTAAACAATATCTCAATGAACACAAAAACCATTTCCAAAATGTTGACAAGACTAAGTTTAATATAACATCTGTTTAAATTATAACATGAAAGTAAGGTTAATAATATAACTTAGATTACACATTTTTCAGTTTTACTCAAATTAGGGTGATGCAAAACATGAGTACACCCCACTGTGTGTGTGTGTGTGTGTGTTGTGTGTGTGAAAGTCTCTGGAGTGTGTGTGTATATACAAAGCTACATATTTTAGACTACAAATGTCTAATTTAACAAGAATTTGAGATAAATTTATTCTTGTAACATTTATTGCAGCTCTGTTGTGTGACTGTACGCTTGAGAAGCCAGTGTTTTTAAAGCCTGTTCTCGATTCCAGGCTAATCACCCACATATTCTTGATAGCTCCTGGAAAAGCCGCTCATGCCAGAGCACGAAACAGCACAGCGGCAGTTGTTATTTCATCAACCCCGCGCTGCTGCAAGGCAGCCGTTCGCCTCTCAGCCATAACGGCCTCCCAAACCAAATGGAATGATGAATCTGTTTAATAAAGCAGTCAGCAGGGGTGAAGATGAGCCAGCAGCAGCCCTCGGTGTAATTATCCCCTCTCAGATGGGGGTCTCAGCTCTGCTTCGGGGTCGCCCGCGTCGTGTTGATGCCAAGTTTATTGGGGGAGCGTTTGCGCTCGCATTAAAAGCAGCGAGGAGTTGATATTTGTCAGCTAACATCCTCCTCATTCTGATAAGCGCTACATGGAGTGTGTTGGCTGCCTGCCGCTGGGGTAAAACGTACACGACCCATGGCTGCCCGGTCAGTAGAGATCCACGGTTAAGAGCATGATGAAAGAGAATTCACAGCAGAGTGAGTCAGGCCCAAAAGAGGACCTGCGGACGCTCACGGTGGCGTAGAAAACAGGCCTGTTTAGGCTGTGCGTTAGATGACAGAGCTGAGCACATGTGGGGCAGCTTGGGTTTCAGCTTACATGATGCATGTGTCCACTGCTGGCGGACAGAAAGCCGCAAGCTATCTCACGGCGATTCATACATATTTTATGAGGTGGCTAATTCGTACAAATTCGTATGACCTCACTCGTACGATTTAGGTGCGGGTTAGGTGTAGGTCATTCGTACAAATTCATACTAATTGGCAATTCGTAAAATACTTACGATTTAGCCAAAATTGTATGAATTTGTACGAGTGAGGTCATACGAATTAGCCACCTCGTAAAATATGTGCGAATTGCTGTGAGATCGGGCTGAACCCGCACGTGTCCATCGAGAAGCCGGTTGGTGTTTTAGCCCACATTTGAAGATGATGTCAACCCGAGCAGAATGATCCGCATCTGATCTGTTCTGTATCCCGCATCCATGTTTTGTGTCCCATACGTTCCTGCGGACATGTACTCACTGGCGTCTTTTAGATTATTGGAGATATACACTTTGAGGAGTCCTTTGATCTTACGTTTTGCTTTCCATTCGAAATTTGGCTGGTCTAGATTTGGAAAATTAGAACATACAATTTTTCTTCAAGTTTTTTTCACTCATTCACGTTTGTAGCGGCGTATTCCTGAATTTAATGTGATTCGGTTCCTTCAGAAATAGAAGAAAATTATTTATAGATACTTTCTAGATACCAGTGGAATCAAATGGTACTACAATGGAATTTTAATATACACCTCGATCATTTCTGATTATCAGATTCATATACCATGGTATTTTACTTGTGCACTGTTTAAATTTTGCATTGTAGAACAATAATTAGAAATATTAGCTTA
This sequence comes from Ptychobarbus kaznakovi, assembly GCA_027422405.1. Taxonomy (NCBI): domain Eukaryota; kingdom Metazoa; phylum Chordata; class Actinopteri; order Cypriniformes; family Cyprinidae; genus Ptychobarbus; species Ptychobarbus kaznakovi. The sequence continues at coordinate 4,441,208 of CM049796.1, read as the reverse complement.
CCCTATTCCCATTTCAAACATTTACATTTCATTATTGTAATACATAAAAAATAAATAGAAATTCCAAGTGATAAAATATTAATATATAAGTCAATATGTTATAAAGTTAAAAATGTCTGTAAGTTATAAGTTCTAAAATGAATTAAACCTCTCTATGTTTAATTAAATATAAAATGTAACTGTAGAATATGGTGGAGTTGCCTTTCATATATATATGATTTAATTGTCTTTTTTTATTTAAACAGTTTTACAGCTAATGAGAATTTGAGGAAATCTACACTGCATTATAAATGAGTTTGAGGATATGTAGAGTTTGTTTATTGAAAAACAAGACAAAAATACTGGTTACTTTTGTAGCATGTGATTGGTTGACCCCAGAAATAAAAAATAACAATATTATCTAGTAGTATAATGTGTAAATGATATCTCTTTTTAAATATTCTGTGGCAGTTACCATAATACAGTGATGGTATCAAACGGTACTACAATGGGATTTTGATATATATCACAATAATGTTTGATTATCAAATTCATGTATCTTGGTACTCAAAATGTTTAATTGTGGCACAATAATTAAAAACATTTTCTTCTCAAATTCCCATTTAAAATATCTAATTTGTTATTACTGTAATGCATAAAAGTATAAATTAGTTGTTTGTTGTATTGCCTTTAATTCAGTTTTATTTATTTTTGTTTTTTTAATACTTATGAGATTTATTGTTTTTTTTAGGGTGTTTAGTATTCGTATTCTTTTTTTTTTTTACTGGAAAACAAGACAAAAAGGATGGATTAAAATGATTTCTGTTGTGTACTCTCTAACCCTCATGTCTCTGCTGTTTACTCTCCTTTTGATTAACATTTTTTTTCCCATTTCTGCTTCCTGACCTCCCTGTTGACCGTGTTTAAATGTGTTTGACCTACATATCGTCTGTCTGTTCAGCTCTGGAGAGCCGATGGTAGAAAGGTCATTAGCAGGTCTGACTCATCTCCTGATTCTCTCTTCACTCTCCAGTTGCCCTGCTTTTATTGAACTAACTGATGTTAAGTTATCGCTCTGCTTTGTTCTCGTCCCCTTTGCCCTGGCTGAGGTGTTGAGGTGTAGAGCGACTTCATTTAATCCTATTAGATACGCCATTCTGCAGACTCTACCCTGACAACAGTGTTACGCGGGCATCCTTAAGCCTTATCCGTGATTAATCGCCTGTTGATCTCCACATGGGGAACTTTTGGTACAGAACATTTAGCCCCTTGTAAATAACAGGAGAAGACAATGACTGTTTTCAACGTGACTGTCATCCTTGTCAGGGGTGTGTTGTTTGACTATAGCAGCTTATTCCTGATTTTTTATGTTATTAGGTGCCCTAAAAAGGGAAGAAAAAAATAGCTAGTATATTGTATATATTCACATTTCCTTCCCCAATTTCCATTAAAAAAATCTAATTTTACTATATTGCATAAAAATTTTAAATTATTTAAATTTGATTTATGTGTGTAAACATGGCTTTAATTTATTTTAAGTTTTTATGTATTACATTTTTTATATTAATATACATTTAATAAATATATTTTTTAATTACTATAATATATATGTTTTATGTATTATAAACTGATTATTCCTAGAACCGCTTTATACTATTTAATTTGTTTATATATATATATATAATTATTATTAAACCAAATTTTAATTACTATAATATATATAATTTATTTATATATTATACAATTATTATTCCTAGAACCTCCATATACCATAAATATAATTTATGTGTGTGTACATATTATCAGATGCATATATATACATCTGATGCATACATATATGTGTGTGTGTGTGTGTGTGTGTGTGTGTGTGTATGTGTGTGTGTGTGTGTGTGTGTGTGTGTGTGTGTGTGTGTGTGTGTGTGTGTGTGTGTGTGTGTGTGTGTGTGTGTGTGTGTGTGTGTGTGTGTGTGTGTGTGTGTGTGTGTGTGTGTGTGTGTGTGTGTGTGTGTGTGTGGTATTATAATTTAATATGATATATTTGTACGTATAATATTAATAAAAAAAATTCAAATACATATGGTAAAATCTAAATATATTATTAATGTTTCAAAGAAATTGCGGTAATGAGAATTTACAGTAAAATGTACTTTATTATCATGAAAACATTTTTTTATTTTTAATGTAATTAAATCAAAAATATGCTTTTTTAACTCAATCGCTCATTAAAATTATGGTAGTCAAAAAGTGTGTTTATTATTTGAATATTTATTTTATAATATATTTATTGTTATGTATTTTATAGCAGAACCATGTGCTTTTTGTAAGGCATGGAAGTCTATTTAACAGAAATATTGATAGACATTCAAAAAGATGTTACAGTATTAGCATGAATGCAAACAATAGCCATAAAATCTCTTCCTCCTGTAGAAAAGAGGCATTTGCCCTCCAAACGCTTTGATTAGCATAAACATCACATCACTGTTTGTAGCCAGAAACCAGGCGAATGTGCCGACACAAATTCCCAGAGGGCTGACGCATTAAAAGACAGAGCAGACAGTCGGCACCGATCCGCCGTACAGTAGCAGAGCTCAAAGCGGCTATCAGCCACTGGGGTGCATCCCTTCTGAAGCAATACATTTTAATGCCGTTTCTCTAGCGTTTTGCAATGACTCTGCTGGCTGGGCGCCCGCTGTGCTACTGTTATATAATACATCACTTCCTCGCAGACGGGCCTTTCCAATAACTCAACTGTCACAGCCTTATATGGGCAGATAGAAAGGAGGTGCAGGCATTAGACTCATGCTTACAAACGCATACAAGCATGTAGTATCAGCAGCGAGCAGGGTTTGAGCTTGAGCTCTGATTTGAAGTGTCATTTTTGAAGATACGAGGGAGCAACGCTCCTCATCAGTCCTTTTTAGGAGCACACACCATGTGCTATTATCATCATTGTAATTATTGCTATCATTAAACTTTGCTCTTATCAAAAGGAGAGCAATGGCTGCAAATATAACACTAATATAACACTTCTATCTAAATCGGGCAAGGGCATGTTTTATAATCTGATTCAAATCGGGTCTATCTTTGCGCATAATTAGACAAACCTTTCATCAAAATTACTGCGCCATTGAAAGCACCCTGCGATTATGCTGGAAATGGGTCCTCGGAGTTTCTAGGAACAACCAGTCTGATAAGTAATATGAAATTGCTAAACCTTGTTTATGAACTTTTATATGAACTTTTAAATTGTCTTTATCTAGATTACTTCTTATATGCTTTTTAATAAATTTTTCACACATTAGCAAGTGCTTATTTATGTCCATGTTTGGTTAAGCTATATTTGTGATCACAAGAAAATGTGTTTAATCATCACAGTATATATATATATATATATATTTATCTTATATATCTATATATATTAGATTTATTCATTTACATAACATTTATTTATTTTCTTCATGTAAAATATTATTTATTTTTTTTCTTTAGATTTTTGGGTTAAATGTGAATAATTATAATTACATTAACAGTAAATCATTTGATAAAATATTTTCTTTGTGCAATATTTGTACAGAAAATAGTACCATTTATCATGGTGTTATTCCATATAAACTTTTATATTCTTCATTACAGTAATGAAAAATGTAATATCAACGAAAAGATCATGGCTCAACTTATGCATAATTTCCCTATTCTCCCTAATCCGTAAAACATTAGCATGTAGCATGAGTTTTCCACTGGCACAGCTGGTGAAGCTGCCGCTCAACCCCATGCAGAGGCAGCGATGGATCTCACATGTGATAGTGTGTTTGTGTTGCTGGCGTGCCGTGTGTGTTGAGCAGGATTAAGCAGGAGCTGTTCCAGGAACTGGCACTACTTCAGTCTGACACTCACCGTTAAGCCCACAGTGGCCTTCTGACGGCTAATTAAAGCAGGTTGGCATCAACTCACGGTGCCACACAACAAGCGAGAGGTGGGATGATTGAGAGATTGAGGGCAATGGGGGCTGTTTATGGTAGGTGTGTGTCTTGTTATGACAGGCGGGCCAGTATCTTACATGATTACTTTTAGTAAACATGACTGTAAATGCTCAGCTGTGCTGGGACTGAAACATAAACTAAAGCCCACAGTTCTGTTCACACACTTTTTTGATTGAACAAGTCTTGGCACTAAATAAGATTCATCAAGGGTCAATTAATTTCATAGCATAGGGCCTGTGTGTGTGCATCATAACTCGCTTGTATACATTTATTAATCAGTTCAATAAGGTATGTAGAGTGTTTTCCTGCAGGGAGATAATTATAATTACATCTAAAAAATCACAAAAAAATTAAATAATGAGTAAATCAATACAAATCAACAAAAATGTGTGCAAGTATTTCACTAAAATGTTTAATTATGGCTTTAATATTTTGAGAATTACAACAGCAGAACTGCAAATAATACAGAGAGCCCTTGCGCCGAGTTTTCGGTCTTCTATCCACATTCATATATATAGCCTCGACTATCTCACCAGTACTGAAATGGGATTAGCCAACTGGAAAGTCATTGTTCTGTGCAGTTCACATTTAAGATGGCTGGGAAAATGTGTACGTATGTGACACTGAAGAGAGAAAAAACCTGATTGCTACCCACAGAAGGCTCACGGTATAACCACAAACATTATCCCGGGAGAGATTCAGAGCTCACGGAGAAGAGGGACAAATAAAGAAATGTGACTTAGACTGTCCGTTCAGCGGAGGCACCTCGCGTCACATCGCAGTCTCAGAGACATAAGCATATATAGAGTGTCAATGTGTCAGTATGGGGCGATATTAATGCAAATGGGCCTTCAACCCTGCCACGTCATCAGGGCTTGCTAGAGAAATCATCTGAAGAGAGTTTTGACAACATTATTTTAAGAGTCATGGTGGCGTGGTATGTAGATCCGCACTGACAGGTTTTTGAATAGGTTTTACCCACAAGTCAGTGTGTGATGAGAAGTGCTGCTGAAGCTCTGCATGTACATCTCAGGTTTGCATAGTCAAACTTTTTACTGTGCAGAAGACGCAATGTACATCTTTAGAAAATTCAACCATGTGTTTGGTGGAAATGAAGGCGCAGTAGTGAAATGTAAGTACTAGGGCTGTCAATTTAACGTTAATGTAGTGCAATTAACTTTTCGTAATGTCTATTCGGTGATATTGCCTGCCCCATAATGAAATTTGTTTGAATTGTTTTATTTTGTGGGCTTTTTTCAGCTAATTTTGGTGCATTGTGATTTATGTTATTAATTAATCATCATGTCAAGTAATTTAATTTGATAAAAATGTGTGAATGTCAAATGTGGCAGCCTGTTATGTTTTAATACTTATTTCCATGTAGTATCTAGCTGTTTTTGAGATTACATTTGATAGGTCATGTAAGCTCTTGGGGAAAACATGTCAATATCGCAAAGGGCAGAGTGGATGTACGATGCAATTAGAGCCAGTAGATCTCTCATTAAGCAGGTTGTTCAGTTCCTCCATGGATTCTAGATTTTACCACAGTTCATTTAATCAATGCATTGATCGGTTTTGTCTACTGACCTTACATATAACCCTGAAAATCACCTTTCAAGTTTCACAATTTCTCCTTAATGTAGGATTTATGAGCAGAATAGGCTATTTTTGATTGATTGTCAATGTTTGATTGACCTGGTTAATGGTGTAGTTCCAAACTCAACCAGCAGGCTAACTGCCAAACACAACAGCCAACCTTGACCTCCTGGGTGATACCATGACATTCTTAGAAGTACCATTTAAATACTATGGTTTATTAATTTCTCGTCGTATAGCCCTGCCACTTTACCTAATGTTTAAAACAAGGTTAATTTGTCTTAAATGGTTTGTTCCTGACCATCAACAATGTCAGCAGCCCTTGTTAACAATGTCCCAGAGATAAAGGATAAAGGATGCATTGAGCCTAAACCAGGATAAGCGCTACCATGTCAGCTTGCAGATGGGCAGCCAAATCTGTATTGCAGTCTGCTACCTACCCCATCCATTCCACCCCCTTCCCACCAACTCCATGATATCTCAGCACCCTTCCTCACGACTATGACACCAACACACGGTGTTGTTTTTTTAAATATGGCTGATCCGTGCATTTTGCTTGGCTGGACCTCTGGCTCCTACGCAGAACAGTGCTAGCGGCGTGCCAGGCAGCCCCTGAAGGAAAGCCCTTAATTCAATCAGACAAGCCCAAACTCAGAACAATAGAGCACACGGCGTAGGAAGTCCAAATCCTGCAGTCACAGCAAAAGCCCCTCTGAATGTAATGCTATCATGCCAGGCAGAGGAGAAGCAGATGGTTTTTCCCCGCTGCAGAGGGGTGGGGTGCTGCAGGGTGAATGAAGGAGGGAGCTGCATTGCTGTTCAGTTGTCAGCTCTCTAATTTAAAGCGTAGTTAGTGCACATGGAGCCATTGCTCATGCATAGGAGTCTTTATTACAACCTCTATATTCAGAATATTTGATGTCGATGTAATGCAAATTTTTTTGGGGGGATTTACAATTCTTTTTAGGAATTGACAACCTTGCCCCCTGGCTGCTGTGTCGTCAACTACTTCATCTGCACACAATATGGGGTAGCTGCAGTAACAGTACCTCAGAGCAAACCACACACATTTGCAAACATCTCCGTCAGCCCGAGTTTCCACAATTTTCTGGTTTATGGTGTGTGCACTCATTTTTTCTGACAGCCCTGACTTGCTTGTCAACGTGACTGCTCTGGGCAAGAACAATGACTCATTGAACCCTATCCATCCTTCCATACATTACATTTCCATGTTTCTCTCCCTTTTTTGTGATTCTAAGAGAGAATCTAATCCAAAACCCACAGTACTGTGCATGACTCGGTGCTTTGAAATAAGCCTTTAACTGAGGCCGCTCGGTTTTCTTGCTCCGGCTTTGTATATGGATTTTCGGAGGCGGTGCTGATTGGTAATGTGCGGTGACAGAGGGGGAAATGCAGGCGCTGTGCAGTCTCTGCACATCACAAACAGCATTGGTCATCACTGTTAGAAACAGTTGGCAGGGTTAGATTTAAATTGCCTGCCACTTTGTGACCTTTATCTGAGAAAACAAACTATCTGGTTAAGTCATGTGGATTTTGAGATTGAATGATTGATGACTGATGTTTGAATGAGTAATATGTTTTATGTGGGAATCAAGTCAAACGTAATATACTGTCACATAATTCATGTACTGTAATAATTCTTAGAATGATGTAGGCATGTTTTTTGCTTGTATATCTAAGGCTGTTTTTCCTAAAGAGGCTTAAAGTTCTTTTGCTGCATTGAACAGTCCCTCTAGAGCAATGTGGTTTCAGGTGAATGCAAAATGAGGATTCACCCCAGCATCAAAGAAAACCATGAGATCTGCTTCCATGTGGATGGCAAAAACAGAACAAGTGTGCTATCAGTGTTGGTTTTGTGAACTTTGTAATCGTGTTACTTGGACATGCATGCCCGTTTTAGGTAGTTTGAAGGCATCAAAACTTGCTGTTGCATTGGCCGGGAATCGAACCCGGGCCGCAGGCGAAAATACTACCACTGAACCACCAATGCATGTTGAAATGTTTTTTTTGTGTTGCCTCACCGGGATTTTACAGACCTGTTTTAGATGGTGTGAAATTTGTCGTTAAAAGGGACCTTTGCATTGGCCAGGAATTAAACCCGGGCTGCCCCGCACGGCGGCTGGGGATTCTTTTGCTAAACAGCCCTAAACCGTTTCCTATTCATTTTTAATGGAAGTGCTGAACTACTACGGATAAGAATTCGACCACTGAACCTCCAATGCTTGTTAACATTGTTCTTGTGGTGACTCACCTGGATTTTACAGGTCTGCTTTAGAACGTGTGACATTTATCCTTAAAAGTCTCTTTTCAACCACTAATGCTTAAGGTTTGTTATTGAGAAGCTGTCTCAATGTAACTTTATAGGTCTGTTCTAGAACTCTTGAAAGTCTTGCAGCTTACATTGGATGAGAATAATACCCTGGACTTGTGCATGTATGTGACTGTAGTCACTTAAGTTCTACCCCCTCACAGTTCTAAACCCCAAAAACTCATCTGAAACTGAAAAATATAAACGAAAAGAATGGGTATGCATCGCAGTGCTATATAAAATTACTCTAAAATGCTCTCTTAAATGACCACATTTTTCTGTAATAATGTGTATGTAACTAATGGAATAAAAATATTCCATGTTTTATATCATGACTGACACAATAATATTATAAGCATGGTAATTTAATGTAATATGCTAACACAATTTTTTTATTTCACAGTTTAAAAACTACACTGAAAAAGAAATTAACAAACAATACCGTGAATCTGTCTGGTATCCCCCTTTCTGGCCGTGATCTACATCGTGTGGCATACTACCTTCAGAACAATGGTTCATCTGTGACGGCAGTGGACATCAGCTTCACCGAGCTCAAAGATGACAGCTTGCGACTTCTTTTACCATTCTTAGGAGTGCTACCCAAACTCACCACCCTTGCAATCAACGGTAACCGTCTGACTGTAGCTATCCTTAAAGACCTGATAGAGGTGGTTAAGGACCCCAAAATGTTTCCCAGTTTGGCCTGGGTGGACCTGGGCAACAATGTGGACATCTTTACTGTGCCTCAGCCATTGCTGGTCGCCTTACGCAGACGCTTTGGAATGAGAAGCAGTCTACCTACCATCTACGAATACAGTGAGGGTCAAGGCAGCAGCTACTGCCTAGAGACTTCTACTGAGGAAATCTGTGTGTTTGACGAGGAAGAGGAGGACGAAGAGGATGAGCTGGAAGACCATCTGGTGCTGGAGCCCTGGAGTGTAGAAGAGAAAAATACATTGCATTACTGTGAAAGGTGATGACTCTGCTGTTCCTTGTGGTTTGGTATTGTTCTTTTGCTATTCTAGCACTCCAAATAAAGGTCCAGTGTATCAACATTATAAAAGCATTAAGCACCCCTTTGCCACAAATCCTAAATGGAGTGCCATGAGAAAAAATGGTTAGGCAAAGTAGGTGCCTGGAGGTGGGATTTTGAAAGAATGGAGGGGAAAGAAAGATCAGAACCTGTTCCTCACTCCCACAAACTTTCTTCTTTAGTCCAGTTGCTGCAGAAAGCACCAGCGAATCTGTTGTTTGCAACGTTAAACTTAAATTTAGAGTCAAATACTAACTGACCACATGTAATATAACAGAATGAGACAAATGTTTAAGACATAAAACAATTACAACAAGCCAGTCTTTGCCACCCACATCAGCAACTTTCAGGCTTCTGATGTGAAACTTTCACATTTGGCTTGTGACAGATCCGGCCAAATGCTCTCCTCTGAGACAGCTTTTGTCCAGGGTAGATTCGCCTCAATTAGACGAGCGCTGAGAGCGAGAGGTGAGAGAAGAGAAGAGAGGAAAAAGCTTTAGCCAGAGCTCATTAAACAGGACTCACAGGCAGCCGAGAGACTAACAATGCCACACAACCGACATGATTATTTTTCATTAAATCGCATCCAGTTTGCAACAAGGGATTATAAGACACATAAACACCTGTTCACAGGGAAATTGATTTCAATGTTTTTATAAGAAAAACAAGTTTGATTCGTGTCAGTGTTTTGTATTTTTTAAACAAATTTGATGTAACGAGATCATTTATTAATTATTAATGTCGTGTGTGTGCGAATGCATGAGTGTTTGACAGTAAATGTGACCTTTTGAGTTGTTATGATGCCATTTGCTCCGCAGGTGGTTTTTCCTTTACAGACGCGGATCTGATTTGCACTTTACATGACAGGCTTTTCTAGTTGGCTGGTCATCTCCAGTTGTTTTTTTGTCATGTTTATGACTTCAGCATCTACATTTTCTTTGTAGTTCAAAGGTAATGTGTTCAGTTCTAGTATAAATGTCACAGACAGTGTGACTCTAATTGCTTCAAGCACCTGGATGTTCTATTCCTTTCTGTTTTATAATAAACACTATGAATGATTGTTCTTGTTGTGTGAAATAAACTCCGTTTGTAAAAGACTATTGTGTTTGTGAGATGGCATTTGACGACGTGCTTTTGAGATACAGGCTGGACAGGAACTGGATTTATCCTGTTTTTCCCTGCAGATGTGTTTTACTCTAATTTCTTTCCCAGTAAGTAATTACAGGAGTGCAGTCACTAAGTACTGGGATGTATAATTAAACTTTCTAACTTGATGAATTGGTTGTGGGAGTCAAAAACAACAAAAATGTACTGTAAGACCATGGTTTCCATACTCGTATAAGATGGTATTTACTGTATGTGGTGTATTACCACATTATTTTAACTAGTAAGTATCTGCTTTCCAGTCTGTAGTGATGTCCTGTACAAGAGAAAGGCTCGTTTTGATAATGTTTTGTTCCTCTCTTCATTTCTCATCCTGGTGTGATCAATACTGAGGGTTTCTGAGTGTCTCTGTTTGCTTAATGAGACCAGCGCTCTGTGTTAGCAGACAGCACTTTCTTAATGAGACTCCATAAGTCATTTCAACAGCTGGCAGCTTTCACAGGCAGCCGCTGGATCTCCACACCACACACAGAGCTCTAATTCGCTAATGTAGCATTCTCATTATCTTCTTATTTAAAAAACAAAAACGTATACTGCTGTGTAGGATTGTTTTATTCATATAGCTCCTTAATCATATATTATAACAATAGAACAATGTTTAAAAAAATGACTAAATATGCTTGTTAAATAAAAACAGATTCACAGCAGTTTGTATTATAGAGAGGTGATTTAAATGAAAACATAGACTTGGATTAGGTTATTGGTTTAGAGAACCCTGAAAAACTCAATGACCTGTGATGCGTTCAACTCTCTAACTGCACACAGTGACAGGAAACAGCAGCTTCAGTCGTCTTGTCTGAAGTGCAGATGTGCCGTATGAATGATGCGAGTCCACTGTCCTTTGTAAACTATGTGATTTGAAACATTTGTGGTTGATTTGCTCCATGTGTTTGCTCTTTGACTTTCTTTTAATGACCTTGGTTGCACATTTCATCTTTTTTGGTCCAGGCCTGTCCTTGGGGTGTATTAAAAGTCTCCGAGGGTCTGTGTCAGTGTTTGCTGGTTTTACTTGCACTTCAGGGGCGTAATAAAAACCAGCCTTGAGACCCAAATCAATAACAACACCAGGGAATTTCTGCATGAAACTTTACATGCATATTATAGTGTTCCTGGAAGACCAGAAAAGTTCTGGGAAAACTAAACTAGACTGGGGTTCCTCTTTCATACACTGTGTCAATCGGTTTATTCAGACACAACATCTGCACATGAGGTTTGAATTATCTCTGTGAATTACTATATTCAATAGCAGGCCTTATTTACTAATGATGATTAAATTACTTTAAATACATGATACATTTAAAAAAAAAAAAATGTATATAAATAATGGATAAACGGCAACGCCATTATATGAAAAATACATTTTTAAAGTACAGTTTAGTTTTATATTAATATAAAATATCATATAGCTATATTTAAGGTACTTATAGACTCAATAAAAGAGTAAACTATCATTCCTATTGTATTTTGCTTCAAAAATTGTATTGTTAAAAATTGTCTGTACTCCCATCTCTTACACTGTCAAAATCCTGTCATTTACATTTTTAAAGAGCTTCAAGAATGTTTTAGGTAACTTTTGACTGATCAGTACTGGCACAAAGCTTGTTTTCAGCTTGCCATCCTTCCATACAATACTTCAATTTTCATTTACAGTAAAAGCTCACACTGGCTACCGAAGGTTCTCGTTTTATGATCAATGTCGCCCCCAATTGGACAACAGTTGGAATTATTTTAACATACAAAGGACCTAGAAAAATGTAATATCTACAAAGAATGCAGACAATCATAGAAGATAAATAAATAAATGAACAAATATAAATAAATGTTTTTCTCTGTTAGTTTGTACTAGTTGGTTTAGTTCTTACTGAGGTTGTACAGTACCTTCATAACAAACTGTTGGGAATTTGTGTCATAAGTCTTCAAATGGAGTCATATTTCAGTTTTTTTCAATTGCTTTGACTCAATTCTTGAATTATTATTTTTTTCAAAACAATAAGTTCAGATCTCTGAACAATTAGCTTCTTGTTCACATCAGATTTCTTAATGATTTGAGCAAATGCTTTGGCACATGTGTGCAAACAGTAAGTACAGTTGTCTGCAGTTTGCACAACAACTAATTGGCTTGTTGATCAAAACTGATTCTTACTTAAACTGTCAAACTCTTCACAACTTCTCAATCATTTTTCATCATGTAAGCCATCACATTCAAAACGATCCATTCAATTATCAAAAATTTGTATACACGCATTTATATTCCATAAATATCTGACATTGACATTGTTTGTAATGTCTGCTAAATTGGCAAATGACCTCTAATTAAAATACAATTTGAATCAACCATTTAACCAATCAAGTTTGGGAGCATATAGTATATGTAGATTGCCCACAGCACAATCACTAGCATTTTTTGAGAATGGAGGTGGAAAGTATATGATCATAAAGCACAAGATCAGATGTCTCTGTTGAATGCTGCATGTGAGGACATCACAGCGGATCATTGCAGGGGATGTGTGCGGCAGTCAAGGAGATCTTTTCCCCGGTGCATGGCAATGGAAAACATCAGATGTGATGTTGATGAAAATCTTTGGCCTGACCAACAAGAGCGACAGGATGTCCACCAAGAACTATTTTTTTCATGGATGTTATTTTTTGTTATTTTGTGTATTTGTGGTAACATAAGAAATATGAAATGTACAGTAATTGGACAAGCAAGATTTCACTTTACATGTAATACATTCGTACAAAAATAAATGTACTGTATAAATACAAATGTTCATATCCTTTTTTTCTATGTACTATTGACTTCTCAACAAATATCAGATTTTTTTATAAAACCTTGATTTCCATGGTTGACTGACATTTTGACCAGTGTGGCTCACACGATGACAAAAATACTTGATATTTTGGTGGCCTTGGCCAAATTACTGACACGATAACTAGGTTTTGAAGCATGAATGAAATGTTTCGGGTGAGTAACTACATTTAGCAGACATGCAATAAAGTTCTGAAGTTCCAGCAAACAGTTGTGACGTTTGCACTCACAGTTTAGAGACTGTTTCGAAAAATGTGCCAAAGCAATTGAGAAAAACTGTAACGCTCACTTGTTTCTCAGGTTTGTTTACTTTGGCAAGTACTTCATGCATAACTTCACACTGACAGATGGCAAATGTTCTGCCTTCTTTCACTTGTATCAGAAACAATCTTTCTGTAATCTAACACTACATGTGAACGGTATGAATTCGTGTTTCTCTTTCAGATGGATGGATGGATAGATAGAGGGGGATGCGTGAGAAACAGTAGTTTAAGTGTCGTGTGGCTGTGTTTTCCCCTGAGGGTTAAGAGAGCATGAATGTGGAAGTAAACCACTGCATGTTCTCTCTTGTAGGCTGCGGTTACTGTACAATGTAACTCATTTACATATCAAATCAAACATGATTCTCAGCTATTTTCTCATCACAACTGTAGGCTATATATGTTAAACGTGAAGCTAATTTTGCACTGAACTCATAAAAGGGGGTGGATTAGTGCAATGTGGCTCACTGACTAATGTGGGACACATAAGCTTCAGTGCATTTATCTCTTTTTTACAACATTAAAGTGAACATGATTGGTGTTGAATTCAAGCAGGAGTGTCAAGTTATTGAAATCACTTGACTTTTGGGAAATTATGTCAGAAATATGGCCATGAAAATCATTAAACAGGAAGTACCTCTTGTAAATTTCACTGAAATGACAGTGACCTAGCATTTAGACAAAATAATGTTAAGGATATAAATCTGTTATAAATAAAAAAAATGATCTAAATTGTTATAAAATTATATTTGGGATTTATTTGTATTTTAAAATGTGTTAAGAGTATTTTCTATTTGAAGCAATCTTTGTCGTCCCACTTTAGAAAAGGATGTTTCAACTAATATTTTGACTAATGTGGGACAGTCAAACATAATATGTTATTAAATTGATAAAATGTGCATTAAGAAAGTTAAATGCCATAAATGTAATTTTGTACATTTTTGGGCTTGTAATGCAGCAATATTATTTGTTTTAAGATCCAGATTCTACATTTAGAGACTAGAGGACGATGTAATCCTGACCATGATGAGTCCATGACTGGCCAGCACTGCTTATTTCTGTTATGACGTGTTTTTACCATTACAGTTTGCTTAACACACACTTTTGAAAAAAGAATGTAATATTAGAAGTTTAGAGAAGTTTGATACGTTTTAAAGTTATTCCATGTTTCAAATTTTAAATCTTTATAAAAAATAATTTCTGAAATAATTTTTCTTTTCTTTATTAAGTCTAATTTTTATTTTTTACGTCATGGCATGGTTGTTATTATTATTGTTGCTGCCAGAAATCTGACATTTTTTAAATAAATTATTTTAAATAATATAAGATTTCTGTGTTATATAATTATATATGAACACATAGGCTACTAGGTTTTTAAAAACAAATGAAGAGAGCAAACACACTGAAGGCCTACTAAATTAATTAAACAAGCATGGCTGTGCATATTTATTTGAGGAATTAAATGTGAAACGTTTGCTTTTTTTAAGAAAACGAATATAAATATAAAAAAGAGTATTTCAATAAAAACATAGCAAAACAAATAAGTGTCCCAGATTTGAGCATGAGCTGTCATCACATGTTCTTAAATGATTTTGAACAAGGAGCACTAATATGTGCCATTTCTCCTTTAATTACAATATCTGAAAAATGTCTTAAGATTTATATAGGGAACAATCTTGGGGATTAAATAATGATATACAATTTTGATTTATTGTTTTCTTTTGGCTTCATATGGAAATTTATGATACAGAAGTCAAAATTGCAAAAAGTGTCCCACATTAACCTAATTCACCCGTGTGCTCACACATTTCACTTTAATAATTTAGACAGAATTGTTATATTAAAAATATTAAATTCAATTTTAAATGAATCAGAGATCTAGATGTTTCTAGAAGAAATCTGGTTCCTTAATGTTGATTTCAATCTTTATGGATTGTCGTTCCCTGATCTGGCCACTAGATGACCTGCTTTCACACTTTATAGTAAAACTAACGTTGAAGCGTGAAATATGAAATTAACTTTATTAGACTTGTCCTAGCACGTGCATATATAATTGCTATTTTGTTGATTTGTCCTCATTTGTAAGTCGCTTTGATAAAAGCGTCTGCTAAATGACTAAATGTAAATTCATTTTATTTATGAAAGTTGATGAGCATGCTCTATTTACTTTATTATTCAAAGCATGTTATTAAATATTTAGTTCCAAATACATTCTGAGTTCAAATGGCTTGTCTTGACGTGTTAAAACATCAACGTTAATATGAGTTTTGAAACATATGGTGTTTGAGTATTAAAGTATTAAGAACAGCCGTTTGTGAGGATTAATTGTGAAATACCTCGTCTCTGTTAGAACATTCCAGCACGTTCCAGTGTGGACTGTAGACCAAACAAAACAGCAGCGAGTTTGTATCATAACCGTTTAACTTTCTCTAGTATTTCAATAACCACAAAATTCAGATAAAAGTTAGTCAGAGCGCACTATAAACGCTCGCGAAAAGAAATCACTTTCGCTTAAAGAGGTAACCATAGCAACAGGCTGCTCGACCGCTTTCTGCCGGAAGCGGACGTTACGCAGATAACAAACATAATAGCGTTCTCGTTTATCATTTTTTTATATTCTTATAATATTATATTTATACGTTTATACACATTTATATATAGCAAGAATATTTTTGTATTAAACTTTAACAACATATCACAAGTTGCTAACTTATATCATAAAAATCTTGTTTAAAAAGTCTGACGCGAAGAAATTCCCTTACAATGTTCAAAGGCTGAACAATTAGCACATTAAGACAGTTTCCTTATTAATGAAACTGAGAGTGGAGTCTTAATTACCACGGACAGTGAAATGCAAATTAGAACTGGACATAATTATCAGCGTTTTACAATAATAATCTGTTAGTAAATATGCTGAGGGGTCACACTACACTGTGTCGCTGCATCAAACCGATGCCTGCCCTGCACACATGCGTGTCGCTAAGACACGCCCACTAGCCGGCGAGAGCCACGCCGATTGGCTGATATACACACCAGCGGGTCTTGCTGTTTCAGGATTGGCGGATCCGCGCTTTGCCATTACGTTATGCTCTTTTCTACACATACACTCGGATGGTAGAAAGAGAAGACGTAATGGAGTGTTCCTGAGCGTCCTTGCGATGAAAATCACTTTAGTATTCGACAGTATTCGAGGAAGGGAGTTGCAATGAAGGTATGTCAAATAGATTTGTTATTGATATCGGCGAGATTTGCCAACTGCGTGGAAACACCAAAATAATGTTTGACTTTAATATGTAAACAGCCAGACTTCTTAAGAGTTGCATCAGTTTGGACGCATCAAATGACGTCTGAAAATATTAATGCGTGTGTTCTTTCGCCTTTGGCATGCATTTATGATCGTTTAACAGGAGATTTGCTACTCTCGGTATCAGTAGATATCAGGACAGGTGCAGCTTGGAACAGAGTGTACAAGCAAGCAGTGATCATCATAACCCAGTTTATCGCAGCACTTCTCTAATGAGATTGGAGGATAGTCTCTGGAAGCAGTCACTGGATGAGCTGATATGAATGGACAAGCAGCTCAGACAGACAGTCATGAGGGACAGAAGTCATTTCCCCTTCTAAAACGTCACAGTTACATTATAGCAGCGTGATTATGACGTCAGCTTTGCGAGTGTGATAATAACAGCCAGGCGAATATCAATGGACCACAGATTTAGACAGTGAGGAGGGACGAAAGTGGTTTCCCTGCTGAAATGTCGCGATTTAATTGCGTGCTTAGTGATGATGACGTCAGAATGGTGATGAAATGATTGTGATTCTGGTTATGATGATTGCTAGGCTCTCTGGGCATGTAGTTCATGAGGGACAGAAGTGATTTCCCTTCTGAGTGATTATGATGTCAGATTATGGTCAGGCTACTATCTGTGGAGACCAGTATTTCAGATATGTTTCACCTAAAATGTAATTAAGTGCATGGTGATGATTATGATTCTGAATGTGATGATTGCTAGACTCATTCATGAGAGGCAGAAAATGATTTCCCCAACTATAACGTCACAATTAAATTATAACACAATGATTATGACGTCAGAATTGATTGTGATCGAGATAAGAGTCAGGATATTTTCAATGGAGTTATGAAAATGAATGTGATTCAGATTGTGATGAGTGCTAGACTCAAGAATGCAGTTACAGTTCAGACGGTCATAAAGGAATGGAAGTGGTTTCTCTAATAAGATGTAACATTTGAATTATGGCATAGTGATTATGTCATCAGAATATGAAAATATGTGTTCTGTTTGTGATATCTGGCAGAGCTGTTATAATTGGACCAGCAGCCCAGATATAAATGGCTAAAATGTATTTGAATTACTGATGAAAATTGATGTTGATGTATTGATGAAAATGACTGTGATTATTAGCTAGAGACTGATATGAATGTACACTAAAACATAATTCTTCTAAAACATCACTTTGTCTAAAACATGAACTTTGGCATAGTAGTTATGATTTCATTATAATAGTGGAAGTGTGAAGTTGAAAATGAATAAGAGTTGTTAAAAATGGAAAATTTGCTCAGACAAAGTTAATCCTCTCATTAAAACATCAAAACTGAAACATTGCATAGTGATTATGATGTCAGAGCCGGGGTTTTTATAGTCCCTCTCTGGACAAAAAATCCATCATTGATTGTGATAAAAAATGACTGTGCATGTGTGCTTCCTGCTTCATCATACAATTTGATTGTTGTGGTTGATCAAGCTCTCTCCCACCTGTAAGAACACTATGAATGCTGTTCGTGGAAGCTGCTCAGTCATAAGGTCTAAAACGTCACAGTTGAATTCTGATATGATGAATGTGATGTGAGAACAGGGTTTATGATGTTTGGAGAAGGTTTGTTTGAAGGTGATGACAGCAGAGAACACACACCCATTACAAGACACCTGGTGCTATTTTAAATGTTTTCAGTTAAGAAGGCACATTCTTCTTCCTGTGGGAATTTGCTGATATAATGTGAAACAGCACCGCTGGCAACCGCAGGGCTTACTTGCCCGCCACATTGTTGGAGGTGAGCTTCCCTCCCTCCAGGATATCTACACCAGGCGAGAAAGCCCGGAGGATTATCAAAGGTCCCACAGTGTTCTCTCTGCTGCCCTCATGATTGCGATGAGATTTTTGGCAGCAATGAGCTGACCCACCCTAAAACACTCCCACTCACACAACATGTTTAACACACAATGACTAAATACAAAGCACACCCACGACATCTTTCAAATACACTCTCATTTCACATCTGTTGCACAACCAATCTGCTGTAAATTATTCACATTATTACTATGAAGCATTGTATTTTTACATAGGTGTATAATGTGTAGCTTTGACTATATAGTACTATGTGTACAGTATATGTATGTGTATTTTGCTCCTTCAGAGAGCAGCTGTTGTTTTTTTTTGTTTTGTTGTGTTTGCACTTCTGAACGCTCGTAAGAATTTCACTCACCAAGGCACTTGTGCTGTGGTGAATGACAATAAAAGTGATTTGATTTGATTTGATTTGATTTGATGATGTCAGAATGTGTTATAAAGCATGTGATCAGATTGTTGTGGTTGATTGTTATGAAAAGCTCCCATAAGGTCTAAAACGAAGCAAAAGGACAAATGTTTGGAGAAGGTTTGTTTGAAGGTGATGACTATCTTCAGTTAATTGTGGGAATTTGCTGAATAATATGAGAAAGCTCTTCTAAATCTTTCAATTACGTCTTTTCCATTCAATTATGAAGTATTTTTTTTTACCGTGCTTCTTCAGCTTAAGGAAAGCGTGAGTGGGTATAATTAGAGGGTTAATCTGAGTAGAAAAATAATTCCTCTCATTTATATTTTATTTATGCTTTTCGAGTCAGACAAAAGGACAAACTAAGACGGAACCACTCTTCTGTGACCGTGCTTCTGCTTAATCTGAGTAGAAAAGCTTTTCGAGTCAGACATAAGACGGAAGCATCTGCGGTTTTCTGCGTGAATTATTCACTTATCTAAATTAGGAATTGTTTCTGGGGGTATTTTGGAACTTTGATATTGTGCAATATTACTCGTAGCAGGCAATGATATTAATCTTCTCATTCATATTCTAGGCTATTTTTTGATATCTGGTCCACTCTATAGCTGAAGTCATTATTTAAATATCTGCACAAGGAGTTGAACACAAGTCTGGAAAAGTTTCAGATGGAGATAATCTGCTTTCATCTGTTTAATATTAAAAAGCAATGGAAATAGATGGCATATCTCTCTCCACTAGATGATCATTATTGGAAATGCCAGTCATTCTGTAATAAAGCGAGCCAAAAAAAGAAAAAAAAATCTTCTGATGATTAAGATTTTTTTTATTTACATTTAATAAAAAGAAAGATTTGTCTTGCTATCTTTGTCTGAATACTATTAAAGATGATTTATTAGATTCCAAGGCTCTTGCACTTATTTAAAGGAATAGTTAATAAAAAAATTAACATTTTGTCATTATTTACTTCCACTCATGCTCATGTCTCATGAAATGGAAAAGTGAATTTTTGTATCTTCACATAGCAATTTTCCAAATAAGGACAGTTTATAGTGAATATGCTCTGTTTTGAGCTCCAAAAACCACCATAACCGAACAAAACAGGCTTTTTATACTATATTTAGTGTAATATGGATCAGTTTTATGGTGTTCTTTAGTAATTTTTGATACTCATTTTTGGATAAACTATTCACAGCCAACATACAAAGTAATAAACAAATGTTCTTCTATATTTTAGCTGACATTATTCTAATGTTAATACTTCCTAATTGTTTCAGATTGTTCAGAAGACATTCGAAAGTAACATTAATATTAATTTAAAAGTACCATATTTTTTGTGAAATTATAAAACTGAACATTCTCATTAATGGTTTCTCTCTCACATAACCAAGAAAAACTTTTAAAAGAACATTTTGAATGTAGGCCACTGAGAACATTCTGAAATAACATTTTCATAACTTAACGGGAATGCTAGGAAGGAGTTTGTAGAGCATTTTTGTTAGCTTCAAAAAACATTTCTAAAACCAACACGTTCAAAGCTGCTCAGTCCCATATCTGCTGGTGTTATTAGTTATGCACTCTCTCTCATGTGAATGCTCATTAGTCAGAAGTCATTAGAAGTCCTGCATTTCTGTCAGTGGAAGGGTTTCTACCAGAGCCCGTCGCTGCAGGTGCGAGGAGAGACGGAGAATCGGCTTTTCCATTACTCCGTTGTGAATCAGAAGTGCTGATTCATTGTTTTAAGAAACATCAGACTCAAGTGGAACGGACCTTGTCGAGTAATCTTATTCCCAGCGCTTAATGCAGTTATTATACCGTGAGCGCAGCCTGGAGACATAAGTCTGAATTCAGTTCTCTGGAGTCAAGTGTGCTCCTCATTTACCGTAAGATTCGCTTTGAGATGAGTCCTCGGCCGTGCAGTGAATCGTGTCTTAGGGGAACTGTAATGCTCTGTTTTTCTTGAAGGACACGGAGCTCTCCGAGCGCTCTTGGTCTGGTCATCAGGACTCAGACCTCTAAAAGCAGGAGACTGTCAACCTGTCAGAAACGACCAGCGCCGGTGCTGCTGGGTCAGATGTGCTTTAGCAAGCAGACGATATGTGCAGTTATATAAGCAAACACTGGAACGTGAATGTGATGCTTTTTCTATCTGTTTGGTCAGTCGTTTCTGTCATTTCCTCTTTGAAACCTTTATATAATGCATATATGCATATGAATATATTCTTAATGCACATAACTTAATAAATTACAGATGCATATTATGGTAAATAACCCTGCTGTCCTTTGATGCATGATGTTGAATCTTTCAAAGCCATTTTGAACTATCGCAGTGAGTGACTTCTTTTGACCTACCCATAATTCTTAGTCTGCTTTGTATGTCATTGTGTTTTTGATTTATGACCGCAGATTCAGCAGTGCTGATTAAAGTGATAATGCATTGTGTTACAGTTGTTTATTGCAGAAGACAAACGTGTAACTCTCTTAAAATGAATTATTTGGAAATATTATTACTACTATTATTATTATTATATTCTTTTCTCTTTTATTTATTACTTTATTTACTAATATTTTTATTTTAATAAACTTTTTAAATGTAATTTTTATGCATAATATTATAAGGATAGTTTTAACCCATTATTTATATCTTATATTATTAACTCGTAATTCTTATTCTGTCTGACTGTCCTTTTTATTATATGAGATTGTGTTTAGATTTATGATAACATTTATGTGTAACTATCTCAAAAAGCATAATTTGTAAATAATATTATTGCTATTATTAGTATTATTGCTATTATTATATATTTGTTTTTAAAATATTTTTATTTTAATTATGCTTTTTTTTTCGTATTCATCCATAAAATCATAGGTATAATTGTAACCAGTTATAACAAGTTATATAAATTAATTCAAATTCTATAATTAATACAAAATATAAATTATGTTTAAATTACATATTAATTTGTTAAAATAACACTTTACTTCATGTTCTGTTATTATACAGGCTGGAATGTTTAAAGTAACAAACAGTGTTATTTTATTATCATTTAGATTCTATATAGTTGTATTAGTTTTAATTAATTTTTATTTCATGTTCACTTTAATTTAATTTGAAATTGTAGTAATTTCATTTTAATTTTGCTTATTTTATAACATCAAGTTAAACTAAACACAAATGAGAAATGTAGCCTTGTTAGATTTTTTTTTCTTGTTTTACTTTTTCTTTTATTATTTTACTTTTTTTTTTTTTAATATAACTTTTATATTATTTCAAGTAACAATTTTTTTTTAATGATTTTAGTTTTATTCATCTACAATAGCCCTGGTAACAAATGTATAATTACACAAACACATGCTAAGAAGAGCGATGCTGGTGTAGAGGACGAGCTGCGGTGGTTTCGTGATGGACGTGGCCGTCTCGCTGAGCTCACGGGGCTTTAATTGAAGTGACAGAGGGAAGCTGTGGCACCGGCTCTCTGCCAGACCGAAGCACGAGCAGCGACTTCATGCCCTGACCTTATGTTACGCAACATACTGCTCAAATACTGAGCGCACTGCCAGAGGGACTCCTCTCAAAGCCAGCCCACACTTCATAAACAGCCAACATTATTTAGAATCTGATAAAGAGGAAATATGAGTGACCTGCCAGCACACATTTCAGCATGAAGGGTTGTGCTTATTGAAATGGCTTAGTTAGACAGTGATTATAAAGACTCACTGTTAGACATATTATATAACACATATATTTGTTTCTTATAAGTATTATAGTGATTGCTACTATAGCATTTTGGCATTTTTTTATGTAAGTAGTAAGTACACTACTGTTCAAAAATACTGTTCATTACAGCTTTGTTAATTAAAAAAAAATTATAATTAATAAGTTGACCAAAAGTAAGAGTTAAGAGTAAATGCAACCTTGGTATTATATTTATTTAAAATGTTAGTAGCCTTAATTTTATATAATATTTATTTAGTGCCCTTTCTATATAAGAGAAAGACTCACTAAGTGGAATCACTATATTAGCTGATGTGTGCTCTCACATACAGTGAGGGATAAAGATGAAGATAAAGATGCTACAGACAGTAGTGTTGGCCTGCTTTATGTAAGTGTATAAACAACAAAGGCAAACGGAGAAATCCGCCTGGCTTGACCTGCTCTGCACTGAGTGAAAGAACAACAACAGATTTACATTTACATTTAGTCATTTTGCAGATGCTTTTATCCAAAGCGACTTACAATGGGGGAATACATAAAGTAATTAATCTTGAAGAGGCAAACAGACAGAGGAAGTGCTCGTAACACCAAGTCTCAGGCATTGTTCAAATAAATACAAGCTAGCAAGGGAAGGAGAGAAAGATAAAGAGAAAGATGAAGATTTAGAAAAAGTGAAACTTTTTTTTATGATGAAGTCAAGTAGTGTTGAAAGAGATGAGTTTTCAGTTGTTGCTTGAAGATTGACAGGGATCCAGCATTCCGGATGGGGGGGGGGGAAGATCATTCCACCAGCCAGGAACGGTGAACGAGAATGTTCTGGAGAGTGATTTTGAGCCTCTCTGTGATGGTACCACGAGGCGTCGCTCACTAGCAGATCTCAGACTTCTGGAGGGGATGTAGATTCGTAATAGTGAGTGGAAGTAGGAGGGTGCTGAGCCTGTGGTTGTTCTATATGCAAGCATCAATGTCTTGAACTGGATGCGAGCTGCAACTGGTAGCCAGTGCAAGGAGACAAAGAGAGGTGTAACATGGGCTCTTTTGGGCTCGTTGAAGACCAGTCGTGCCGCTGCATTCTGAATCAAGAATGCACTCAGATTTGATCCCTCTCAGCCCATCTCTCTCTCTCTCTCTCTCTCTCTCTCTCTCTCTCTGTGTTGCTCTGCACCATAGGATGCTTGAATGCTCATTTCAGCTCATCGATTGTCCTGCTCTTAAACAGAAGATGCATTCTTCCATCACCAGCCTCCCCCCCCCCCAGTGTTATTCTGAGACAAGACATCACGCCAGGCTGCCAGTCAGCTGGGTGACCATGTTTATAGTGTCAATAAAAGTGATGTTTGTATGAGGGTTTATTGATTAAAGAAACAATGTTACTGCCTGTAAAAAGGTTTTATTTGTTTTGAATACTTATGCATGTTGTTGAGCGTTACTCTCCATTCACTAATCATGAATGAATCTGATTCGCTGACTTTACGCAACTTCTGTGAGTTTTCAATCTATCTAGAGACAGTTATTTTTACAAGGAACCAGTTTGATACAACAAGTGCTTCAGAGAATGAAGTAAATAATCACTGGATTTGCAGAGGTTTGCCATGTTAGTGGCACTAAATGAATAAAAGATGTTCAGAGTTTTACGTTGGCATTTATTCATTTAGCAGACACTTTTATTCAAAGCGACTTACACAGGAGGAATACATCAAGCAATTAATCATAAATAGGCAAATAAACACTATAAGTGCTTGCAATACAAAGTTTAAGTCATTATTTAGAAGAGTACAAGCTAGAACGGTGAGGATAACTCTTCAGTTGTTTCCTGAATATTGTCAGGATTTCTGCGTCCGGAAAAGGTTGGGAAGATCATTCCACCAGCAAGGAACTGTGAACGAATATGTTGTTTCGAAAAACAAAATGAAAGTGATTTTGTGCCTCTCTGAGGTGATGCCATGAATTATTTTGTCTGAGACACTTAAGCCTAGTTGATGGCTTAAACTGAGGTGTCTTAGACTGAGGACTGAAAAGTGCCCAAACCCTCTAAATGTGGTAAAAACCCTTTTTTGTGGTACACTCTATTTCTGATAAACTGCATAAAAATAAATATAGATCTGGTTGTTTGCTTTACATTAAGTTAGATCATGATTTAGGGAAGTTCATGGCTATAGTAATCATACTGTATGTTAGCTATGTTATGAAACATCAGGTAGAGTGAAAGCTTACTGACTCAACCAACATCTGCTAAATTTACACCTTAAGTAAATGAAAGCTCTTAGAGATACCAGACCATTGGAGAGGAAGAATAGGCCTGGTAATGTCTGCTTTTTATGATTCTTATGAAAGCATTGTTTGGTTTGCTCATGCATTTGGCTGAAACCTGAGACATGTCCATTAATCTCAGCTGTTTAGCTCTCACGGCCATTTTGCTGTACTGACACCACTTTAACGCTCCAAATGCGTGCTAATAATTAGTCAGAATTACTCTAACAGCCATTTACACTGTATCATGTTCCTTGAGGATTCACTTAAGGCCTGCAAGTGCATTGATTCATTTTAGTTGATCACTAGCAGAGTTTCTGAGTGTTGAAGTTGAGTGCATTCAGTTGTTTATGATGTACAAGTTACATAATGTGAAGTTCAGTAAAGCATATGTGCCTGATTTCATCTGTCTGGCAAACAAATCTGCCCTCTGGGGTAAAGTACAGGATAGTTTTTGCCATTGCTTTATCATAACACACTCCATATCTGAATACGCAGGGAACAAATTTAGGTTATAAAAACATTGTTGAAAAGTTTCGAAATCATTGAATTGTAATTTTCTTGTTGTGATTAGAATTTTTTAAAGGTTTAGAATTTTGCAATATTGCGTTTAATCGAAGGTGATTCGTCTGCGATTACAAACGATATATGTCCTAGCTTGTCAGTGAACTACGGCTCTGTGTAGAACATCTGAAAACAGGTGATGGAGATTTACCGCCAATCACGGAACCGGCTTTACTGTCGAGATACCCATGTTAATCGAATTTGATTAATTGCACAGCCCTAGCGACAGCCCTATGGTTTAATCTTAGGGGAGTGACACCCCGGGCATTTAGAGTTTACAAAAACTCAGCTTCTGGTTTAAATCTCGGTTATTTTAGAGACTAACTAAAATTTTAGATTAAAAACGGGTATTTTAACTAAGGACAGAAAAACCGAAAATAAAAAAAGGATAAAAAAGTAACGCGAAAAAAAAATAGTAGAGCGTGGTTTCAAGTGGTTTCGCATAGTTGTTTTGCATAGGGAGTTCATTTTAACCGTTTAAGAAATTTGACAGTTAAATGCGTGGTTTGCTGCATGGTTAAAATAAGCTACGCGTATTTTTTTTAGAGAGAGAGAGAACAAATCAAGTGACCTGTAAGTCGCATTTTATTATTTAATTCAGAAATAGGCCGGCGCGAATTACAAATATTATAATAAACACTGTAAACATAGCTAGGCTATTTTAGTTCCCCTCACTCCACAACAAATCCTTTCCATTAACAGTAGGCTATTTAGAAAAGAACAAGAATTACAAATAAGAAGTTATAGCTATAAAGGACAAACTGAAACTAATTAATTTAGGCTAAAACGAAACTGAAACCAATGTTGGGTCTCTCGTTCGATACAAAATCAAATGTTTCCGTATTCACAATGTATTTGAATGCCAAAATATTATTTACCTTTTATGTAGGCTTACTTCACTCGCCTATAGTTTTATTATGTTTTTCTCAGCTCGCAGAAGTGCTGCAGGTGCGTGATGTGATATGATATGAACATGTGAATCCTCATGTTCTGTTGTTTGCTGCTATTTGCGCATGTAAAATTAATCCACAGAATTTTTTTTTAGTATTTTTACGGGTCACAGACACTTATTCTTTCTAATTTAATTCGGTTCTAATTTAAACTAATCTTGCCGGTTAACGGTTAATAATCAGTTAACGAGCATCGGTTGTCGGTTAGGAAAAATAACTGAAATGAACATCCCTAGATGGTATTCAAATGGTTCAGGGCATGCTTAGAAGGGAGAGGTTATTATGCGAGTATAGGAGCGCATAAGTCTAAGTGGATATTCATGACATGCGGAGTCCCACGAGGCTCAATTCTTGCACCGCTCTTGTTTAGCCTGTATATGCTCCCACTAAGTCAAATCATGAGAAAGAACCAAATTGCCTATAACAGCCATCATAACTAGATTTTTTAACTAGTCTTATCTCCAAATGACTATAGCCCCATTGACTCCCTCTGCCAATGCATTGATGAAATTAACAGTTGGATGTGCCAGAACTTTCTTCAGGGAAACAAGGAAAAAACTGAAGTCATTGCATTTGGAAACAAAGATGAAGTTCTCAAGGTGAATGCATACCTTGACTCTAGGGTCAAACAACTAAAAATCAAGTCACAAATCTTGGGGTGATTCTGGAGACAGACCTTTGTTTTAGTAGTCATGTCAAATCAGTAAATAAATCAGCATACTATCATCTCAAAAACATTGCAAGAATTAGAAGTTTTGTTTCCAGTCAAGATTTGGAGAAACTTGTTCATGCCTTTATCACCAGCAGGGTGGATTATTGTAATGGTCTCCTCACCGGCCTTCCAAAGAAGACCGTTAGACAGCTGCAGCTCATCCAGAACGCTGCTGCCAGGATTCTGACTAGAACCAGAACATCTGAGCATATCACACCAGTCCTCAGGTCCTTACACTGGCTTCCAGTTACATTTAGGATTGATTTTAAAGTACTTTAACTCATTTATAAATCACTCAACGGCCTAGGACCAAAATACAGTGCAGATATGTTCACTGAATATAATAACAGACCATTAGGATCGAGTCAGTTAGAAATACCAAGGGTTCACACAAAACAAGGGGAGTCCGCTTTTAGCTATTATGCAGCCCGCAGTTGGAACCAGCTTCCAGAAAAGATCAGATGTGCTAAAACATTAGCCACATTTAAATCCAGACTCAAAACTCATCAGTTTATCTGTGCATTTGTTGAAAGAGCGCTGTGCTATGTCCGAACTAATCACACTTGTATTTTATGTATAATCCTTTTCTACTCTTCACTGTTTTAAATTAATTTTAAATCCAATTTTATATAATTTCCTTGTTTTTATGATTATTATTGTGATTATTTTTATGATAATTTTTTTATGACTATTTCACTTCCTTTTATGTAAAGCACTTTGAATTACCACTGTGTATGAAATGTGCTATATAAATAAACTTGCCTTGCCTTGCCTATATATCCAAATGAATCAAACTCGAATCTCAGTTTATCTCAATACCCAGCCCTGTATCTGAATAAAAAGCCCTATACCTTTAACATGTCTTTCTTCTCCAGGCGGGGGCCTCCTCCATGTGGGCGTCATGCTGCGGGCTGCTGAACGAGGTGATGGGCACAGGGGCGGTCCGCACCCAGCAGCCAGGCTTTTGGAGCCGGAGCTGGGCCGTTCCGCTTTGCCCCCAGCGCTGGTTACTCCACCTACCCACCCAGCAGCACCACCTCAGGAAGCGTAGGCCTGGCGTGTAAAGCCTGCGGACTGGCCTTCTCCGTGTTCAGACGAAAGGTAGGACGCCTGGGGTTTGTGGAGTATGATTTTTGTCTTTTATTGATAGTGAAAGTAGAGAGATGACATAAATGACAGGGAAAAGATAGTGGGTTACATAGTGGGTCCACACAATGTGTTAGTCTAGATTAGAACATACGCAATCACTAGTCTAAAGCTCTGATGGGTCAGAATTCTTTAATAAAAATTATTATCATAATTATCCGATATTTGGTGATAAGTTCTCATTGACAATTTTTGGATAAACAACATGCTAAACAATAAATGATATTATTTGTTAAACCTTATGTTTATTTTTTACTTTTTATTTATTATTTTACTATTTAAGTTTTTTATTTTTATTTTAATTAAATACCATTTATTTCCACAAAACTTCTGAATAATTCAGTCCATGATTTAAACTGTGACTGCATTCTTTTTAAAGGTGCCATAGAATGCATTGATTCAATATTTTAAATTGTTCTCTGATATCTACGTAGAAGGTATGTGGCTTATGTAAGGACAAAAATTCTCCAGAAACGGTTTTACATGTCCATTTACAACCCTAGGATTTCTCCCCAGAATGAAACGGTCTGTTATTGGCTTATTTGGAAGAATCATGAATAATAATGTTGAGCTCTGCTCTGATTGGCTGTTTTACACATTGTCTGCTCTGCTCATTTCAGTGTTTTAGCTCACACAGTGCGGAATGTTGAAAGAAACACAGGGAAAATATATATTCCAATACTTTCTCGAGCAGTTATATCGTTGGGTAATTATACTGTAAAAAAAAAAAAATCAGAGAGCCGCTATTAATATGCTGGGCACTGAAACTGCTTTCAAATGCATGATCGCTTTTACTTTCACTTTTACTTTCGAGATTCACGATCGCACAAACTCCACTAATCCTCAGTCATCTCTCCTTACTCTGGCAATGATTCTATTTATTTCCATGATCTGCCATTTTTGCTGTTTTCCTCGCTGTTTCTTCATACCTGCAGAACTTCTGATGGTTCGACTGGCGGCTGGCCTAGAACATGGGCGGGTATATGCAAATGTTGGGGTTATTAGTGATCCCGACTTTACATCACAGTCGGTGTTATGTTCTGATTTCTATTTTTCACATTTCCATTCAGCTCTTATTATTCAACTATGCCAAGGTAAATACAGTTTTCCAATCTATGGCACCTTTAAAATGATTCTTAAATCAGTTCATCTGACTCACTAAAAAGAATCACACCGATCAAATTATTTGCTTGTACATTTTTTATGTGTAGTTAATGATGTCAACACAATGGAAAGTTATAGAGATATGGAATAGATATAGATTACATTTTTGTTATATATTTCTATTTTTATAGTCCTTAATATCATGTAGTGCTCATATCATGTCACATTTGGAGTTTTTGATAACAATAATAATAATAATAAATGTTTTTTGAGCAGCAAATCAGCACATTTGGTTTCTGAAGAATCATAACACTGAATCGTAACACTGAAGACTGGACTAATGGCTGCTGACATTTTATATTAAATGTTATATTAAGCTTTACTGTATTTTGATGAATAACACTAATGCACCTCATTAGAGGTGGAGGATCTGATCTGCCTCCTAAGTCTGGCATTCCTCATTTCCTGGCAAAGGACAGGAGAGATGAAAGATCAGAGCGTTAACTTTTCCATAAAGGATCCGTGTTTTGAAATCCTATGAGCACTTTCGCACCTGTCTGCAGACGCTCCGATGCCCAGACCGTGTGATGCATCTGCAGACGCTCACACCAGCACACATATGCAGAGTCGTGATGATAGAACTGACATTAAGCCAGAGTGCAAGGGTTTGATTGAACGGCTCATTCATCAGCACGGTGGCATTTGATAACCAACAGCAGGCTTGCCAACAGAGACTCCACAACTGCTTCTGAGAGTTTGAAAGTGTCTTAAAAAATGCCGCAGTGATTTACAGATGGAAGCGTCGGTGTTCTGTCAGTGTCAATCAAAACCACTAAAGCATGACGTAATTAAATCAGCACTCTAATGCACACAGATTAGCTGGCTGTTTAATGATTCATCATCTCTCTCTCTCTCTTCGCAGCACGTTTGCTCGGACTGCAAGAAGAGCTTCTGCTCTCTGTGTTCTGTGCTGCAGGAGAATCTGCGGCGCTGCACCACCTGCCACCTGTTGTGGGGCACGGCCTTCCGGCGGCCCAGGTTAATGCGACTCCGCGTTAAAGACCTGCGGCAGTACCTCATGCTGCGAAACATCAACACAGACACCTGCATGGAGAAGGAGGACCTGGTGGACCTGGTGCTCTGCCATCTGGGTGCCGAGCTGGAGATGGGGGAGGATGAGGAGGAGGAAGAGGAGGCCGAAGTGGATACGGACAGTCTGCCCTCACTTCCGCGCTCGCTCTCCACGCCGCCCGCCTCTGCGGCACGATCCTCCTCCCAGCAGTCGGCGCTGTCTGTCGCCGTGTCTCAGGGAGAGGCTCTCATTCGCAGCGATAGCTCAGGGACAACCAATCAGGTGAGGCGCTTTCCAGAAGGCAATGTGTTTCGGTGTTCATTTGACTTCGTTTATTTACATTTACTTTTAAATTGATTCATTTAGCAGACACTTTTTATTCAAAGTGACTTCAAAATAAGGAACATTCAACATTGCAAGCATTGAAAGAAGATAAATAAATATTTATTTTATTTACTTTTGAATTTATTTACATTAATTTACATATAAATCATCACAACATCACAAACAATTTGTCACAAGAGCCATGAATATTTGCAGTATACAGTGCCAAGCGTTTGTTTTTGGATTGTCTTATGCTTTGTTTTGTTTTAAATGTCACTTTTTAAGCAGGCCAAAAAATATTTGGATACTTAAAATGATGTTAGTTCTAAAGAATTTCATGAAAGATTTATTTTAATTTTACTCATTTTTACAATGGAAAGAATTTTCATGATTTTTAAAAGTAAAATGAAAATTCTGTATAATGAATAATATTTTTTATTTACAAAAAAATGTGTGATTCAGCATTTATTATTATTATTATTAAAATAATTAATTTATTATTAATTAAATGTAGTTTCTAATGAGGCAATTTGTAAAATATTTTTTGTAAATGTTTATTATTTACAATATTTATTTTACATTTAATTTAATTTTTTTATATAAAATAATTTATCTTGGGATGTTTTATAATTTTGTATGTGATTTATTAATTTTTTAAGGTTAAGTTTGTCATTTCTGTGCCTATAAACTGAGCAATGTTTTAAAAACACTTTTTTGGGGAATTCAACTTACAAATAACTGATGTAAAAGGACACATTATGCATAATAAAAAAGTATTTTAACATTGAAAAAATGACCAAAACACATATTTTCTGATGTAGTACTTTAACATTGCTGTAAATTTGTTTTGCTTTGTGTCACATAGTTTAGTCATAGTTGCATTTTGCATGATAAATGTGCTGAATATAATCAAACAAACTAATTTAATTCCTGTAAATATCGTTAAATATATCTGACCGTATTGCTTGATTGCTGTTATTGTTTTAGCTATTTCCATTTTGGGAAACTGAGCTGTTTTTTTCTCATGTCATGAGTCGCACTTCATCGTTTTCATTTACTTAATTAAAACGTAGCATGTTTCTGAATATATAAAGTGAGGATTTCTTCTCAATCTTCTACACAATCTACTGACTCCTGTTGTTTGTTCAGTTATTAAGCTGCTTGCATCCCTCACTTACTAAAGATTCATCCGTGCTGACGTGTTTGATGCGGCGTGACCGCGTGGATACTGGAAACCGCTGTACCCCACGGGGCTAGCCGGGACGTTTAAGCCATGCTTTTTTTTTAGATCTGACATGCTGAGCAGGTTACATAATGTAGGAACAGCTTGTCTGGTAATTCCTGCGCGACGTGACTTAAAACACGTACAGATACAAAACACAGACCTTAAAGTGCAAATGAGTTCAAGAGGCAAATGACAAAGTTTGAGAACTTTGTCAAATCTGCCTGAAGTGTGTGTTTGAGAAGAGACTGATGGTCCAGTGTGACTTCAGAGCCTGAGTTGGCAGATTGACCCATTCATTATTAATACGCAGCCAGCCAGCACAGCCGCACGCCGTCTGTGTGTGGCCCGTGTGTGAGATCTCAGTCCATGTGCTGAGTCTCCTCATAAAGACCCAGTCATTCTTCTGCCAGACAGCGGACAGGAAGAACGCAGGGTCATTAGCTAATTGTCCTGAATGCGGCACATAAAGAAAGAGAGAGCGAGTGAGAGACCCAAAAAAAGCATACAAAATCCGGCTGCTCCAGGACCACATGGTCCTTATGTGAGTGACACAGGAAAGGAATTATTGCAATCAGAGTGAATGAATGATTGACTCTGTGATGAGGTGTTATTTGATGTGCAGTTTGCAGAACCAAGGGAAGCTAATTGTGAGGATGTGATGGAAGACGGTTTGATTAAACTGCATCGACACAGAGGTTACTCGTAGCTGTAAAGGAGATTTAAAGTGAATGTTGTTGTTTTTTTAAGTGGTCTCTTAAGAATTTCATAAAATACTTATTTTTATTACATGGTAAACACTTCCCTATTCCAGTAGAATGGATGACATTTTTATGATTTACTTTAAGTTGAGATTCAGAATTTAGAATAAAACAGATGATTTAAATTAAATGTATGATATAATTAGACCATTTTTGTACCATATATATATATATATATGTGTATATATTTAGGTATTTAAATATATTTATTTATTGCTTACAATATTTTCAATATTTTGTAATGTATCTTAGGAGTATTTTTGTAATTATTTACCTATGTATATTATATTATATTGATAAAGTATGATTTGCACAAACATATTAAGCAGCACAGCTGTTTTCAGCATCAATAATAATATGAAACATTTCTTGAGCAGCAGATCAGCATATGTGACCCTGGAGCACAAAAGCAGTCATAAGTAGCACTGGTATATTTGTAGCAATAGCCAATAGCCACATATTAAGTCAGTGTTTTTTTTTGCAAAAATCATTAGGATTTTAAGTAAAGGTCATGTTTCTTGAAGATATTTTGTAAAGACTTACCGTAAATATATAAAAACTTCATAAATATAGCAGCTATAGCTAATACAATATTTGGCAATATTTATGGGTCAAAATGTTTTCTTTTATGCCAAAAATCATTAGGATATTAAGTAAATGTCATGTTTCTTGAAGATATTTTGTAAATTTCTTACCGTAAATATATCAAAACTTCATTTTTGATAAATAATATGCATTGCTAAGAACTTAATTTAGACAACTTTAAAGGTGATTTTCTCAATATTTAGATTGTTTTGCACCCTC
This sequence comes from Ptychobarbus kaznakovi, assembly GCA_027422405.1. Classification (NCBI taxonomy): domain Eukaryota; kingdom Metazoa; phylum Chordata; class Actinopteri; order Cypriniformes; family Cyprinidae; genus Ptychobarbus; species Ptychobarbus kaznakovi. The sequence continues at coordinate 4,407,880 of CM049796.1, read as the reverse complement.
AGATTCCAGATTTACAAATAGTTGTATCTCAGCCAAATATTGTCCGATCCTAACCATACATCAATGAAACGCATATGTATTCGGCTTTCAGATGATAAATAAATCTAAATTTCGAAAAATGGACACTTAAGACTGGTTTTGAGGTCCAGGGTCACATATTAGAATGATTTCTGAAGGATCATGTGACACTGAAGACTGGAGCAATGCTGAAAATTTAGCTTTGCACCACAGAAATAAATTTCATTTTGAAATATTAAAATACCACACTGGGTATTTTTATTATCCATTTTGTTTTTTACAATATTACTGTTTAACTATATTTTATTCTATTCTATATAATATATTTTCTATTTATAATTTTTTATTTTATTAACATGTGTTTTTATGTTTAAATTAATTGATTAATTAACTAATTATAAAAAAATATTAATGTATCATTGGACCTTTCCCGAACCCATCCCCCGCTCTTTCTCTCACTTTACTTCCTGTCCTCTCTACACTGTCCTATCAAACATGTAAATAAATAAATACCAACACTAAAGAGAAAAGACGATGGGATCTGAACTCACAGCACAGCTCGGTCTGCACTCACACTCTGGTTTTAATCAGGTTCTAGTCTATAAATCTGATACAAGTTCTTGATTTCTGTTTTATCTTCAGGACCATGGAGATGCTACATCAGTTTCCCTCCTCAACCTGGAGCCTCACGACGACATACTGGAGGTGAGACAAACCTGACAAAATCCACCAACTGTGAGCACGACCGGGTAACGTTAAAACTGAGCAACCATTAACATTAATAATGCAGTGCCATCCAATAACTCTGCTTGGTGTTTGGCAAATACTTCAGAAGAAAATGAGCAGTCTGCTGGAATATCAACGTGGACTGCAGTTAACTCATCCGTCCACGTGTCTCATGTCTGTCCCCGAGCAGGCCAGCCCAGCGACGCAGAGGCGCGCACGTGCCTCCCTCTCGGATCTGTCCCACGAGGAGGACATCGAGAGCCTGACGGTGCGGCAGCTGAAGGAGATTCTCGCCCGCAACTTCGTCAACTATTCAGGCTGCTGTGAGAAATGGGAGCTGGTGGAGCGCGTCCATCGTCTCTACAGAGAGAATGAACTCAACAGAAGATCGAGTAAGACCCGACGTCACACATAAAGCGTACAGCTCTTCCTAAAGTACATCGAAAACATCTACATCATTCACAGCCAAAAAAGGATTGTTAGGACCGGATTAGCACGAAGAACATCTTAATAATCTAAAGAAGCTTTTGGTGCTGTGGATGGAAGAACATGATTGAATTATTTTATGAAGTAATTTCATATTTCTGCTAGAAAAAGGCTCTTTATGTTGAATCAGTAGAATAGAGTATGAGTATGATTTATATGACCATGTTATCTTCTGCTGGCTATATAATTGGCAGAATAATGAGAAGGAAACTCAGTGGTCAGCTTGTGTAGATGTTCAGACTGAAAAGAGCACAGCTGGCATCATATAATGAGAGTGATGGATGAGGAATGCAGCTGTTTGATCACGGTCTCTGAATCTCTTTGACAGACTGCGTGTGAGAAATAACCAGATGAAATTGAATCAGTCAAGGATCCGCTCAAAATCAGATGTGGCTAATATGGTTTTCAAGCAGGCTTCTGCTCTCATAAAACTGATTCTTCTCATTTCTTTTCCTTGCAGTGGAAAATGTTAGCAAGAGCCTAGCTGCAGGTAAGAAAACCAATATTTAGATATATTGTACTTGACAGTGTTATTTATATACTATTACAGTAGTATTTATATATATATATATAATTTATATTGTAATATTATTGTTTTGTTTAGTTTTAGTATTTTTTCTTATGTGCTTTTGTCATTTTTATAGTTTTTTTTGTTTTGAATGTATTTATTTACTTTATTTTAGTTTTAGTCATTTTAGTACTTCAACGTAAACTTCTTTTATTTCTATTTGTTTCAGCATTTCTTTTTTTGTTTTTTTTTTGTTATGTTATTACTGAATCTAATTTTGATAGATTTAGTTGTAGTTAGTTAACAATAATAACACTGGTATTTGAGATGTTAAAAAATACATATTATTATATTGATTTTTTTTTTTATATATATTATAAATGCATTATTTTACAATTGAACAGTGTAAAATATAAAAACCTTCCTACCAGGACTAATTACTAACCAGGTGAAGCATGAATTGTGTATAACATAGAGGTATGTTCTTCTTTCTGGGTAACAAAGAGCAGTTTTCTCTATGCATGTGAGCATACATTAGCTGCCCAATGCTAATAATGTTAACTCTCCCACTGCTCTGTTTGTCAGTTAAAGTCATAGCTTACCCTCCTTCTATATGCAATGGAGGTATTGGAGGTAAGACTCAGCCTTTTTTTTATGTGGCTCCAACATCCTCATAACCATTACCATCATCTAATTACCACGAATGAAAAGTGACTCTTCCCAATGCATGCTGGGAGAGTTTGATATGTAGTTTCCACGTGCATGGTCACATCTGTGTCATGAATTATGCTCCTAATGTGATCTGTCTGTCTTTTTATAGCTTGTCACATTACTGTAATTGCACCTTGCCATCATTAATTATATTAACACTGTTTGGAAAACGGCCCAAAATGATCCAAAGAGTATAGCTGTCCAGTCTCAGATGATATATTAAGTGGCTTTTTGGAGAGGCACCAAGTTTCAGATGCTTTAGGGATGTGCATCGTTTTGTTTTCTTATAGGGCAATTAATAGAGATAATAAGAATGACATCAGCAAATACTGGTTTAGTCTGCCATATAGGAGAGTTGAAAGCACGTACAGTGCCCTCCATAAGTATTGGAACAGTAAAGACAAAATTGCTCTGTTGGCTGTGGAGCCAAGACATTTGCAAATATGATTAAAAGATGAATATGAGACAAAAGTACAGAATGTCACATTTTATTATTGGGTGATTCAACTCATAGATGTTTTACCAGCTAAGAAGTTCAGCACTTTTAGAGTTTCATCTCTATCTGATGTGAGCATAAGTATTGGAACAGTTGCCTCACAGGTCTTTCTAAGTGATCAGCTGTGTCCTGTTGCATTAATTCTTCAGATATTAAAAGCAGGGAATGTGTCGGATCAGTTATATCCATTACTTCTGCATTCTGAATCTTGCATTCGATGATGACACCCACAAACCAGGATGAAGATGAGGGAGCTGACTTTGAGAGAAAAGCAAGCAATTTCTTGCGTATTGTAAAATGCATTGCATATGCAGCTATGTACAACAACCTTTCCCAAGGCGAAAAGAAAACCTCATTACACACAAGCAGAGCAGACACACAAGATCAATAGACTATTAAACAAGATCTCAAACCCTCCATTGTCTTGCAGATGGTGTGCGAGTAGCTCAGCTGGGCGGCGTTGATGAGAACCTGTGCCGTATCTGCATGGATGCCGTGATAGACTGCGTTCTGCTGGAGTGCGGTCACATGGTCACCTGCACCAAGTGCGGCAAGAGGATGAGCGAATGCCCCATCTGCAGGCAGTACGTGGTGCGGGCGGTGCACGTCTTCAAGTCTTAACGGGTGAGCTTCACCTCCACTGGAAAACCAACACACCGATGCTCCCTGCTGGACCGAGCAGGCTGGGGCCGCGACTGGACCAATGAACTGACCCTTTAGATTCAAAGTGGTGGAAACCTGAACTGCGCACACCTTCTTTCCAGAGCGAGCGGCCCATTTTTATTTGGTCATTCATAGACACGTTTGAAATCATTTCTGCGGTTACTAACCATGGGAAGATGGAAGATGTAGAGGAATAATGTATACAAATATGAAAGGTTAAGTGGTTTACAGTACATTCATGTAAACTTTTTGGAAAGGTCTTATTGTATGTGCAATATTATAAATCTTTACATGTTCATGTAGAGAAACCGAATGCCATTAAGATGCATGTTGTCGTAGCAGCAGTTAAGACCATTGGCATGAAGGGGAGACGGACTGTAGGTGCCAAAGTAGAAATGCTTCTGGACAGAACAGCTTCTGGATTCTGTTTTTACGTGCTATATTATTAATAAGCGTATTATTTTCATGTATTAAATCAGCTATTGTAATACCACAAATCAGCATCCATGACACCGGATCAAATGACCAGCTAGCAGAAGAGTTATTTATAGCAAGATTATTTTTTCACAGAGTCACTGGAATCCAGCATCTGCCGCTATGTAGCTTATTACTGGAACCTCAATTACTTTTTGTATCAAATTTTGCAGTATCTGTCGAACGTCAGGTGTGTGGTTGGTTTGTCTCCATTGTGCTGCATATACAAGTTACTTAAAGGTGTGCTAAGTCATTTTTGAATCATTAAAAGTGTCAGATAATTGGGTGGTTACAAGGTAAAGGATGTTCTCAACGGTATAAGGAAGGTTCACCTTCGTAAATCAAAAACGTCTCACATGAGTGTACAATATTAAAACATTTGTCAAAGCACTATTCATTGGCATAGAAGCTGGTAAAACATTCTCAGTGCACCTTTAAGCCTTGATAGGTTTCATTTACAAAATATTCGGTTTTTATAGTGGGTCAAAAAGACCATTTTGAGTTTGATGTTGTTTATCTGCAGCTATACCATGAAAGAAGTCCATTTTTTATTGAGTTGTGTTGTACCACATTTACATACAAGAGATTTCCACAAGCGGTGCTACATGGATTTACGTATCACAGTTCTCTATTCTGCATTCATGATTTTACTTAAGTTAAATAAACTGTTCTTTCCTTTTTTTGTGCATATTTATATTTTCTAGATAACGATAAGATAGAGGAAAGAAAATTGTTATTTGATTCCTCTAGATGCCCTTTGTTGCTGTGAATTCTGTAGTCAAATACAAGTTATGTCTGTGGTACTGGCTAGACAAACAAATATAAAGGAACGTTTAATCAATTAAACAAATGATTTTATATAAATGTGAAAAAAGGTGTACACAAAGTGTATGGATATTTTCCTCTGTTGTCCAATTTCTCTTGCATTTTCTTTGAAATGTTTCCTCGCCCTTCAGCGTTCCAGTTTTTCCTTGAATGTAAACAACTTTTATTTAGTTGTATATTTTAAATAAGTCACAAATAATTCTATAGTAGAATTGATTTCATTCTGTTGTAACGTCCATGTATCTCTATAATCAGACTATTTTTAATTTGCTTCTAGAACATCTCCACAGTCCACACCCGTCTGCCCAACACTGACACTGTGCTTATGTGTATGTTTCTAATGCTGCTATCTCTAAAAGATGTCACTTGGTAGTAGGCAACTACTCTAGCTGAGCAGACAAGTACACTCTAAATGACTTAAACTGGGCGCTAGAAGACGTTTTGGGGTCTGGTCTTTGTATTTTGGGATGTTGAACTTTTTATTTTGGTAATTCAAAGATGATTTATTAAATTTAATAAAATATGGTACCTTGAACTAACAAAATAAAGAGCTTTCTGATTTCAGTGTTTATTTTTTCCCTCAGTTGCAAACGATGAAATGCTAATCGGCGGCCTCTAATGGCAGTCATAGGAATACGTGACTCTCAGTCAGACGCACGCAGATGAAAATAACTTTTTATTCATCATGGCACATGGATATGGTTGCTGGGTATTCTGGAGAACGGATTCGCTAAGGTATGCCTGTCTGTATGTGATAATGTACTACATTTACTCAATTTTAAGTCTTAACACGAGAGTGAGAAAAAAAAGCGGCAAAAAAGGTAGGCGGGAAATCACAATTGCTTGAACCGGATCCTAATTTATGACATTTTCCAATGCTGTAAATCGTTTTCTGCACAAAATATACCATATTGTTCCCACAGTCAAAATTCCGTCAAGCATAAAATCAATACTGGAAAAAATATCAGTATTTATTCAGGTCAAACAGTGCAAATACGTTTTTCCCCAGATATATACATTAAAGAAGCCCAGGTAAGTAATAGTCGTATGGAAAAGAGAATGTACCTGTAACACATCTTATAACATTAGAAGACATTACATCTTAAATTAACATTACAAAAACATCTGCACATTTACTATAGCTAGTATAGATAAGATCTGCTTAACTTCCTACTGCGTAGAAAAAAAATAAACTTTGTACTGACTGAATACTGTCAATAAAGTCCATATATATTTATGAGTGCATTTAATACTGCACAAAGTGTGAAATCCCTTCTGATACAAAAATTAACACTGCACGAAGCTTAACGTTTGCATGGTAACGAAAAAAGCACATGCATTTAGAATTTTTCTTTTCCGAGAAAGAAAATAACAGTTGGCTTTGTCACTGCAACACTGTACAGTGTGACTATAAAACTTTTTTCTTAACATTTATGCAAAATATGAGTAAACATGCCTTTTAACAGCATTTTAACGTTGGCACGCTCCGCTAGCTGTGCCTTGTAAACGTAAAAAACAATAAAAGTTTGCCTTAGCAGCACAACATAAACAAATTGATTGAAAGGTTGATTTGGCCACCAGAGATGAATACATTTCTTTACTTGTAAGCTCTGATGTCGATGAGTTCAGGCATTTGCTTGGAGTGCATCGTTTATGCCATTTTTCTCTTTGCTGGTTTTCTGTTGAGAGCGTTAGGCTCCACACATCCTGTGTTGAAAAAGTGTAGAAAATGGAGGGCGAAATTGTTAGTTCCCTGGGTTCTAGGTCAAGTTATTGTCAGTGTCTTTGTTGACTAGCTCAGTTTGCTCAGTAGTTTTTCCTCAATCAGTCTGAACTGCACGCTGACGGACATCTCTGCGATGAACTGCTCACAACCCTCTTTGGTCACCTGTTTGCAGTACCGCAGGTCGATGTGACAAATGTTTCCGCAGCGCTTGAAGTACGTCAACGACAGGTCTGTAACTTTGTTACAAACTGAGGAGGAAAGGAAAAGGGATTTAGAGCCACAGCCACTCAGATTTACATTAACGCTTGACCTTAGCAGCAAGTGAAGGAAGAGTAGTGGCCTTTCATCATGATTTTCCCAAGATGCAATGCATAAAACAGCAAGATAGCAATCTTATCAGATTAAGATGAGTTTGTGTATATACACACAATGTATGCATGGTTGTTTTCCAGGCCACTCGACTGCCCTTTGGCATGTCTAACCTGTTATGCAAGGGTTTTAGTTTAGTTTATTTCCTGCAATACCTGAAAGGTTGATGTGAGTAAGAGAGTCTCTGGTCGTTGTGCCGGCTGCTGTGAGGATATTAACACTCTGGTCGGTGATGTGGTTACAGTAACTTAGGTCCAATTGGTACAGTGAAGGCATATGTTTTATGATCAGCTTCAGGGACGTATCCGTGATGTCCAGACCAGCTAGACAGAGATTCTCCACGTTCCTCAGTTTACTTCTACTGTCCAAATGACCTGAGAAACAGCAATATGCATCTTTTACCATGTCGGTTTTTAAACAATATAACAGAAATGTACCTGTACTATTTGCTGTGTACACATGGGGGCGCTATTATTGGCAAAATAAGAGAGAACTTCTAAATGGGTCAAGAGTACATATTGGACATGAACAGCAATTAATGCTATCATTCAGCACCTGGTCTGTTGTCTGTCGGCAGGGAAAGTAAGTCTCTTATCTGGTTGTCCTTGAGTCCCTCTACCCACTGCACATCTAAAGTTCTTAGCAAAGGACAACTGGATGTGCATAAAGCCGATACAGCTGCCCATGAACAGCCTGCCAACAACAGAATCCTCAGACCTGCCAGGAAACAAACACAAAGGAGTCATGCAAGTATCAGACTGATTCAGAAATGAGATTGGAGTTTGCATACATCAGGGATGCCCAATCCTGTTGTTGGAGATCTACCTTTATGCAGAGTTCAGTTTCAACCTTGCCCCAAAGAACCTGTTTGTAATTATCAAAAGTTAAAAGATATTAATTAACTGGTTTGTGTGTATTTAATTAGGATTGTAACTAAACTTCACAGTAAGGTAGATCTCTGGTAACAAGACTGAGGTGTAGATTACATAAAGGCTACACCATCAAGAGATACACATAGGTCAAGGGAAGGGAAGGGAATCCAGCTGTACAGTGAACCTGAGAAGCACTGAAACAAAACGGTTTCCACCATTAATCAATTTAGGCAGTAAGTAAAAGTGTGATTGTACCAGGTAATCTGTTGATTAGCCAGCTGAGCTGCTTCTTAGAGATGTTGGTCCAACTCAGGTCCAGGGAGACCGGCTGTCTGCGGATAATGCCGCTCAGCATGAGTGGAGTGATTGACTTGCACCGGTTCAGATCGATCTCGGTCCACAGTCTTTTATCACAACACCTAAGAACAGAGGACAGAAGACTAAACTTTACTGTGCATCTTACGAAGTAGAGTTTTCACTGGTCAGGACAAGGGTTAAAGATGTGGTTATTTCTGAAAGCAAGGTAGAAAACCAATGAAAACGCCAATGGAGGAAAAGGATCCTCATGTAGTACTGCGGGAAGAGATAGACCTCTAAACATCTGCTGCAGTATAAAGTAAATTCTCTAATGAAAATGCAACTTAAAAGCACAACATATGATGCTTTCTTTCCTAATTTCTGGAAGACGTACCATCTGTTCCAGGTCTTGCAGACCTGCATGCAGACACAGAGGTCTTGGTGTGTGAGGTAGCTAAACACTGCCATCCACACCTCTCTCCGCATGACGTGATTCTTCCCGTCATCTAGGGGTAGCCCATCCGGAGGGGGGCTGATCGGAGGGGGGCGAATAACGTGGCGCTCCATCTGAACACATTTCGGTGGAGAGCGGCAAGGTGTTGGCCGAATGACTGGGGTAGGTGTAGTCCTGATCCAGTTAACCAGGACCTGCTCTCGCAAGGATCCGTTTAATTCCCGCTTAGGTACCAGCCAGTCTCTCAGATGGCTGCTGCCATTCCTCAGTGGCTTTCGGTCTTCTCCATCACTATCTGGTTCTGTCTTCACCGACCTGCCCTTTTGATGAGCCAGACAATCCTCTGTTTTCTGGATCTCTTGATTGAGTTGTTTACTTAGTTCTTTGCTCAATTCTTTGTTGGGCAGGCGAGGTTTGCGTTTGGTTTTTCGCTGGCTCCTCAACTGTGTATCAACACCCGAGTCGCTGCTGGGCCCCGCCTGGGTAAGACCGCCCTGTGATTGGTCACCTTCCCATGCAATGGGGGTCTGGTGCACAAGCTTCCCATTCTCCTCTCGGCTACTCTTCTTCTTCATTATCTCCTCTTCTTCTTCCTCATCTTCATCATCTCCATCCTCTTCTTCTGAGGGCACAAAACTAAAGGCTCTCCTCTCCAATTCTTGTCTGTTATCCTCATCATACTCCTCATCCTCCTCTATTTCTGTCTTTATCTGTCCCAGGACAGTAGAGGTTGAGAGATCTTCAGGCTTTGAGCGCTTCTTCTGTGGATTAAAAAGAGGATCAAAATTAGGGATGCTCCGAAGATCGCATCGGCCGATAATCACATTTTATGACTCGATCGGTACTCACTACACTTGGCCGATCTCACCAACCGATCGCAATTTGATGACGTCAACGTGTGAAAACGTACATTATGCGAGGGGACATAAATGATTTGGTAATTTGTAGATTTAGATTTTTCTCATAATTAGATTTTGAGACTTTAGCCTGGATTTCACAGAGAGGGTCTGTGGGTCTCACAGAGAGGGTTAATCGTGGGCTGCTTTTAATTTAACATTTATTTATAAAACAAAATATCTTCTTTGGCCATATTAGCCTACTCAATAGCATTAACACAGGCTTTACTCCTTTCAAACTTTATCTGGAATGTCACAGTTTCTGTCACTGCAACTTCCCGATCAGGAGAACACACACACACACAAAATCATCTGCCTCATGATTTTTTTTTTTTTTTTAAATGTAGTTAATATTTGCATCATTTATGATTTATTTTATCCACCAGCGAACCAACCGGTCGACTGTGATCAAACTACTCTGTTTTGTTCTTTCAGTAGTTTAAATGTTTCTATTTATTTTTTCCTCTTCAGTCTTATATAAGGTTTAATATTTTCCAATATGTTACATCAGACTTCTCCATGTTGGAGTTTAAAGGTGCCATAGAATGCATTGATACAATATTTTTAATTGTTCTCTGATATCTACGTAGAAGGTATGTGGCTTAGGTAAGGGCAAAAAATCTCCAGAAACGGTTTTACATGTCCATTTACAACCCTAGGATTTCTCCCCAGAATGAAACGGTCTGTTATTGGCTTATTTGGAAGAGTCATGAATAATAATGTTGAGCTCTGCTCTGATTGGCTGTCTCGCAGTGCGGCTCATTTCATTAGCTCACAGGAAGGAAACACAGGGAGACACCAACCCATCCCTGCTCATCACATCCCCTGCACAGCCTGGAACATAACATTTATTTCCATGATCTGCCATTTTTGCTGTTTTCCTCGCTTGTTTCTTCACAATACCTGCAGAACTTCTGATGGTTCGACTGGCGGCTGGCCTAGAACATGGGCGGGTATATGCAAATGTTGGGGTGACTATTAGTGATCCCGACTGTTACATCACAGTCGGTGTTATGTTCTGATTCGTCTATTTTTCAGTGGTCTTTTTTTATTCACGAGATTTACATAAGGAGGAGGAAACAATGGTGTTTGAGGTTCACGGTATGTCATTTCCATGTACAGAACTCTTATTATTCAACTATGCCAAGGTAAATACAGTTTTCCAATCTATGGCACCTTTAAATGTTTCTATTTATTTAGTCCTCTCTCTAACATTGGAAAAAGTTAAATTAAACCTAATGAGTTGCATCAAACTACTCCAATTGGTTCTTTTAGGAGTTTAAATGTATTTTGTTTTTTTTTATTAATTTTGTCCTGCTCAGACTTGTATTGGACAATGTTTAAGTTGCATCAGACTTCTCAATTTTAAGAGATTAAATGTTTATTTTGTCTTCCACAGTTTACTATTGGATTATGTTTAAATAAACCTTGTGGGTTGCATGTTGCTCCATTTTGTTTGCATTTATTTTAGCCTTATATTAAGTATCCTGATATACATATGTTATGCATAACCCCCATTTTAAAGGCATATTAAAATGATCATTGTATAAGGAATAATTTTTGTGATTATTATAATTATATTATATAATCATTATATTATTATAACATTATTACATATGTTATATAAACTTGTAGCATCGGTATTGGCCTATCACCATGACAAGAAATCGGTACTCGGTATCGGCTGCAAAAATCCTGATCGGAGCATCTCTAGTCAAAATACATGCTTTGCAAAAATATTATTTCATCTCTTATTTGCTTTTACTTATTCGTTGTCTTGCTACCTTTTTCTTAACATTGGAATCTGAGTCTAGGTCCTTTTCAAAGAGTTTTCTCTTCTTGCGGAGTGGGTTGTCCTGCAATTTGGGAGAACGTTTCTTAACGGTATCTTCGGACTTGCAGGTAGGATTGTCCTCTCGTTCGGTCTTCTTCATGACAGGGGAAACAGTAGAGGTGTAGGACTCTGTAGACATGTTCGATTCCGGCTCTTCCTTTACATCATGGTTCATTCGCTGGTCTTTGAGCAGAGAGCCAGGGAGATTAGAGGCGTACTTAAACCCTGGGCCTCTTTTTTGCTTTGGGACCAAAAGGTAGGAAAGAAGACAAGACAAGTTTATATCCATTACGTTGTATCATCACCATTTTCATTGTTTTTAAGTATGTTGTTAGGTAGGACAGTGATGCTTACTTTCCCTGTCTTTCCAGCATGATTGCATTTTGGACACTCCCAGCAATTTGGCAACTCGTCATTTACAACACCGCCAGAATCCTTCTCCTGAACAACAGAACAGAATAAGTTTCTACTCAAAAAAACAGTAGACATACAACATTGTATGTCTAAAATAGGGCTGCAACAACTAATCAATAAAATCGATTATTATTGATAATGAAAATCATCAACAACGATTCTCATTATCGATTAGTCGGGTCTGCCCACAGTGCACGTCCAACTTCAGCCGGTTGCGTCAAATTACAGCACTGAATAACGCATTTCTATTTACAAAATGCATCTAAAAATAGTGGAGGAAACAGAATGAGATGCTGCGGGAGAACTAGGCTACGTGATCCAAGCTGCCCAAAACATGAGAATTCTTTATTTTAATGCATTAGCGTAATGGCTTGCCCTGTCAGGCTCTTTGACAAATGCGTGTGCGTCCTCAGAGCAAAAACTTTCAGTTTACGGTCATATTCTTATCTATAAATGTCACAGATTCACGTGAGCATTTCCATTTTTGCATAAAGGTCCGTCCTGACAGCCTGTGTTAAGTTTAAAATACGAATGAGCGCCGGGCGCGTGCACGCGCGTCAGACAGACGGAGCACAGATGGAGACAATTAAAAGACTATTCAGCGCAAAAATATCCATTGTGCTGAAATATCTGTTGTTGAAAGTTAAATTAAGGCATAAAAGTCAACATGCCGTGCGAGTATTTTATGAGAGTAGGAACTATTAAAGATAACAGCGTGTAATTCTGAATATAAATATCAGACGCTTCATAGCAGCCTTATTACAGGATAAATAAATGACACATGACTGTGATCAAAGTGAACGCACGTGTGTTCCTGCAGAACATTACTCTTACCTGTTGGTTAACACGGAGTTTGTGTTTTTATTCCTCTTTATTATTATTACAATTTTTAATAGAGATTTAAACTACATTCACTATTACAGTGCTTAACACATTTATGTAAGGTTTTTAACAGATTATGTAAGGTTTGTGCCACTGCTGCTCTAAACTAACAGCATTGGTGATTACCAAAGTCATTTTTTAGCTTTCTGTATTGGTTAGTCCTCCAATATGCGTAAGCTCTTTAGTAACAGTAGTAGGCTATTTCTAATGCTATAATATAATTATTGCTGTTATCTATGAAAGAAAGGCAGAGCACTTCATGGTGGGTTTTTTTCAGATACCCAATTACAGTCAAAAAGTACATAATGGCAGCAAGAATGCAAGCTGTTGCAAGGCATAGGAGGCCATTTTTGTTATAGTGGGAATTAATACTATTTGGTTGTTTCAGTTTGTTATTTGCCCAATAAATGACAATAACATTTTTAGATTTATTTTTTTTTTGACAGATTCCTAAAATATTTGTGTTTTCTCTTTATTATGATAGGTGGTCTAATAAATTGTTAAGTACTGTATGTGTATCATTCAGTTGGCACATTTGTTTGAAAGACATTGGACAGAATGTGGAGTAGTGTGTTTTTTTGTCAATAAAATAAAATGTTTTTTTTTAATCCGATTAATCGAAAGAATAACCGGCCAACTAATCGATTATTAAAATAATCGTTAGTTGCAGCCCGACATTTGAAAGATTGTTGATGCCCTTAAAGCTCAGAAATCACAGTTTCCAATTGTTTGGTGACCTGATTAGGAAAACAACCTTCAAGCATCCTGGATGGATAATCTCGTTGCAGACAGAGCACTCCATAAGCATCATGTTGAACTTGTCCTCCTCATTCTCTACTGTGTCTTCTTTCCCAGCCTCTCCGCACACCAGACACACAGCAGTGTGAGGTAGAACAGGCTGCAAAACACAAAAAGAATGGCTATTAGTTCCTCCAGATGTGCCATTCAGCAGATCAAGGGTCAAATCTGATGATGAGTGCCCAGACTGACCGCTATGCACTGTCTCATGATACAGGACTGCTTCATGCGGCCTGGTCCACCAAACTTCTTCATGTCTTTGCAGAAGTGGCACTCGCCACACTCTTTGCGCGTACATGCCTCGCACTTCCTGCAGCGTGTCCGTCTGCGCCGGGCACTAGATGAACCGCGACTGGACGAGAGCTTCACTCCTCCTGCTGTCGACCCTGGAGCAGCCGATGGAGACGAGCCCATCTTTGCTTTTGGCCGATTAAGTGGCCGTGGCTGAAACATATAGAACCACAGAATTATTTATCCAAGAGCCAAAGGAAAATGAGAAGCAAGATTAAGCTTTTCTCAACCCGTTTTACATGTAAGGAATTATTATTAATTTTCATTACATTTATATAGCGCTTTTCTGGGCACTCAAAGCACTTTACATAAAAGGGGTGGGGGGATCTCCTCTACCACCACCAGTTTTATGTAGCATACTTAACATATTTGGAAACCAGAACATGATGAACATTACCGGTTTATGAGCTGCTTGCTTGCTGACTTTAACAGTAACGAAATGCAATGCCACATAGTCAAGGGAATGCAAACATAATGAACACAAACCCATCAACTTTCAGACTCCACACTCTGAAAGTGAGTTCATATGGTTTAGATTTAGTTCAAATTGTTTATATGCCCTCAAGGCACTTTAAAGAAAAAAATTGGAGAACAGAACATGAGAATGCATTTTTACTACTCTGTGAATCCCGATAAAATCTGCCCACAATGTCAGTCAAGTAAAGTTGGAGGACATTCCCTGTTGTTATTAACTCGGGAGTCAATTAAAGAACAATAAGTCAGGATACAGCTGCAGGAACATGTATTAAACCAGCCAACAAATATTATTCCTAACAACATTTCTTGGTAAACGTAAACTGTGTTTCCTTAGAAACACAAATATTCCTACACGGATTTAGCTGTGTTATGCAACAGAGGGGAAAACAGCAGCAGTAGCAGGAACGTCAGAATGAATGCATGTTTGTATTTGCCATTTGATCTCCTTAATGTGAAGCACTTTACATTATTGATTCTGTTTCCTGATTGATTTTTTTTATAGAGCTTTTATTCATCTTGCATGTTATTCTTGGCCATTAGGCTAAAACAGTGCAATTAGACTATAAAATCACAAATAAGCTTAATACATACATACTTCTAAACTCTCACGCAAGTCAAAGGGAATTATTCTTCAAAGAGCTATATCCCACATCCCATGGGTTGCCATGTCCCCATTACATCAAGCAGAAGTCATGCCTGTCCCAGCACCCACAGCACGAGTTTCCTACGGGACCATGGGATGATTGATGAGAATGAATCTGGCCTCCACCCTCTTTATGAACCTTCGTAATGGAGAGGAAAACACGAACAATCACATTAGCCAGAGGGGGAAAGTGCAACCCGTCCTCCTCAATAGGTACATTTCTTTTAAACAGCCTAAGTGGATTTCTCTGCCCATGAGAGCTGAGATTAGCTCTTCAATCCGAGTCAAAAGTCCTGATTTCACAGAGCTTTGAATTTGATGCTTGTAGTGGAATTGATTTTCGCCAAGCACAATCTTTCCTACATGGACAGAATGAAATAAAAAGAAACAACAAAATACTGTTGAGTTCTTGAAGTTGTCTACAAACATCAGAAAGCAGAAACTGCTGTTTCACAATATCTCAGATGTGATGTTTTATGAAACTGAGTTTGGAGAAAAACAGAAGCACGAATTCAAGCATGTGGTCAGCAGAGCCGGGGGAGAGGGAGACTGCCAGTGGGAAAAACATCCAGAACCAAATCTAATATCTCTAGTTAATGTGTTAGATGTCGTGAGTTTGCGATTGTAAGAGCTGCTCAGATTAAAGCCCAGATTAAAGACAGGACGTTGAAAATAAGTTAAACGTCCCACAAGACCACCACCCAAAATCAAAGGTTCCAAGCGGTAGTCAATACACAGAGCTGTAGTTCACTGACAAGCTAGGCAATATCGCAGATGAATCGCATTCGATTATGAATAAGATACGGCGTAGCTTGTCAGTGAACTACGGCTCTGTATTAACTGCTGCTCCATTTGAAAACAGGTGATGGAGATTTACCGCCAATCACGGAGCCGGCTTTACTGACGAGATGCGCATGAGAATCGCATGCGATTAATTGCACAGCCCTAGTTGGCTGTGTATAAATGTGTCATCATTATATTCATAGTTTATCCTCACTTAAATGCACATTTTGTTATTTTGATATCAATCAAAATGTTCTGAATAAATACAAATGTTCAGAGCAGTTTTTAGAAGCCAAACAGAGGAGACTTGTCAAGTTTCACATGATTTCATTGTTAAAATATAATCTTATCAAAGTGAGAAAATATTTCACTTCTCATTGTGAAACCACTGAAATAAGAAAAATGTATAAACAGATTGCTGGACATCGTTACAGCAGCTTGCTGACAAGGTCAGAAATTAAAGACTATTCATATAAAAACTGCTGCAGAGATGGAAGATCTCTAAAACAGGATTACTGTAGAAATTAAGGGTAGACATGGATTTTGATGCTTGCGGTCTGGTATAGGTGTGTGTGCACAAAAAAAACATATCCATGGTAAACATACACAAACAAGCTGACTCAAGCACTTAGCACTTTGTGATACCATCATTAAACCAGATGTAATTGTCCAACTTGTTAAGAAATCGTGTCAAAATAAAAATAATAATTAAAATGATTCGGCAAAATAACAGCAAAGTTCACAAATCACACCCAGGTGCATTACAATGGCACATTTAATTGGTAGGGTGTGAAGATACACTTGATATTTAACACTAAACTCACAAAACTGGATGAGGCAGATATCAGCAAAATAAAGCCTTTTCACTGGGGTGAAGAATATCACAATACAAAAACAAAAACGAATGCAAATGTTGCAGGACCAGCAGCAACGACCAAAAAACTGGAGATTAACTAATAAAACAAACAACTAGCTTGATCACTACTGCGCCCCTGAGAAAGTCTCTTAAGTTAGTAAATCATGTGTTTAAGGTAAAAGTGTCTAAAATAGTGCTTTGCTGCTATTTCCGTTGCTGATATTATACCAATACTGATAACCAATAAACACAATTCTCTAATAGTTCACTAATAGCTTTTCAACGATGACCTGTGTAGAGGTCAGCCCTCAAATAGCATCCAAGACCAGATGTGTTGATGTAAGATCTGATTTCCTGAAAATGACATCTGATCCAGGATCAGTATAAACCTACATGTTCATAACTACAGGTCCAGGACTAAATATGTTCCCAGCAGGAACATGTCTGAACTGTTTTTACGCACGTCGAATCTTTGTCCCGCCCCTCCCCCATGCGCTCATCTTGTAGGACCGGCTCAAAGAGGCCCTTGTTGGGCTGTGGCCAAAACGGTTAAAAATATCCTGGAAATTGAGGAAGTTGAAGAACACAATGATCTATACAAATATCTGAAATGAGTGGCGAGAGTAAAAATATAGGTACGCAATCAGACACACATACTCTTTTACAAAAGCCACAGAGATGTATTTCATCCTAATGATGAATGATAAAATGATAATAATCTAGCAGCTGCATCCTTTCCTCAGTGGCGACAGCATTTGGGGTGAAATGCATTTGTATGTTTTCAATAGAACAGGAATACAAAAGGATTCACTGGAAGAGAATCAAAGATTCGCCCAACCGCAAACATAAAACAAGTGATGGGAGAGTCTCACGTGGGCAGCCACACAAACAGACATATGCAAAGTATTCAAAGAGCGCACACGCCTTCGAAACCCGGCAGTGTGCATTACAACATCAACGGTGACTGTTAGAAAGCATTTGTAGCTGCTAACATCACATGACAGTAATATTGCAGCTTCCACATATGTAGTGTCACTGATTTCACTTTCATCTGCAACTCATAAAAGTACCTAACAAAACCTTACAGCATCAAGAAATGCTAGTTTAGGTTCATGGTTCACCAACCTGCTGCGATATTCATTCACGTTCAAGGAGTAAAATGGAAGAAATGTGACATCAAAGTGGATCAAAATGAGCACCAGTATTAAAACTGAACTCGTGTGCTAGTCATGTAGTTATCAGCGGTCACCATAAACATTTCTGACAGCTCTGACAGTTCCCTCATCACATGTACTTCAGTTACACATGCAAATACACACAAATAACAGCTGCATGCAACCTTTCGCATCTCCTTTTCTTAAGTCTAATGACCCGTAGGTCTGGCTCAACGTTACTACCTGTTCAGCATCCGAGTTCTCATAATCCTCATCGTCAGTGATCAGCGACATGGCCATGGCTCTTAGAGTCCTTTCTGCGTTTTGCTAACTGACATGGCTGCAGCTCTGGCTTGCTACTGGCTGAGAGATGGCACAGCCCTCCCTTCTGTTCCTCAGCCATCAGAGCACACAGGCTAGAGCAAGACATGCGCATCAATATGCAGCAGGGAGATTTCCAAGAAGTGGGAGGGGAGAGGAGAGCGGCAGAGCCAATGGGTGTGCAGTATGCAAAACAGGCTCTTTAGTATGCGCCAATACAGCTTGGACACGGCCAATAGGAAGCGAGCATGCAGAACAGAAAGGCTACATGTTCAAAGAGGGTCATGGGGTAAAGAAGAGAGGCCAGTTGGGGCAGTATAAGGACAGATGGTATTTAATCACAAAAGACAGACACAATGGAGGCAAAAATTCAGCAGCTGGGCTTTCAGTCGTCGAGACAGTTTTAGTGTTGTGAAGTGGTGGTGGGAGGGGGTAAATAAATACTTTCAATAGGGAAATAAACTAAAACAAGTCTATAAGTGCAGGTTTGGTCAGGTCTAATTCTGGGGGACTGGCAACACTTCCCTTGTCTCTGAAGCCGATTCATTGTTCCAGTGAAATATGAATGCAAAGTTCCGCTTTGCCTTTTTTAAATACAGACATTGAATCATATTTCCACAGAATCTGCCTCAATTATTTCAGTAGTACAACAAAAAAATCTTCTAAACATTCTTAATTTCAACATCAACCATAAATCAGAAGGAATGGGGACAGCAAAACCTTCATAACACATTTTTCTCCTTATCTGTCTCAGTGTTAAGTATAATTAACTGATGACATTGTTAAAGAATCTTGCTCGGCCACATCCTAATGTTTTTAATCACTCTGTATATCCATTCATACCTTGCCTGTCTTCTTCGGCCAGCATACAATAGGAGAACCAGTGATGGCCAACTTTGGATTGTCATCTGCGTGTTCCTTTAACACAACCTGTTTAAGAAGCACACAAGAAACAAAACATTTTAAAAAGACAACATTTTTATTGTATTTTATTTTGTTTATTTATTGATTCCTATTGTTTTTAGTTTTTTTTTTTACAATAATGAAAACCGAAAGCATTTCAATTATATTGCTTTATTATTTATAATATAATACAAAATAATTGTATATTTTAGAACATATTTTAAATATTTAAATAAAATAAACAGATAACAGTATATTTCAATAGACCTTTTTCTGAACGCGGAAGTCTCACCCGACTAGAACGGTGCTTTACATTTCTGGTTTCTAGTCACATTTACATATTTTCCGAGCCGATAATATAATGTGAAACCTTTGAAAATTATTTGAAAAATAATTTGGCACCATTGTTTCATCACTTTACAGTGTCGCAATGACCGTCTTTTTGCAGTAAAGGACCAATCATGGTTTAATGAGTGGGAAGATGACATGAAGCGACGTGAGGTTAGCTGCATTGAAAACAGATGAGCGCACATACAACTCCCGATCAGGGCGAAGTTCACGGGATTTTGTCCACAGAATGATAAAAGCAAACATTATTTTAACAAATGTTTTATTATTTCACACTCGTAGAATGTGTACATACATTGTGTATTGATAGCTGTAAGTATGTCTAATAGTACACTGAGTGTACGGAGTATGTGTATATTGCACATTGTCATCTGTATAATTCTGTAAATATGTACTGTCTTTATGAAAATTGTTTCTGCACAGTCTGGAGCACGCTCTCAAGAATTTCACTCAAGGCACATGTGAACAGACAAGACAAATGACAAGTGGAAAATGTATACAGACCTTCACGTCATCTAGCAGTGCCTGTGGATCCTCGATGCCCTCTGGAACGCATTTCTTTGTCTCCGGAAGGGATTCCAGCTTCTCCACCAAGGCCTTGAGTCCATTTAGCTCAAACTCTGTCAAGTGGGTCCATTTGCCAGAATGTTCTGTTCCAGGTGAGCCAGACGGAGTCTTGGGACACTCTGAAGGCAGGGACTTTAAGCTGTCTTCAGAATCATTGGCCGGGGATTTGAAGGTCTGATAGGGAGGGACAGCTGAGGAGGGCTGGGTCGTCCTCTCTAACCTGGTCTCACACGAGTCCTCCTCCATGTCCAGCCGAGGAGCAGAGACGAGACTCTCGGTTACAAGCTTGGGTTCAGCTAAATAAAATCAGAAGAGAAAACCAAAAATGTCATCAATCACCAAAAAGTTACACAAAGACCAAAAGACAGAGACAGAACAAGTCTAGGAATCATCTTCATAAATGATGGTATGAGTGAAATAAGGAAACTGAGTACATGAGAACTTATATGTAATTTCTGAGATTGAAAATGCAAAGAAGGTCTCACTTAGTAGATTGGCTCACGACTAGTGGAGTTCAGTGAAGGTGATTAAAATGGATATTCACATAAACCCTCTCCAATACAAATTGATGGATTATTTCTCCACACTCAAAGTTAAAAATCAATCTGTGCAGATTGCTATAGTTAAGTTATATTTCTTCCCACTCCCACCCTGCACTTTTACGTTTTGTCCCACTCCCATGCACAAATCCCACAGGTAGAGATCTATATGGATTTTCAGTCTCATTTCTGTTTGATTCAGTTTCGCTCTGTGTCAAAGACTATTTTTTCCAATTTCCACACACAATGCTTCTGATCTCACCTTGTTGCATTTGTCACAGGAGTTGCTATCCTAGCTATCTAACCCCGTGCCTGTAAATAGTTAGTTTTTTGCTGTGCAATAGACTAATAACATTCTATACCTAAAACATCAAATACATTTAAGCAACTTTGTTATTTTATTTTTTGATACTTATATTTATGGGAACGAGTCATTTTTTATTCTGCTTCCCACGCATACATCAGTATCTTCCCTTAATACACAAGCACTTGGCAATTCAAAACTGGTTTCATTTATGACTTAAGCCTGGTTTGGACAAAAACTGCTATTAGGTTGGACAGAATTAAAAGGCATTTGCTCTGACAGTGATTAATTTGCAGTATGTCACCAAGTTGCTGTTCTTTTGGTTGCTTCACCATCTGCGCTCCCAATAGTAGCTGCCAGAGGTGGGGGCAAGTCACACATGTTCAAGTCTCAAGTCACAGTACAAACAAATCAAGCAAGTCAAGTCCTGATAAGGGTCAAGTCAAGTCACAGTATCAATCAGGAACAAATATATTTGGTCAAGTCAAGTCTCAAGTCACTGGATCTCAAGTCCAAGTCAAGTCGAGTAATTTTCTTTATTTAGCCAAGCAAGTCACAAGTCCTTAAATGTGCCACCTCTGGTAGCTGCCACATCATATTACTGTGCATTAGCATAAACTTGATCATGTTGCATTGCCAACTCTCTCCATTACTTGAAAACGACTTCTGGTTAGGTTTATCCTTGCAAATTGCTGTCAGTTTAGCCAACTCACCAGCGTGAACGCAGAACTCCAGGCTGAGGTACGAACGTCTGGTCAAGCAGTTCACATACCTCTCCAACACATACCAGCACATCTCACAGAAGAAAGGGTAGCGGAATTTGGAGTGCACCTGAAACAGATATACAACGAATTAACACTATTACAAGAATGCTTTACAATAAGGTTCAATTTGATAACATTATTTCATGCTAACAACTGACTTTTCTAACACTGCTAAAAATTCTAACAAGGGACTTAAACAGTATTTATATATTTAAAAAAAAAAAATAATAAAGCTCCAAGTTTGGTTTGTAGGTTTTCACAATTTGGGCCAACATTTTATGATGATATATCAATATAAATATAATAATGATGATTTTAAAATTATTTTATAATTGCATTATATTATATTTTTATAATTATTATTGTTACCATCATCATCATTAGTATTCAAATATAATTAAAATGTAATAGTACAAAATGTTTCAATATTAATATTGTAATATTTTTGTAAATTATTAAAAATCAAACTTACTTAAAACTATATAATTTCTTTAAACAGTTCCACGCTGACACGTGGCATGTATATTGATTTAATACATTTGATTTGATTTGATTACACGGCAATATTGTGATTTCGGTTTTATTTTGATTAATCTTGAAGCCCTAATTTCTACATGAACTAAACAAATTTTAAGTTTTCAAATTGTATAAATTGTCACAAATTAATATATGATGAATAAACACATTATAAATTAGCATTAACCTAGATTTAAAATTGACCATTCATTGTTAGTTTGTGATGCGTAATATAAAACTAAACTATTATAGCTGGCTTCATAATAGATGGCTCTTGCAGTATGAGAAAAACGACAACATAACTAAGATGCTTCTCATGCATGTATCTTTCCATTCCGGCTCCTCTCCAGGGAGGAAACTCACATTCTCAGCGTTATGAAGGGCTTGTGCTCTCATTCCCTCATACCTCCTTCAGCCAGTGCTAAATTTAGAGCACTGCATTAATGCAGCCCCTGGAACAACACAGCCAGTGCCACGATCTGTCTTCTTCTCTGCCTGCTCTGTCTAGCAAATCTAAAAATAGCTCTAAGCCCTGCAGAGACATCAAAGTCTCCAGGAGGTTCTGCTAGCAGAAAGAGAGCGACTGTAACTGGTTTGTCACAACACATCAAAGGTGTCCAGTGCTGTCGCTAAAACAGTCTTTTAACTGTCAGTAACTGAGCCAATCAGAAGTGAGAGGATGAGGTCGTGTTTTAGGCCCAGTCCTCTCAAATATATGCAGGTTGGGTTCACACTCTGACCTTGCCTGTCATTGGTTTTGGGTGTTATTTATACACTATTATAGTATTTTACTTTTACATTTTCAGCTTTCATTTTAGTTTTAGGAATTTTGTTATGTACTTTTGTAATTGTTATTCAATATTTCTAAATAGCTTACATTTTTTAATTCAGTTTCACTAATTTTAGTACTTCAACAAACATTTATTTCAGTAAGTTGCCAGGGCAATACTTAAAACATGTCATTACATTTTTATCTAATAATACATTTTATTTAAATTGCCAAAAATATTTTTAATAGTTTGTTTTAGTTAACAATAACAACACTGGTTATGGAAAGGTTCTGGTTGTACTTATAATTAGATTATATTACATTTTATAATACTCGTAATTAGACTAGTTACATTTTATTGATTACATATTATGATTATATTACATTACAAACACATTCAAATGCACAAATGAACAATTTCTTATTTAAATCTAATGAAGTGATTCCTTTTTTTTGTCAGCTGAAGCTCTTTCACCTAATATATTTCCTTCAAGTACCCCTGATATTTTAAGGTAATAAGTTATTAAGTATGACATTTGCATGTTTACGGTTCTCTGGCCTTGGTTAATGGTCACATGGCATGCAGGTACACAAATAAAACATTTCATCTTTAGTTATTCTTTAGTATTTTGATGATACACAATTATTTAATTGTACATTTTTTATGATTTGATTAGCTTTTCATTAAACTCAAAGCCCCTGCAGTCTCTTCACGAACCCCAGTTTGGGAAACTTTGACGTAATGTTTAATGCACTTCATGTTGTTAATAACAACAAATATATATATTTTTCTTTCTCTTTGTATTTTATATATCAATATGGTACAAGATTATCCTATTTAATCAGTGTGATTAACAAGTTAGGTCAAAAGTAATCAAAAAGTAGTCTGATTATATTACTTCAAATGTGAAATGTAATGTATTCACCGTTAATGACTACAATTTTTGTCACGTAATTTGGAATCAGTAACGCACTACAATTTGCAAGTAATCTACCCAGCACTGTGTACAATATACTCATAAATATTATAAATAAAAACTTCTGAAAGATGCGTATTGATTAGAATGATGCATCCAATTAAAAAGACAAATTCTTAAACACTGACTGATAAATCATCAAACAATATGCTTTATTTTTTAAATAAATAAATGCTTTACCTTTGTTCTGTTCTCAATTTCGTAGACAGTGAGCTGCATGGGAATGTTAAAACTGTGTAAAATATTCCCGCCAAACACCAGGGTGTCCTCTGGAGTGTAGACGGCATGGATCCAACCTACACACACGAGAACAAAAACATGAATGCTCAATTTCAGGAAAGAAGATGATTTACGAGGGCTTAAAAGTCTTCTGCTCTCAAATGTCATTCTCCGTTCTGCAATTTATGTATGTCACTAAAGTCAAACTTGCCGCTATTTTTGAATCCGAATGCAAATATAAATGACATTTTAGAGCTTTAGTGGAATAATTACTTATATTTCAGTCGGTTCCTCACACACAGCTATTGTATGACTTTATGAACCTTGGAATACAGCACAAATGTCATAGGCATGGCTTTTATTGTTCTCTTTAGAGCTTGACGGACATGATCATTGACCAAGAACTGTTGTTGTATTGAAAAGCTTGCTAAGGATTCTGCAGAATTTCTCTTTTTGTGTTTCACAGAAAACAGCAGGTGGGTTTAGTACGACATGAAGGTGAGTAAACAGTAACAGAAATTAAATTTACAATGCAGTATTTGGAAGACACGTTTACCCAAAGTTACTTTCATTGGATTCAAGGTGCACATTTCATCAGTTCATGCATTCTCCGGGAATTGAACCTATGACCTTGGCATTGCTACTGCCATCCTCTTCCGTTTTCCTTAAATATATGCACTCAAGCTCAGTGCGTCACCTGAAGGGATGAAGAACGTGTAGCCCTGTTTCAGCTCTACTCGCTGGCAGCCGTCTGAACGGTCACCCAGGAAGATATCACTCTGTTTGCCTGACAGCACCCAGTCCTCAAACAGAGACAGATTGTGTGGGCTTGGAGGAATCAGCCAGAAGACCTGGACAACGAGAGAGAGAGAGAGAGCAATGCAGGTGTGATTCTAAACTGGGATATGGTTTTACTTCTTTGAAATGAATAATTCACAAACTCGTGTCAGCATTAATCCTTTATGTGCAAGTTATTTATCTCATCCATTTATTCACAAGCAGATAGTGTGGTTAAAAAGTCCATTGTTTTCATTTATACCATGAAATAAATAAAGTACAAAGTTTTAGGACATTAAACATTAACATGAAAACAAAGAAACAATGACATACACTTATGAAGATTTCTAGGTGGCAAGTGTGAAATGTTCACTTACATTCTTGATCATAATAAAATCTTTAATACAAAACTGTATTAAATAATACAAATTCAACAAAAAAAGACTGACTTAAGCAGACATATATAAATTGGAAATCATCAGAAAGTTTCAGGATTTCTAAAATAAAATAAAAACATTATGACATAAAATGAACAATGCTTTATTTCTAGTCTGCTATTTTTAATTTCTTAGCTAATTTTAAATTGTTACTAATAATATTTTATTTGCTAATAATAAAATGTGGGTAACACTTTATATAGGGCTGCAAAAAACAATTATTTTGATAGTCGATTCATCTAATGATTAATCGACTAATCGTTGATTATTTCACTGAGTAATCAATGGACTTTGATTGATTATTCAGCTTTTGCAATTACTTAAAATATTGAGTTATACATATTCTAACAAATAAATAAATGTAATCACTTCAGCTTTTGAAAATCATATGTGACCCTGGACCACAAAACAGTCATAAAGGTCAATTTTTTTTATTTTATTGAGATTTATACATCACCTGAAAGCTGAATAAATAATTTTCCCATTGATGTATGGTTTGTTAGGATGATAAAAACATCACAATAACCCACAAGTAATCCACACCACTCCAGTCCATCAGTTAACAGTGGCCGAGATACAACTACTAATCTGGAATCTGAGGGTGCTAAAAAAAATCTAAACATTGATAAAATCACCTTTAAAGTTGTCCAAATGAAGTTCTTAGCAATGCATATTACTAATACAAAATTAAGCTTCAATGGAACATGATCTTTACTTAATATCCTAATGATTTTTGGCATAAAATAAATATTGATAATTTTGACCCATACTATGTATTTTTGGCTATTGCTACAAATATACCTGTGCTACTAATGACTGGTTTTGTGCTCCAGGGTCACATATGTAATTAATTACAATTATTACACAATAAATTGCTAAAATAAAGTTTCATTAGTTAACTACATTAGTTAACATGATCTAATAATGAACAATAATTCTACAGCATTTATTAATCTCAGTTAACAGCATTTACTAATGCATTGCAATTTATTGCAACATGTTAATTGATTGCATTCTTAGTTAATGTAAATGATTCGCATTTGGCATTATAAAATCATGTTTTGAGTTAACTATAGTATAATAATGTAATGTCTGCGAGTGAATCTGTGTTAACCAAAGACTGTAATAGAAATAAATAACACCATACTGTTACCGTCATTATAACACCTCGCCTAACCACAAAACCAATCTGTCACTAACATGACATTTACTATATTTGGGGGTCGATCCTTAGATACAGTGCTATCGTTGTAATGGAAATAAGTTACTACCTAAATTAGATAGTGCACCTACTTTTTTACAAAACAAACTTATTAGCTAGATTCTCAGATTTTGAACTCATGACTGACCTAATCATCAACAGGACTCTGACCTTTGTCACAACCTTCTTAAGAACTGTACATTGAACCCAATGTTTAAAATTTACAGATGAGAAATCATGAGAAATCTATCAAGTGAAAACAACTTTCTCAATTGCAGGTTTGAATTGAACCGATGTGCACACACTTTAAAATGGAACCCTCTGTGTTGTGACTCGATATTTTCATGGTGGAAACAGAGATTGTCACTGAAAGTCTAGTGGGTGACAGTTGCTTAAGGTAGTTTGGTTTGCAGAGATCAAAGATTGATCTAGCTCAGGACTGTTTTGATTATCATAACCCTATAAAAGGTATTTTAAGAGAGATATGTGTTGTGAATAAAATAAAATAAAGCATCTCATCACTTACCTTTATTTTGTTTCTTATCCATATGACTTACAAAATTAGACGTTAGGCAGAATGTGTCATTCAGTTATTTTTCATATTGCTAATTAAATGGTGATTAAGAGAGTTTATCTTGTCATCTCATTTTGTGTGCCAAATATATCTATTTATATAAATTAATTAATTTAATTCCCCAACTAATACAAATATTGTATCATTAGCTAGCTCCACACTGGAGAGCTGCTTTATAACAGAAAATCAAGTAATTCTAACTGAAAATGACACTATTGCATAAAGTACTATAGAAATAAACGTGATGTGACTGCTTTACTGAAGTACCGAACTTAAGAGCTCATGCAAACATCACTTTCTCACCGCTGTCAGTTTGTGTTGTTTAAACTGTTGTTTATTGTGTTGAGAAGAAAACGCTGTGCTCTAGTATAAAGCGCTGTGTGTGTCTTCTCTTGAACTGCTTCAGAATTACAGTCTTGCGCTACAGCTCCACGCTGGTCAAACCGCAGTATTGCATTAGGTCGTATGAGATCAAACGACTACTCGACAACAGACATATTTCTCGACAATTTTTTACTGTCGACAATGTCGACTAATCATTTCAGCCAGTTAATGCATTACCTAAAAATGAGCAATACATTTGTTACAGTATTTATGAATAACTGTTAATGTTAGTAAAAATAAATACACCCGTTCATTGTTAGTAGTAGTAGTAGTGATATCTTTGTGTGTCCCTTCACGTCTCATAAACAGACAATTTATATAAGACATCATGACAAACACAACAAAACCAGAGCATTAACAGTACACCATTTCTTCATATATTAAAATATAATATTTCAAATTCATGGTACACTTGTATCTCTATGTTTCAAATAAGTGTTTGCAATCAAAACTGCATTTGAAACAAAAGATCTTAAAGCTCTAGCAGCACTATAAGGAAGGGAGCAGTTCAAATTCTGGGTAGAACAAATATGAGATGTATCATCTAAAATGTGTTACTACAATTATTATTCAGTTCAAAATAAAATTGTAAAAGCATTTTACTAATGGTCTGGTCTCAGACATTTGTATGACTAAATATGTGAGTAACTAAGCTGATAACCTTGCGGTTTCTTTGCAAGTGAAATAGGTTCAATTCTCTGGTGAAAGCAGGAGTATTACATAACAGGGATAAACTCCTACAACTCTTCCTAGAAGTTCCTTTAGTCATACATGTGTCACTCTCGTCTTTCTTGCACACGCCAGCACTCTTGTTTGACCTTTCTGACCAGATATTATTTGATACCCTCCAGCAAACACACACACACAAGCACCATTTCTGCTGACGCCGCAGCCCCAGCAGCGATGCAACAATGCAAACAGGGAAGAGATTCATTTACAGGCCCTCTAGATACCTGATCTTAACAGATCACTCCTGCAGAAAATCATTATTGCTTTGAAAGTAATAGCATAAACAAACCGCTACCCCCAAGTATGGACAATAATAATAGTAAAAGCACTAACTATCCATCACTTACCTTTCTTCCTTTGAAGACATGGTACCATACTGATGTGCCGCCAAAGTCGATGTGGAAGTCAGTGAAACAGCCTTTTACACTCATCAGACAGTATCTACAGAAAGACAGAAACAGGGAAAGTACAAGGGTGATTCACCACATCTGCATAAATAAAGAAGAACGATAAATCCCTAATGTGGTTTCTAAGTCCTCACAAAAAAGACTATTTGCAACTGGGAGTAACCACAGCATAGGAATGTTCAACTCCCAACTCAAAATGAATATTTCCTTCAAAACCATGTACAGTGGAATTTCCCCTTCACAATCAACAGCATTATCAAAGCACAGCACAATATTATGACTTCAAAAACATAGTTTCGGTTTTATTTTGAGCATTAAATCAAGGCTAATTTCTCTCTCGGAGCGTACAGAAGGATAGTCACAGATGTGGGTTTGTTTCAGATAAAGCCGTCTCAGCAGCAGAACAGGGATGGAAGCTATTTGCAGCTTATGCATTCGTCATCCGCAGCGTTTAGCAAGGAGCGAAATTAATCAAACCCCAAACTGCTTCGGTGTCTGGTTAAAATCTGCCCCACGGAGCCGGGAAGAAGAAGAAAGTGAAGAAATCAGTCAGTCCTAATGAGCAAAAGACATCGCTCTCCGCAGGGCATCGTGCACTAGAGAAATGATTAGGCATCAATTTAGGCGCAAACCCAGATGCATGAGGGCCTGAGAAATGAGACTTCTAAATTTAGGGTCACCAAAGTATGGATCCCACGACGGTTAGACATCTAACTGACAGGTTAATTATTACCAGACGGGTTGGCATGCGGTATCTTTGCCCATCAGACTGTGCCAGCTGACGTTCTGGCAGTGTAAATGTCAGATGATGTCACTGGAGATGACATTATACATTACAGCATCAACAAACAAGCTCATTGAGCACTCTGGATCCAGATGTTTTCCATAATACAAACAAGGCAAACGCACTCATTGACTGCAGGCTGCAGAAGGCAACACTAGGATACCTTGCAACCTGAACCCTCAGAGGTTACATCCTAGAATTGGAGCTCTTAGATGAAAGGTTATAAATAAATAATCATTGACTACATAGTAGGACTAATAATGCAGTCTGACCGATTTTATGGATTACAAGCCTGTTTTCACTAAGATCATTTTTAAATTCATAATTTTATAAAAAAAAAGTTTAACATTAAAATACTTTTTTTATATATATAAAAATTACCCAATATGATACCCCCAACATATTAATATAATTTTAATATTAATTTACACACACATATATTAATTTATATATATTATAATGCATTCAAAACAAATGTTACATTATGAAATGTTATTTTTTAAATTTTTTATTACTTTAATATAAAAATGACCCCTATGTGAAATATATTAATATAATTTTTATATTAATAAAAAATGATTTATTTTTAAAATAATCTTAAAATTAGTTTTTAATAAATTAATTTAAGATTATGACATTTTATTATAAAACAAATATGTATAACTTTAATATAAAAAATTACCTCGTGTGCCATTTTTATTAATATTAATACAAAATTATTTAAATATTAATAAAATAATCTGAAATATTTTTGTTTTATATTTTATTTGAAAATATTGCATAATATTAATAAAAAGGTACCCCATGTGAAACAGTTAACATATAATATTATACATTATATTTCAATAATATAATATTTAAATCTGACTCTTATGGTTGTTCACACCTCTTATTTTTGTGCAGAATTGCATTTTCAGGCTACTTGAGCAGCATTTCATATTCTATAACCATATGCATGAATAATGACACCAAAGCAGAAAGAAATGCAATTGATAATTCTGTTACATGAACACAGATATCTCAAACGGTGTATTTAGAAACTAAAACGGTGAGCGTTGCAGCCTGTGTCATCCATCCCACAGAGAGGGGGATGACGCACCAAAGCAGTCAAAACAAAACTATAACCTTGATGTGCAAAAACACGCTGAGTGAGCGTTTAACATTTCTGAGTACACACGCAACCCTCACAAACATTTATTACACCAGACCGCGTAACCACCACACATTATTGGTCACCCTTTTATAAAAGTAGCAAAGAAAGTTGAGCAAACTATACCAAACCCTAACGGGACCTCTAAAGGATTATTTACATTATCACACCATAGTTTGCAGAGAAAAAAAAAAACACATACCCAACAGATGTTCAGCCCCATTTGAGGCACTTCGCCGTTCTGACATCTGCCCATGTGACTCAAAAGAACAGAACTGACCTGACTTTTAGCGCTGAGTTCTTCCTTTATACAAGAGCTCAATGAATAGAGAGTCAGGAGGAGAGAGGCAAAGGAAAAGTGAGATAAAGACAGAAAGAGAGCTAGAGTGGGCTTTCCTGTGCAGGAAATACTCCTATGCTGTACTCTGATTGGCTGAGGAGGATTCATAGGGATTCTGCAGCAGCCCGTGAGGATCCGCCTCTTCTCCGCATTAGAAGTGTGTGCTGCCTAGCAACCTGATAGAGTCACAGCCAGCTGCAGGCCAAAGAAATGCGCAGCATGCGCCGAGGACTGTGGGAAATGAGCACACCTCATCTTTGACTAATGCGGTATGTCAGAGAACAGTTTTCAGATTGACTCAAGCTTTGAGCGGTGTCTGAAAGCCAAAATACATCCTGAAGGGAAATCGGAGCAGACAGAAGAACAACAAAACCTTAAACGTGTAATACAACTATGTGCGCATTGAAACATGTGCATAACATTGCAAAAATTCCCCTCTCCAAATGCCACTGAGACTCATATCCAAGTTTTCTTCTTCTCTCCAGCTCTTTATTGCTATTTACAGAGCCTAACTTGTCAGAGAGACTGATTTCTCCGGATACACTCGGGGGAAAGCAATGACCTCTTTTCACATGTCTGGGGTTCTCAGAAGCAGTAGTTGTTATAGCTGGATAAACTTCTATAGTAGTGAACTACAATAAATATAATTTTAGCATTTCCTTTTGCTCTAATACTAACAACAACAATAAAACAATGGCATCTCCATTACTTTACAAAAGAGGCAAAATATTGAGAAATTGATTACGTCGGTCAGAAAAGCGAAAGATGACAAATTTGCCATCACTCCCTCAGCCTCTGTATTAGAAACACGCTCACAGCAGTATTTACTAGTATTTAACTAATTTAATGGCAAGATATTATAACACAAAGTGATACAAATATACCTTACATTTTTTAGATTGTTTAAAATGGTAATAACTGTGAAAATGGGTAATCACAGTCTTTGAAAAAAGTCCATTCCTAATGTTTTTCCAAAATAAAATGAATGATTACCTCTGAACTTTGGGATATTTCATCTCAGACATGACATTTGTGGCTTCGGTTTGTTTCTGTTTAAGATGCAGCGGCCACATATTGTCCACCCAATCCACCAGATCCACCTAAAGACGATCAGAAATACATTAACAATACAATACAACGACACAAAGGACGTTTTTAAATGCTTAACAACTAGATTTATTTGCAACAATAATTGAAGTTCCAACTTCCGCACTTTAATATTAACAGTTGCCCTTTGCATGTAACAATATCAGCAAAACCAGTGTTATTTTAGTATTATTGATTTATAGTTGTTATTAAAGTGTGTTTTTCCTTTTGTTTCATATTATTAATTATTTTTAAATATACAGTAATTCTGTTATGTGCTTTTGTCATTTTTATTAGTTCTGGTTTATTTAAAATATTTAGGTTTAATTTATTTTTATGTTAGTATTTATTTATTATAAAGCATCGCCAGGATACTCCATCTGCCATCAATGGTTCAATATGAATTTTAGGAAGTGACGAGAATACTTTTTGTATGCAAAGAAAATAAAAATAACTTTTTATCAACAATTCAGAGAGGAGAAGAATTGTTGAAAAAAGTTGTTATTTTTATTTTATTTCCATACAAAAAGTATTCTCGTCACTTCATGACGTTACGATTTAACCACTGATGGCAGATGGAGTATCCTGGCGATGCTTTTCATACTTTTCTGGACCTTGACAGTGTAATTGTTTGGCAGTCAATGGGGCCGTCACAAGCCTCCTGGTTTTCATCCAAAATATCTTAAATTGTGTTCCGAAGACGAACAAAGCTTTTATGGAGTTGGAACGACATGCGGGTAAGTGAATAGTGAATTAATTATCTTTTTGGGGTGGAGTATCTCTTAAACAGTGTCTTTTTAAATCATATTTAAATGGCAACTGTGTGTTTTAAAGAAAGTGAATTTGGAAAAGTGGCCAAAACAAATCTTACCACAGTGGGTCTCTTGATCAAATTCTCCAGTTTGGTGTGACTGAACTCCAGGCTGATGACGTTGAACAGCTTGTCACGTTCTTCCTCGGGCGTCTCATAGTAGCGGACAAACTGTGCCATGCTCATCTCGGAGCCCTTCTGTGTGCTAACGTCCATCACGTCAACACCCCGCCTGCTGCCTGAACATCCATCCATGCAGAAACAAACACTCAAAATGCTACTCCTGTCCATCATAAGTTCTGTCTTAGAAAGCTCTCTTTTAAATCCGTTTCTAAAGTAAGAATAATTATACTTTAATGGATTGAGGAACCTAGGAAGGGTGTTTCTGCCATGAAATAAACAAATACAAAATTGCAACTTTTTTCTTGCAATTCTGAGAAAAAAATGTCAAGAGTTGTGAGATATAAACTCACTAATATAGACATTTTTTTTTATTCTGACTTTTTCTCATTTAAAAAAAAAATCCTTCTTTCTGTTTTTATTCCGTGGCAGAACAGGCTTTCAAAAGGTACCTGATTTAAAATCATTATGAAAAGAAAGTTTAGGTTTTTTGAGTTGCAGTTGCATGGTATCATCACTAGAGGACGTAAAGGTTGTTATTAATGCATTTTTTTGTATTTTCGAAGGAGGTCTAGCTGTGAAGTTATACAACCGAGTTGAAACGTTTCGGATTCAACTGGAACCTTTATTTTCAAAAGAGTACAGCCAATAAATATTCCTTACTGTTTCTGACTTAAGATTAATCACCTTTTAATACACAGACAATTACAAAGTTATTTACCAGCAACATAAATCAACATAAAGGCCGTAAATCTGTGAATAAATACGAGGCTCAGACAGTTTATGTTCTTCCTCAACCCTAAAAAGGAGTAAGATGGGCTGTGTATAGGTGCATGACAGCATCAAATTCATCAGCTAATTAAACAAATGCATATGCACTCTTCATAATACCAGCATGCAGAACAGATATGGTGCATGTGTTTATAGTTTCATAATACAGCAGAAGAACATTGTCCTGTTCCTGCATTATGCAAGGCCTGATTAGATATTGGCAATATAAAACAGAGAAAACACAATAAAAGTCCCAGACAATGAAAATGAAAACTAAAGATTAACAAAGCATACAATGTTATCAAAATATTTTACTGCTTTTTGACTGAGTACAGTCACAATTAAATAAAAATAATAATAATAATGTAATAGTGTACTTACCAACCAAACCCTTGATTTCACTTACAGTAAATTCTGGATCCGGCATCCTGTAGCACATTAAACAATTCAGATGAGTGATTCACAATGTAAAATGTATAGAAATATGTGAAGTAAAACCATTTGACTTGCTCTTACCGAATTCCCAGTCCATCTTTAGCTTTAAATACGAGCGGAGTTCGCAGTGCCTCTCTTTGAACATATTCAAAAGTAAAATCTAGGATGGTATAAAAGTTAGACTGCGTTTAAAACCAAATCCCTGGAGAGCATATGAATAACATATTAATTATAACAGGCTACATCGCCAATACTTTAGACACACCTTATTATTCATTATTATTACATATGAATTCTGGACACTTGTTGGCTGTTTTTCTTCTCTATACACTAAAGCTAATCCATTAACAAATACCGTTTTAATTTTGTAAATAAATTATATGTACTGTAGGCACAATTTATACTTGTCAGCAAGATTAATTTGCTATTCGACATAGATATTTACATATTCCACAAGACAAAACTAAAAATAGAATTTAAACAAATGATCTTGTTCAAAAGTGCTTCATTGTTAAATGGATAGTTCACACAAAAATAAAAAAATGTGTCATCATATACTTACCCTAATGTTGTTCCAAACCTGTATGAGTTTCTTTCTGCTGTTTAAGACAAAAGAAAATATTCTGGAGAATGCGTGTAACCAAAAAGTTTCTGGTACCCATTGACTTCTATCTACAGTACTTCCCATACTATGGAAGTCAATGGGGCCCAGGCTACCAACATTCTTCAAAATATCATCTTTCATGTTCAACAGAAGAAAAAACTCATACAGGTTTGGTGCAACTTGAGAGAATAAATGGTGACAGAATCTTCATTTTTGGGTGAACTACGCCTTAAATATCAACCATTTAATGTCAAATTATGAGCAGTACAACTTATGTTTGCAGGTGCAGGTGCCAACAAGAGAACAAACCCCCCAATATTTAAGGATGTAATGAATATTAATAGGACTAATTAGCAATATACACACAAAGAAAGTACCTTTCCCCTCCATATACTGAACAAATTCGCTGTTGTATGAATTGCTGGCAAGTTTGTCCTCCACGCTGAAGCCCCTGATGTTTGTGATTTCCTCCACATCTGACAAGTCCTCGTTCTCATCGTACATCCTTCTGCAGATCGAGCGCTGGACGAAAACATGAACAACACATGATGAAGAGGAGGATGAAGAAAACCTGCCTCATGCTGTGCTCGGATGTGAGATATAACGCTGGGCTGGAATGTTATATCATTTGCACCAATATCAGATTCCATGATTAACATCCAGGCCTTAATCGTCGACCATCTTACAGCTGTTATATAATTAATAAATGTCAAATCAGCGGGAACGAGTCAAACTTCCCGATGAATATTAGACACGAGGATCGCGAGGCGGTTTCGCACGAGCGTCTGTATCCGGAGCATCTTGCTCTCTGTGTAATATTATGAAACATGTGTCCTTTCTTGTTTACAATTACGAACATATTGCATTTAACCTATTAATGTGGCGTACGTCGCTCTAATTCTCGTATCGCAGTGATTCGCCCCGATACAGGCCACTAAACACAATGCATATCGACGTGAGACTGAAATTTCCGATTTAAAACGAGTCTTCTTTGAGAGGACAGCTTCAACTAACGTTACACACCAGTTTGCGTCCGGATTCCGCACACGCCTCCATGTCCGAGCCTTTCGACCGTGTTTATTCCCTCAGCGACTTATTTCGACCATATTTAACGCGTAAAGTTGCGCACACTTTGATTGCTTGTATGGAAAACTAAGTAGGAACCATTTTTGTGAAGTGCACCGTGACGTCACGGTCAACAGAATCAAAACATTGCAGGAACGTCACGCGGATCGTGTTTATGAGGAGCCAAAACAATATCCGATTTTTTTCTGAGTATTTATCAGAATTTTTGGTGTTTTTTTATTTTAAACACAGAAATTGTTTTTTGAGGGAGTCAGAATTGCCGTTTCTTTCTTCTGTTTGGCACGCACGCGCTGCAGCTGCTATGCTCGTGCATATGTGCTTCATCAACAAGACACTGCTAGTGGAACAACAGTAGCTAAACATCTTTTAATATTACATCCACACGTTATAGCCTCAGTTACAGTAGAAATACGTATGCATAAAAGGCTCTCTTTAAATCACAATTATTTGGGACATTCTATGAAAATGTGTAAGGTTTATAACTGATAATATTGTCATATGTAATATCATTTATTTTAGTTAAAAAAAACTTATGTTAACCCTTTCACCAATAACTATTTAAAGTAATGAATAATAATTATTATTAATAATAATTATTATTATTATTGATGTATTATTAATTATTATTTAATAATTTATTAAAAATTAATTATTATTAATTATTATTAATAATTATAATTATTATTCGCATTATAATTATTATTAGTATTTAATTATTTACTAATTGCTTAAAAAATAGTTTAGACTAGTTGACATCAAAATGTTCATATTAGCTTATATTGCAATACATATGATACAAAAAGCAATATGTGACAAAGGTTTTTTAATAATGCATAATGATAACTAAAAATAAAAATATATTTTTATAGAAAAAAATTATAATAATAAAATATTCAAATTTAGCAAAATGTGAATATTTGCTAATATAGTAAGGAGATTTTTTTTTATGTTTTCAATTTTTTACAAAAAAAAATTAATAATGCGTAATGTTTACTAAAATTTTATTTTTTTTTATGAAACATAAAATATATTTTTTTATAAAATTAGGATATGTGCGTAGATATGAAATTACATTTTTTTTTTAAAAATAGCCATTTAAAAATAAGTTTACAATTATTATTATATTTTGTTAAGAAAGTATTCAAAGCAGAATATTCACCTACATCGAATCTGTTATGTTCACACACCAATAAGATAAATGATTTCCCAGAAAATTGGCAAAACAGCTTTGTTTGTTGTTAATTTTGTGGCAAATATATGTATCGTTCAGTTCCATGTGTTGTCGCGAAGGCTTGTGGGTAATGCCTCCGCGATGCATCCAGTTTCACTTGAGCCAGCCAGCTGACTGGAGATTCTCCATTAACCCAGCGCAATGCTCCGCTGAATCTCTCCGACATTCTCTCAATCTCTCTCCGCGCGGATGAACATGAGTCGGAACGAGCATTCGCTGCAGGCTCTGTCCTGGAGAAAGCTTTATCTGAGCAGAGCCAAACTCAAGGCGTCCAGTCGCACGTCTGCTCTTTTATCCGGTTTCGCAATGGTGAGTTGTTGTTCGCGTCTGTTTATTTAGTGCTGTGGATGTTCAGTTTGCACCGGCAGAATAAACACTGAGATGTTAAAGAGAAAGCGCGTGTTTAATAATGTTGTGTAAGCTTAAGCGAACATTTTGCTTGACTCGAGTCTATGATGCATCTGCAATCACAAACTGACAGCCACAGTTGTTTAGCTCCTGCTAATGCTCAGCTAAATACTGTACATATTTGCATGACTGCAGTTTTTACTTAGTGATGTTTATAAAGAGCATCACGAGAACCATAAAGATGGTTATTACCCGGATGCGGCAAAAAATCTCAACAACTTCTTAAGTCTTCTGCAGTGCACTTTAATTCAGTGCCAAACAGATTCTTGAGACCTCATACTATTTAATTAGCAAATGTATCACTTTAAATTCAGATTAGAATGTTCTTAAAACATAAATGCACGATTTGTTTAATGTTACTCTTATTTATTTGTTTAAAAAGTAATTGAGTATAAAAGCTTTAAAAAAAAATTATAATTACTAATAACACTTTTCAGATAGATAGATAGATAGATAAATATATATAGTATATATATAAATAAATATATTATATACACAATTATGTAAATGTTATTTAATTACATATTTATTACTAATAATACATAAATGGAAATTATTTTGTATAAAATTTATCTTTATTTTAAATTATAGTATATTACACTATTTATAGCTACCAACATTTAATATATTTTGAGATACATAAAATGATTTTGTCAGCACAGTAAAGTTTTCTGCCAAATGGTGTTGGAAATTGAATTTATGGAGTAGAGAATCAGTTCAAAAACTTTAGTTTTCTCATTATGATGACTGATATTAACAGTACAGTATTTGTTGGATTCAAGGGCTGTATTTTACCTGTGTTTTCCCTTCATTCCACAGGTGGCCATGGTGGAAGTACAGCTGGACGCCAATCATGACTATCCCCCAGGACTGCTCATCGCGTTCAGCGCTTGCACCACTGTGTTGGTGGCTGTCCACCTGTTCGCGCTCATGGTGAG
The DNA here is from genome assembly GCA_027422405.1 of Ptychobarbus kaznakovi. Classification (NCBI taxonomy): domain Eukaryota; kingdom Metazoa; phylum Chordata; class Actinopteri; order Cypriniformes; family Cyprinidae; genus Ptychobarbus; species Ptychobarbus kaznakovi. The sequence goes on along the minus strand of CM049796.1, from coordinate 4,369,727 downwards.
CACCTGCATCCTGCCCAACATCGAAGCGGTCAGCAACGTGCACAACCTCAACTCGGTGAAGGAGTCTCCTCACGAGAGAATGCATCGCCACATCGAGCTGGCCTGGGCTTTTTCCACAGTCATTGGGAACGTTGCTCTTCCTGGCCGAGGTGGTCCTGCTGTGCTGGGTCAAGTTTTTACCCATTAAGCCGAAGAACCAGAAAAACGATACTATATCCGCCGGGGTGGCCGCTGCGATCACGTCTACCTCCATCATGGTGCCTTTCGGCTTGGTTTTTATCCTCTTCGCTGTGCATTTCTACCGCTCGCTGGTCAGCCACAAAACCGACAGGCAGTTTCAAGAGTTAGAAGAGTTGGAGGACTTACAGAACGAACTGGACCACCGAGGGGAGGCGTCTACCTTACAGTCTCCCAGTTCCCTTTACCCCTAGTTTTGAGTTTGGGAAAGAGCTTCGGTTAATGTTTTAGGTTTGTGTTGCAACACATCGTATTTTCGACCGTAGTATTGATCTATCTGTTGCATGTTGACACCAAAATGTCCAGTTTTATGTGTTGAGGATTTGTCCACTGTTTCTGCTAGGTTTACTAATACCAGTCAGAATGTGATAACTGTGAAAGCATGCACTGCATGTTTTATGGATATTTTCTTTTAATCTTTTTCTGTTCTTATAAGAATAGTTCACCCAAAAATGAAAATGTTCCTAAAATGTACTCTCCTTCAGTTCATTAAAGGTGTATTTGAGTTTTTTTCTTCATCAGAACAGATTTGGAGAAATTCAGCATTACTTCACTTGCTCACCAATGGATCCTCTGCAGTGAATGGGTGCCGTCAGAATGAGAGTCCAAACAGCTGATTAAAAACATCACAACAATCCACAAGTCATCCATAAAGGCATTTTTAACAAAAAAATATGGCTATAATATTTGTCCTTTCTCCATAATATTGCTTTCTCCAGTGAAAAGCATCTTGGATGGCCTGAGGTTGAGTACATTTTCAGCAATTTTTCATTTTTGGTGTACTATTCCTTTAATTCACCACAGGGAAATCCTTTATTTCAAGTATGGCAGCTGTGCCAGTTACTTATAAGGTTTTTATTTTCACGCAAGGCAAGCTACACTCTTACAGACATGAGTTTATATTACAAAAACACTTTTTTAAACACTGATCAGAGGCTTGTTGGAAGTTATTACAGTGCAGGGGACATTTTATGTTCACTTGACCAAATCATTTTGATGCGTTCTGAATCAGGGCTTCGCTGTTGAACAGCTGAATCAAACAAAAATCAGTCTTATTCAAACTCCATTTTTTTTTCTTAAAACTCCTTGAATGAGCACATCTTAGTAGAAACAAAGGCACTTTATCAACATGCTTGTCTGACCTTTTTTGGTAGTATTTGAAACGGCTTCCCATTAAAGGGCCTCTGTTCACTCTGAAGTGCTTAGAGCCGTCACGGCTAAAGAGCTGGCAGGATTGTGCGATTATGCTAGCGAACACATTTGAAACAAAGTGTTTATTAAGCAGAGGACCGTTTAAGTATGTAGTTACATCAGCAGCATTGACGAAAATGACTAAAACAACATTTAATTAACATATTCAGTATTGCCAAATTGAAATACAATGATTTTTTTTTCCAAAGTATGTGAAATAATATCCATGTTGTGTGTAACGTTTGATTCAGAAGCTCTTTTTATTAGTGCACAGCATGTGCTGGAATTTAAGAAATCAGTTTTATACATTTTAATTAGTCTTAATCAAACCAACTTCAACCAAACACCTTTTTGTGTTCTTTTATATCATGTACGACATGCATTTATTGCTAAAATTAGCTTTTTGTCAAATACTAGTAGATGCATAATGTGCCAACAGCTTTTTTTGTATCGTGTGATAGTGTTTTTATTGTGAGTGGGGGGGTTGATAAAACATATTTCACTGCACTAGTCTGCCTTTCTTGACTTCAGGATATTGTCAAGGAACATCTTGCCTAGCAGCGGTATGACTTGGAATCGTGGTCTCTGTTGATTTCTCCTTGTCCTCAGTGAAAAATGCTCGTGCCTCCATCAGCACAGCCTGTGAATCCTGTAGACAAACCTTTGGACATAAAAGCAGAGCTGTAATTCACACAGTTTCTGAATCTGCATTAATCAACAAAACGTTTTGAGCTGTTTGCTGTTACAGTGGTCAGAACCTATGACTCAAAGCTTGTGTTCTCGGTAATGTTAAAATGGAAATCATGCTAATGAGCAAACATCAGCGTTAATCATTCACCTTGGGAATTGGATACACTGTTGGTCTAACCGCTGCTTCTCTCCCAAAATCAAGCATGGTTCCACACTTAGCAATGCCGTCAACCCAAAAGCCTTCGTACAGCTGACCTCTGTCCAGGTAGAAGAACTTGCCGTGTCCATTTTTCTGTCCGTCACTCCAGGTGCCCATAAAACGGTTTCCATTAGCTTTACAAAAAAAAATATAAAAAAATGTCTTATTAATAATTCACAGTGCAAAAAAAAGAAAAAAAAAGATTTATTCTGCAAGAAGAAAAGTTAAGCCAATTTTTAGGACAATTAAGATTATTTGCATTACATAATTTTAATAAAAAAACAACCCCCCATTCTCATTACCATAATGCAAAAAATATAATTATCTTTTATATATGTTTATTATATACAAAATGTAATGCTAAATAAAATCGTATTATTATTCATGATATATAAAAATCAAATTACCAAAATGCAAAAAAAATATTTATTTAATATAAACTTCATTATAATAAATGTGTGTATACTGTACTGTTTATAAATATACACACATACATGTATATATATATATACATATATACAGTGATATTTAAGAAATGTATGTAATATATTTATATAACATGAATCATATATAAATATGAATACATATGTACAGTGCCTTGCCAATTTTTTTTTTTTTTCACGTTTTATGTTGCTGCCTTATGATAAACTGCTTTAAATTACTTTTCATATACACTCCATACACTATAGAGGTAAAGAAAACATAAAAGGTTTTTAACATATTTGCAAATTTATTAAAAAAGTAAAATCTTAAATGATTCCATTGCATACTGTAAGTACTCATACTCTTTCAATTGAAGACTCTCATACAAATTCAATTGAATGGGAATGATTTGGAAAGGCACACGTCTTAATAAAAGGTCTAACAGCTGATAATGCATATCAGAGCAAAAACCAAGCCCTGGGATCAAAAGAACAGTCTGTAGAGCTCAGAAACAGGTTTGCGTCAAGCCACAGAAAAAACATCTGCTTCATTGAAGGGTCACAGAAGCATGTAGTCTCTGTTACCCTTCATGGAAGAAGTTTGAAACCAACCAGGACTCTTGCTAGAGCTGGCCTCCTGGCCAAACTGAGCAATTGATGGAGACGGGCTTCGGTTAAAGTGGTGACCAAGAACCTGATGGTCACTCTTGAGCTCCATGATCATATGTGGAGATAGGAGAAATCTGCAGAAGGACAAACATCACTGCAACACTTCACTGATCTGGGCTTTATGGCGGTGTGGCCAAATTCAATCCTCTCCTCAGTGAAGACAAAAGAAAACACACTTGGAATTTACAAAAAAGCACCTAAAGGACCCTCGGACTGTGAGAAATAATATTATCTGGTCTGATGAACCTCAATTCTAAGCATCATGTTTGAAGGAAACCAGCTCTGCTCATCACCTGCAGAGAACCGTCCCAAAAGTAAAGTGTGCTGGTATCAGCCTCATGCTGTGGGGCTGTTTTTCAGCAGCAGGGACTGATGGACTCGTCAGAGTAGAAGAGAATCTCAATGCACCAAAATATAGAGATAGCCTTAATGAAAACCCAGTCCAGAGCATTCAGAACCTCAGACGGGCAAAAGTTTTACCTTCCAACAGAACAATGAACCTAAACACACAGGAAGAGTAAAAGATTATTGCCAAATGCTGATGAGCAAAGCTTGTCGCATCAAACAAAAAAGACTTGAGGCTGTAAAGGTGCTTCAGCTAAGTACTGAGTTAAGGGTATGAATACTTATGCAATGTACTTATTTGAGTTTTTTATTTTTAATAAACTGTGACAATTCTGTTTTTGCTTTGTCAATATGGTGTATGGGGTGTAGATTGATGTGGGGGGGGGGGGTAATATAAAGCAGTTTAACATAAGGCAGCAACATAACAAAATGTGAAAAAAATGAAGGGGTGTGAATACATTCTCAAGGCACTGTATATATTATACATTTATGTGCATGTATTTATCTATAAATATACACAGTACACATTATATTATAGAAACAAACTTTTATTCTGGATTAATCGATTTGACAGCACTAAAGTACACTATTATACATGTGTGTGTGTGTGTATATACACACACACACACACACACACACACACACACACACACACACACACACACACACACACACTATATCATTATATATTATTGATAAATAAATTTATCTAAATAAAATGTAATTCTAAATAAAATATTTTAATTTATTATTTATTATAGACATTAGACATTAAATTATATAAATGTGTGAGTGTGTGTGCGTGTGTCTGTATGCATTATTATACATATATCTGCAGTGTTGGTAATTATGATTTTATGCTGATTTACATTTATTTATTTCTGTATAAAGAATATGCACTTAATTGTCATAAAAAATATGTTAGAATGCTATGTTAATTTTTCTGAAAACGGCTTCAGTTTCTTTATGCTATGTATATATTGTTTAAAAATATGAGTGATCTGGACATGTTTTAGTGAGATCCACCAGGCTGGCCCACATGTCTGTACCTAGGAGAAGCAAACCCTGTCCGTGATGTTTGTCCTGCAGCCACTCTCCCTCATACAGCTCCTCGTTGTCATACAGCATCCGTCCCCATCCACTCCTCTGATCTTCCTTCCACTGCCCCTCATAGAAAGCAGACGGACTGTAGAAATATGTCCCAGCACCCTTAGAGCGAAAGGCCAACGATTTATATGTGGAAACTATGGACCGTATGATGACAAACAGTGTTTGACACTTACTTCCTTCTTGTCGTTTTGCCAAGAACCAACATAGAGCCTCACATACTCTTTAGTTTGAGGGTCAGTCTTGCTCAGGGTTCCATAGCCTTCTCTCTTTCCACACCTCCAGTCCCCATCATAGATCATTCCTGTTTTCTTCCAAACCTGCGTCCCTTTTCCTTATCAGAGTTACGTTCAGGAACATTTTGTTAACGGAGGGAAAATCATTCTGCCAAATCAAGCTTTGATAAGCAGTGTTTCTTAGGAACACATAATGTAATCTACAGAACACATCTAAATAACAAAGTTAATTCAATTAAGGCTTGTCTATTCAAACTGCCAGGCTTTTTACTGTGATCCTCAAAGCCTGTAATGTTTAAAACATGCCATTAAATGTTAAATATTACCATGTTTGGTATTATCCATCCACTCGCCTGTGTATTGATCTCCATTGACAGAATACACAGTGTGATGAGGGCCACATTTTTGGGCTTTTTTGTCCCAGAGTTTTACAAGTGGTTCTGTAGTCTGGGGTCTCTTCAAGAAGGGCATACTGCACATGAAATATGATTATTATCATTCAAATGTTATTATCTGCCACTATAGTACTTTTTGGAGCACAAAAAGTGTAAATAAGTTACAATAACAGATGACTATGGTAATCATAAAGTATGCCTATTTAGATCTTACCTGTGATCACATTCACCATCCAAATCACTTGAATAAACTTCAATCAACCACAATATATATATTTGAACTTTAAACAATATATATATTTGAACTTTAATAGTCAAACTGGTCGATCTCGACTGACCTGTCAAAAGAATTCGTGTACGGTAACCTAGCAACAAGCCTTAACTAATATTTATGTTCGCTCCCGGTCATTAGGGGGCGACGTCATCCTCGGAATCTGATGCTGGCCTGTGATTGGTGGACAGGTGAAGAAGCGGAGCTTATATAAACCACTAGAGCGCCCACTAGCGGCAGTGTGCGGCAGAGCAGTGCCAGCGTAGACGGGTACAATGTCACTGGAGAGATGTCAAAGTGAATGGACAGAAATAGAGCAAGAATATCAGCAATTACAGGTTTGAACTGAACGGATGTGTGTTATATTTGTGCTCCGATAGCCGTAAAGATGAATCTTGTGTTAGTAAGGAAGCAAATGCGTCTGTTTTGGAGGTTTGTGACGCGGCTAACTGGCTTTAGCTCATCAGATGAACTGCTTTTCTTTTGTTATTGTAAAGGTAACGTACTTGTGTATTTAACCAGCATCAGTTCTCTAAAACATATGTAAATGAATCAATATATTAGTGTATATATTTTAATTATTTTAATACATTTGGTGTGTTAGTTAAGTAGATCTGATAATGATTCACGAATTTAAACTGGTTAAACCAGGTTAACGTTAGATGTTGTTAACCAAGAGTTGTTGCTCAACTGTACAAATGATCGTAGAACATTAATCGACTCGTGATAGACAGGGTTAGATTACAGGATGGTGAAGCTCGAGACCGTGAAGTTCATGAAGCTCCTGGGGTTTGAATACTGCAAAAAAAAGTGCCTTTAGGGTAAGGTATCAAGGTAATACTATGGGGGTTTTGTTGTTGTTGTTGTTTTTTGGATATAAACCAGGGTAGTACCCTGGTATTTATTTTAATTGCCCTGGTGTACCATGTAAATATAATCAGTACTATGGTACAAATCAAAGAACCATAGTATTTGCATCTGAGATAAATATACATTAAGATACCATTAAAAAGCAGCGGTCATGTGTTACCAGGCCTGGTTAGAGTGTATAGAAAGGATTGGCCCATGTTTAAAATGCCCTTCTCATGTTCAAAATACCTCATGCTTAAAATGGAGCATCCAGAGAATGGATGTGCCCATTGAAAGGTCATGCATGTATTAGGAAACGATTCTGATTTGATTTTGACTTCGTGTATTTTGTATTTTAGGAAACGCACAAAGTGTACAGACAGAAGCTGGAGGAGCTGACGAACCTGCAGGCGATATGCAGCAGTGCCATTAGCAAACAAAGAAAAGGCCTGAAAGACCTCAAGCATAGTCTTCATAAGTATGAGCCGAGTTTCAGATGTGATTAAAGATCTTGAGCAACACATTCACGATGACGTAAACTGATCCTTTTTCTCTTTTGTTGCAAACAGGTGTACGAAAACTTGCAATGAAAAAGAAACGGAGGTGATAAATGACCTGAAGGTTCAAATTAAAGAAAGGCAAAATGTCTTTTTTGACATGGAGTCCTATTTGCCAAAGAAAAACGGGTGAGTTTTAGTTCTTCATTCTGATATGTATAGTAGTACCACAGTTGTGTGGTCTGGTTTTGAGGTTTTTTCTACTATCTTAAAACTGTTGTCTTCTCTTTTCAGACTGTACTTAAATTTGGTCCTTGGAAATGTGAATGTCACACTCCTCAGCAACCAAGCCAAGTGAGTCCGATGTGAGCTTGTCCATTGAGCGGAGAGAGATTTCCCAAAACATAATTGCTGATTATTTTGTTTTCCAAAACAGGTTTGCGTACAAAGATGAATATGAGAAGTTCAAACTTTATATGACTATAATACTAATGTTTGGTGCCGTCACCTGCCTCTTCCTTTTCAATTACCGGTAAGACGAGAGATCTCAATAATTAATGTTATTTTGTGGAGGAAATTGTGCTGTTGGAGTCTAACATGCAGATGTCACGTTCACAGGGTTATAGATGAAATCTTCAACTTTTTATTGGTGTGGTATTATTGCACATTGACAATAAGAGAGAGTATCCTCATGAGCAATGGGTCACGGTGAGTTCACGTTCACTTTAAAGTGCATTTGGTCAATGCTGTGATTTAACGTTTAACTGTGGTGCTAGTGGGAGATTCAGGTTCAAATCTCTCTTCCCAGTATCTTCCTGTCCTTTCTCTATTCTATCAATAAACAATGTGTTTTGAGAAAAAATGCTTAAAATAAAAGTAAATAACTGGTTTTACTATTTTGGTTGGTTGTAGTATTTGATTTGTTTTTATTTTATTTTGTTTATTTATTTGGCCACAGTATTTTGTTTATTTTTTAGTCTATTCATTTTTTTGTTTGTAGTATTTTGCTTGTTTATACTTGGTTGTGATTTTTGTTGTTGTTATTTCTTTTGTTGTGATTTATTTTTTGTTTGGTGTTTGAATTCTTTTTTTTTTTTATTTGTTTGTGGAATTTTGCTTGTTTGTTTTTGTGTAATTATAATTTTTTTGTATTCTCTTGTTTGTTTACATCACTTATTTGGTAGTGATATTTTATTTGTTTGTCTTGTGCATTTATTCGGTTGTAGCACTTTGTTTGATTGTCGGATTTATTTGGTTGTTGTATTTGTTTTTGTATGTTTAACTGTGATATTGTTTTTGTTTATTTTGTTGTAATATTTTATCTGTTCATTTATTTATTGCATTATGAGGAATGGTTATGATTTACCTTTTATTTATTATTTCCTTCTAGAATTAAAGGCTGGTGGGTGTCACATCACTACGTCTCAACCTTTTTATCAGGTGTTATGTTGACATGGTAAGTGTTTTAGGCCACAAATCATATAATTGAATCTGTTTTCCTATCACCAGCTTGTATTTCATCACCACTCTCTGTTCCTGTGTTTTAAGGCCAGAAGGTCCAGTGTATCAGATGTTCAGAAGTCAGTTCCTGGCTTTCTCCATCTATCAGAGTGAGTTTAATCTATTAGCTGCTCAGTGTGGTTTGCGTGTCTTTTGTTTGTTATATTGTTTCATGTTTCTCTGGCAGGTTGTGTGCAGTTTCTTCAGTATTATTATCAGAGCGGCTGCTTGTATCGGTTACGGGCTCTGGGGGAAAGAAACCAGCTGGACCTGACAGTGGGTAAGCATTGTGACCGATTTGAATCATGGGAGAAATGTTGACCTGGATTATGTCATCGGTTCACACTGCAGAGATGTTACATGTTTGGCCTGAAGTCAGAGCCCAGACTGACCTCTCATGTTACTCTTACAGAGGGCTTTCAATCTTGGATGTGGAGGGGGCTTACATTTCTCCTCCCATTTCTATTCTTTGGTCATGTGAGTATCAGCGTTTAAGTGTTGCCTTTCATTTTTCATGCAGTATACAAAATTTACTGACCCTAAACATTTGAACAGCGTATATATGTGTGTATATATATAATATTCAGAATCAGTATATTGATTCAGTTGACAGGCCTGTGATATAAATGTGTTGGTTTTCTCTCCTCTGGTCAGTTTTGGCAGCTGTACAATGCTGTGACTCTTTTTAAGCTGTCTGCCCGTGATGGCTGCAAGGAATGGCAGGTAAAGAGAATGGCTGAAGTTGTCAAACATCACTAGTATTGCTTAAAAACCCAAGTATTAATCTTCTGCACATTGCTCATCCTGTACTGTTATTAATTTTGCCAGTATTGCAGATCGATCTTTGCAATTAAATATTAATTTTTCAGGTGTTCATGTTGGCCTTGACATTTCTCGTCCTGTTCTTGGGAAATTTCCTCTCTACTTTGAAAGTGGTCCACCAGAAGCTCCAGAAAAACAAAGAAAAGGTCAAAAATAACTGATGAGACGCCAACTGGAAGCTTTCATATGCAGCGTGGCCAGTGAGGACTCACAGAACTGATCTATAAAGCGCACACAACTGATTCGTCTACAGGAGTCGCGTCCCACAAGCTGTTTGGAGAGGGTTGGAGGTAGATGTTGACGTCTCCCCGAACTCGTTTCAGCAGCAGCAGTGAAAATCAAGATTTCGTGTCACGTTTCCCTATTGTCTGCCGTGTTGTTTTTGCTCTTATTTATGCAATCACAGCAGTTCGAGGGTAATGTTTGGGTTAGAAACCACTGACAACCTTCAAACACTGTATACCGAATAAGCGAGGAGACTTCAATTCACTTTTGTTCCTGTGCATGGATATGTTTACAATAAGCCACATTTAAACTTTATGCAACGCAGCAGGAAGGCTGTCGAACTCGGTTCACTGCAGCATCTCAAAGGGATTTGTTTTGGTTTTTAAGAAGCTGGATAGTGATTAAAGTACTTGTTCTCATACAAGACATTTTAGCGGAAGCATATGTTACATATTTCTGAGAAAGCATTGAAACAATGCAACTCTAAGGGAAAGGTATGTTTTGCACGTCGTGGCTTGTTAGTACAGTGATTGAGCAAGGACAAATCCTTGAATTAAAGGAATAGTTCATCCAAAAACTAACATTTTATTTTAAATTCGGTCACCCTCCGACCATTCCACGATGTAGATGAGTGTTTCTTCATCAGAACAGATTTGGAGAAATTTCACATTCCATCACTTACTCAGCAATGGATCCTCTGCCGTGAATGGGTGCCGTCAGATTGAGAGCCCAAACTGCTGATAAAAACATCTCAAGTAATCCACACCACTCCAGTCTATAAATGAACAGTTCATTAATTATCCATAATATTGCTTTCTGCAGTGAAAATGTTGCTTTATCTGAATCAGGAGAGAAATATGCACAGATCAAACACTGGTTACAAGTGAAAACAGTCCAAAACCTGGATGGACCTTTTACTGAAGAGGGGAAGCATTATTATGGGCTTGTATTTTGACCAGAAGAGACATCTTAATGATGGATTTGTTTCTTAAAAACATGCAGCTTTTTGTTTCACAAGACAATAATTGATGGACTGGAGTGGTGTGGATTACTTGTGTATTATTGTGATGTTTTTATCAGCTGTTTGGACTCTCATTCTGACGGCACCCATTCACTGCAGATGATCCATTGGTGTCCAAGTGATGTAATGCTACATTTCTCCAAATCTGTTCTGATGAAGAAAGAAACTCATCTACATCTTTATTTTTGGGTCACATGATATTCCCTGACACATTTAAAACGTGGATTTGTGTTATTAACGATGGTAATAAAGCTCCGGTAACACTTCATAGTACATTAGGAGCATCCCTTTTCTCTTGCCTTGTTATTTTCTCATGTTTGGTAGTTCTATCCAAAGGCATAGACATGTAACTGCATTAGAAGTAAGAATAACAGAAATACTGAACTATATCTTGCATAATGTGAATGAATGCTGTTATAATTACATCTACTGTAAGTGTTTCTGTTTTACTTTGAACATGTCAAAGAAAAAAACATTTTGTTTTGTTTAAGCAAAGTTTTTCATGGTTTACCATCAGGGAGATTTTTTTTCCTATGTGATATTACAGAGGTGGGTCACTACAGTTGCGTTTGGTTACAGAACGATGTGTTTGCCTTAATGCTCTCCTTTGCCCGTTCACACCTGCTTTAGTTTAGCCTAGAACCCAAGTGTTACAAATAGTTTTGAATTTCATAGGCTCAGTGAACTGAAGCATAAAGCTGTAATTAAAGGGATTTCTCATGTTGGGAAATGCTTTATTGCACAATTAACCACTGCGTAAATCATGCGTTACAGTTGTCATAATTCACAATGTGATTTTGTCTATGTTTTGTGTTGAATGAAATAACTGCACTTTTTGCTTGACCGTAAAATAAGCTTTCGGACTGGAGGAAAAGGAGGTTTCCAAAGGGCCGATTAGATATTAAGCTGGATTTCTATTCACCTTCTGTTACTACAGAGCAAATAAATTCAATCTGATGCAATCTGTGTGGCCTGTGAAAATGTATTGCTTAGGCCTTCACCACCAGAGGGCGCAGGAGTGAACGCGCTTCTATATTGTGTGTGAAATAAAGGTACTACAAGCCATTTTTAATTTATTATTCACTCGTTTATTTAGAAAACCACCATCAAAATTAAATGTTACACCTTTTTATTAGAACATAGTATGTTCCTGCTACCTGACAAATAATACTGAAATGTGACCCTGCACCACAAAACCTGCCATAGCCTGTGTGGCCACGGGTGTATGTGTAGCAATAGCCAAACAATGTGTGGGTCAAAATGATCGATTTTTCTTTTATGGCAAAAATCATTTGGATTTGATACTAATGTAAAGATCTTGTTCCATGAAGATCTTGTTTCATATATAAAATAATAAATTAAATATGATAAATTATTTATAATTATATATTATCATTATAAATCGTTTATGTGAATAAAATAATTGCCTAACAGTGCAGAGTAGCTTCAATGCAATTGTCAGTAAATACCACTGATAATATATTCATGCGGAAGTAACGTTTCATTCTTCGCTTCGTAACCGCGCCTGCAGTATTTGGAGGCTTCCGGTACCGCAGTCGCATCCTGCGAGCGCAGTTTGTGCGCTAACCACGAGATCACTCTTGTATTCTGACCAAGTTTGTTTCGCAAAGAAAGCAGAGATTTTCACTCATTTGTCTGCCTAATATCTGAAAACTGCGAAAAATGAAAGTATGTGTGCCGATGCCGATATAACGAAAAGTAGAGCTACAGAATTTTACTAGGGACATTATCTAGTCGATTTACTTAATTAGGCAAAACACTTTCATTTATGCACAATATATATCTTAAAATATTACGGGTTTATTTGTGCAACAATAGTTTTCACTTTCTGGCATCTGTGTGAGATCTGAAAAAGTTAGAGATACAGTAAATCATCGCAATACTGAAAGAAACAAAAGTGAAATTCCAGTTCAAATGTTGTAAGTGGTGGTGGTCTACACAGACTCACATTTCTACAAATCTCCAGGATTTTTTTGTACACCATATGCCTATTTTTATTATTTTTTTCAGAAAGCTTTATAGACTCACAAAATACTGTAACTCAAAGTTTAAAAACTGCAACTATTGTGTAAGTCCATAACATGCATTGCACAAAAGAAACATGTTACACCCAGTGCAACATAGTGGCAGGTACTTCAGTTACCATTATAAACAGCACAGATTGTAACCGAATTTAAAATGTGACCATGTGATACATGTATAGTCATCCCTGAGACATCAGCAGCAGTTTTTCCATCTCCTATTGGACCCACGATCATAGCAGACCAAATTCCATGAAGTCATATCAGTGACACCAGCAGAAGGATGTGGCGTGGACATTACAGACTATCTAACACACACACTGGTGACCTCTGGCAAACAGTTAAGCCTTGCTTGGTGGGCAGATTGTGAGAAAACGCACACCACACGTCCTGAAAAATATTCCTTCGAGAAAGCTTAAACAATTGTGAGAAGCCTTGCAGATGTTTCTGTAATGTTTGCAGAATATCCTAGTTCATATATACCAAACTGGAACGAGTGTGTTCTTCTGGCAGTGGTCACAGAATGATACAGCGTTTCTTCTTCTTGCGGAGATGTCTTGCTTTAGCCCGAGCTGCTAGTGCTCGCTTGGTTGCCTCTCTGAAAATGTCCTCTACGTTTTCTCTATATTTAGCCGAACACTCCAGGTATACCTCAGCGTTCATTTGCTTCTGGATCTGTTCACCCTAAGAAAGAGATATGAAGGTTGATCAGTTAACATATCTATATCTGTGTATACATATATACATACTCGTGTGTACACACACACACACACACACATCTATATCTGTGTATACATATATACATACTCGTGTGTACACACACACACACACACACACACACACACACGTTTTTTAATGAAATTAATACGTTTATTCAGTAGAGATGCATTCAATTAATCAAAAGTGAAAGTAAAGACAATATTACAAAGAACAAAGATTTCTATTTTAAATAAATGCCGTTCTTTTAAAGTTTCTCAAAAAAATATGATGGTTTCCATAAATATATTAAGTAGCACAACTGTATATTAACTATATTACTGTATATTGAGTATATTAAATATATATTAAATGTTTTATTAACTTTCTGGGAAAAAAGTATCACGATTTCCATTAAAATATTAAGCAGCACAACTGTTTTCAACACTGAGTGTATGTGTGTGTGTGTGTGTGTGTGTGTATGTGTGTGTGTGTGTGTGTGTGTGTGTGTGTGTGTATATATATGCGCGCGCACACATATATATATATATATATATATATATATATAAAATGCAGTTTCAGGGGAAAAAGTATGATTCCCATAAAAATATTAAGCTGCACAACTGTTTCACATTACTTAACAAACGTAACCCAAAAATATGTTAACATAACTCAATATGACTTGTTTTTATGAGACCGAGTGCTTGTGATGTTCTTTATTTTGTAAATCACTTTGGATAAAAATGTCTGTTAAATAAATAAATATAAATGTAACGCCAACCTGGAGGTAGGTGATGGGTTCCAGATCTAAAGCTTTGAGCTTCCTCGTCTTCTCTTTGTCCTTTCGCAGGTCCGTCTTGCACCCTATTAAGATAATGGGGACGTCACGGCAGAAATGATGGACCTCTGGGTACCACTGTAGGGGAACAGGGAAAAACGTTTAAAACAGAACTTCTTCTTTTATATAAATACTTTTTCTTAATGCTGTAATGGTGTACTGTATCTATCTTTAGGCCATGAAGGAACAGTCCCTTTGCTGGGCCTTTATTTAAACAGGCTTCGGCACATTCCTCTAAACTGACATGACTGGAAGCTACTGAAATACTGTTTGTTTTCAGAGGTGGTCCACTTCAGGTCAAAGTTTATCAGCTCACAGTAAACAAAGTTAAAGCAGACTTTCACCTGACGAGCACAACAGTTTCATTCTCAACTGAAGGCAAATCACCTTTATCGTGACATTGTCGAACGACGTCGGATTGGTCACATCGTAGCAGATGATAACAAGGTTCACTTCTTGATAAGACAGAGGCCTCAAGCGATCATAGTCCTCCTGGCCTGTCAGTAAACAGATTAGAAGGAAATGACGTCATGACATCACACTGATACCTGAAAACAACACTGCATTATGTGGAGCGTTTCTATAGCGACGCCCTGTGACCATGTACAGCTTCCTGTATGTCATATTATATGAACAAAGTATGTTGACAAAAAACCGAGATGTGGTAGAATACCACATCCTGGCTTCAACATCCTGTTTCTGAGAGGCAGAGAAGGTCCGGGCAACAGTGTGGGTCTGATAAGCAGCTCGATTATTGAAGATGCAGTTCAATTTAGACAAGAAGAAAAAAAAACATTTCGAAGAATGTATCATGGCGAAATTCAGGTTATATAGATGTCAGGGGTTCACCGAGGTCAGGAATTGAGTAAATGATGATTAGTTCAATACAAGAATGTGCTACATTCCAAAAAAGGTAGAACATGTCTGATGATCAGTGTGATTTATATAAATTAAACTTCCTCATTCTGATTATATTAGCATTCACTAAAACGTGAAAATACATCCTGTAGTTCCTGAATGTACAGTGTTTGAACTATGAATAAATATTGAATATTGAACCCATTTTCAACCAATTTGGCTCTTCAAAAATAACAAAAAGAAATCTGTACAAATATCCTAATGCACTGTATATGCACATTTTACAAAAAAACACAACTGTTCAAACTTTTGGAGTTAAAAAAAAGCATTTTATGGTCACCAAAAAAAGTAAAAACTGTATTATTTTGAAATATTAATATGATTTAAAATAACAGTTTTCTATTTGAACATTTGAAAATGTAATTTATTCATATGATGTAAAGCTGAATTTTCAGCATCAATGCTAAAGTGTCACATGATCATATATCAAATACAAAAACAGCTGTGCTGCTTAATATTTTTGTGGAAACCACAATACTTTGTTATACTTTGATTTTTTGTTCAAAAGAACAGCAATTATTTCAAACTGATTTTTATATAACATTATAAATGTCTTTACTGTCACTTTTGATCAGTTTTGATCCTTGCTGAATACATATTCACTCCATCCAAAAACAATACAATAAATCAATCTTACCAAGCCCAAACTTTTGAACAGTAGTATAACATGATAATTAAAGTCCTACATTCACATAATTAATTAAAGTATTAACATTTTAAACACATGCAGTATTCATCCACAAATGTAACAACTGCGTTACACATCAGTGGCTTTTAGCATGTTGCTCCACATCCGTAGACAGATTCTGGCCCAATAAGCCCCAGCTTAAAAACTGGAGGGTGATACTTAGAGTAGGAATATTTCACAATGGCTGACATGTCATTTATTTCAAGTAAATACTGTAAATAATTTATAGAGTGTGGTCTTGGATGTCAATAATTGAGGACAAAAATCTTTCTAAATAATTCTATAATGATTTGAACACAATGCCAAAGAAAAGATAATCATGCAATGATCAAAAGTGTACATACGGCCTGACCTCAGCTATGAAAACTATTACTAATGGCCTCACACCCATTTCACTCAACGTTCCTGCCTAAATATGTAATCAGTAAAGCGTGTCACTATAGACTAGAGAATGGGGCGTTTGGAATGTGAGGTGTGTCTGGCGTCTGCACACTCACCTGCCGTATCGTACAGATTCAGCTGAATGTCTTTCCCTCCATAGGACACAGTCGTCACATATTTTTCGAACACAGACGGAGCATATTTCTGTTGAACATCATTATAAAATCAGACAAGTACAGGCGTATAATTGATGACGGTGCATAAAATGGTCATGTTTCTAAGACACACTTGAAGTACAATCAAGGCGTAGGCAGAAACCTAAATTGCTGTCTGGAAGTGGAAAAACTTGCTGAGGATGTTGTGCAAATGACTGTTATATATTTAGCAATGTTTCCTTTTCTTGAAAATGGTTATTTCTAAACTATCTTCACAACTGAAGTAAATCCGGTTTACTTACACACACACACAAAAAAGTAAAGAACATGAATTTGTACTTTGCCAACATAAAATTGTCATTTTGAGCTTAATCATAATCTAAAAGCTTACCTCTGGGAAATCTCCTTTGGAATACACCATGAGCAGAGATGTTTTCCCACAACCCCCGTCTCCAACGATCACAATTTTGAGAGAATCCGTGTGAGTGCCATTGCCGGCTACAGTGCCGTTCTGTGTCATGTCCTTTCACGGGTCAGTTCCTCCAACAGGTGCCAAAGTGCACAGAAGAATCAGGCACATTCATTGGTGAGTATAACGTGAGACTAACTCTCTGCCAGGTAAGCATGCTGCTATCCGGCCTCAACTTCCTCCTCCTCTTGCTTTTTTTCTTTTCAAACCATGTGACAGTGTTTTCAGAGCGTGCGACTGTAATTGAGGCTGTGAAACATGTGCGACTCTTTCCTGTGCCTGTCTGCACCATCACTAGGCGGGGTACACGAAGGCACTACCTCCAGCCGGTCAGCAGAGTTTACTTCCTAACTACATTTGATTTGAGACAGTCCTTTGAAAACCTTCTCATATTCTCCCGTCGACACGGGTGGAGCGGGACAGATGGTATGCTTAGGATGATATTACAAAAACATAATTGCAGTGATTCTATTAGCCATTTGTTGATAATTAAGTGAATTATATAAGAGTGTGACTTTGTTAATAATGACAATTACATAACTAAAAGTGTTATTATTTGTATTACTAAGAAATGTACCCACCTATTACAAGTGTTATTTTAGTATCATTCAGATTCATTTTATTGGTTTTATTTTTGTATTTCTTGTTTTCATTACAATTTTATGTTTTAAATTTTCTTTCGTGTTTTTGTTATTATTCTTATTATTTTAATATTCCTATATAGTTTTTATATTTATTTATTTCAGTTGTTGGTTGTTTTAAGACATCAAGCTAAACCAAATGAAAATGAGAAATGTTAAGTCAATAGCTCATATAAAATAAGGTTAATTGTTTTTACTTTATTTGATTTTAGTTACCATTTATTACATTTCAAGGAATAACAATGTTTTTTTTACAGTTTTACTTTTAGTTGTTTAGGTGTTAATAAATCTGCCCCTTGCAACAACAAAATACAAATAAATAAATGTATAAAAACATTAATTTGTGTGCATATTTTACTATTTTACTCTTTAAAAATTATTCACTTGTCTATTAGTAAGAATTATTAAAAACATTACAAAGAATTACAATGTCAAATGCAAAACGATTCAGTTCAAATTCCCACTTTAAAAAGATTTGCATATATTATGTTGAGATGAACATATGAGACGATTGTGAATCATGCCTCAGTAGCACATCATGGTAAGTTTGGTAAAGTCCTGAATCCTTACATTTTATTTGTTAGTTTATTTGTTTATATTATATAAGTACTAACAAATAAAGTGCAAGTGTAAAACGCACCATATATCATTATATTGTTATTATTAATATTATACATTTACAAATAAACTTTTAAGTTTTAGAGTTCATGTCTCTTTATTTCCTTAATCATTTTTATGTTCTTACCTTTTTTAATGAATAGCCTACTAAATAAATTCTATATAAAAGGACATATCAAGGACTGGATCTTTCAAGATGGTACTTAATCTGCATAATAGTGACATGCATCATGGAAACGTATGGTCTTTAATACAAAGCAATATTATCTGTGAAATCACCAGACCTCAGTGCTCCTGTGAGTATAACAAACCTCTCTTCGTTTATTTTACCAATGGTCAATAGGTGTCAGTTAATGCACCCCCCACACCGTCACAGCCAATGAGAGGCTAGAAAGGGTTGTTGTTGTTCTCCTCTCATTCCTCACAGATAGGAGGCGTCATGTTATGACTGTCTCTCTGTCACATACTGTGAACATTCACTAGTTCCAAACATGGCAAGGGAAAGAAATGGCAAAAATGTATTATTAAAAGCCAACTATGTTCTCATAAAATAATTGATATGGATTTCTACGGTCCATTGGCTAAATAAAAATGTCGTTAATATCCATTAATGAAGGACAAAAGCGGCCTACAGCAGCAGCGATAAACGGGTACCTGTTTCCCGCCACATGGGCCCGTTTGATTCGGTTCTATATCAGTTCACACACAGACAAATGTTATTAAATGTAAATGAATGTTACAACAGAACGTCAGCTTCGCTTCGAGGAAACGGCTAACTAGACGAAGATGAGGAAGAAATGGAAAAAAGCGAAACGTCTGTCAATAAATACAAAACTAAATGTATTTTTAAGAACAGTTTTATTTATTGCGATATAAAAGCAGTTCATTGAGTGCAACATCTCTGTGTGTATATATACTTACCATATTATTCAATGTCACAATCCATTTTTTAAGAACAGAAGTCACAGTGAAATGTAACTAAATTAATTGTACATGAGAAATGCAATGCGAACCGTCGTCAGGATCTGTTGAGTATTTCCTCAGATTTCATGTGGAAAATTAGACTGACATTAAAAAGGCACATTACAGGGAATATACACACATTGCTGGCATTAAAAAAACTTAGAATTTAGATTTCAGACATCTCCCAGTCTCCACAAAAATGACATTAAAATGGTCAAATATACAAAATAGTACATAAAAAGAGTGCCTCAAAATTGAACTTTTCAAGAACGTCCTTTCAAGATCTAAACAAAAGCTAACATAACTTAAATGATTAATGACGAAGATAAAATTAGTCGAGGATCCACTGCAGCAGTCCAGAGCACAAATGAAGCTTTACGCACACGTCTTCATATCGGGTAACAAACAAAAAAAACTAACAGACTGAGATCTCTGCACTTCTATCCTGCCGCTAGAAACAGCTTGCGTTCGCAGGTTACGAAGATAAAGAGGCTTTTCCTAATTAAACACACGAGTGCCATAAAATGGCCTCATGACCCACTTCAGCCTTGGACGGCAGACACGATGTGGTCAGCACGTATTCAGTCCTTTTCTGGAATATTCGGACATCAATCCTACTTTAGACTATGACAGAGACTAAATCGAATTGGTGTGCATGCAATAACAAGCGTGAATCCTAAAATAGCCAAAGACAGATGGTGCGTTCCCTTACGCAACTCCATTCTGCTTGATAGATCGGAGCTGGCGTCGCCACTAACGCACAGAAAGAAAGGGAGAAAAAAGAAAAAACACAAAGGCATAAACCAAATTCCAATGACGAGATGCTTGGGTTATAAATATGTCCGTTCTCTACACATTTATAGAGATGTGGAATAAGCTACATATACAAAATTACACAGCCATAAATTGTGCAAAATACGACAATCTGCATACCACATACCGGTATGTGTTGCAACAGTGTGATAAGTTCATCAGAAGACCTGAGAAACCTAAGTAGTGCGCAATCCTGCATGCATCACGTCAAATGATCCTCTGAATGGCTGGCGAATAAACTGCACCGAATGTTCTTGAAAGGGGACGAGAGAGAGCACAGAGGACTGGATATTCCCTTTGTACTTGCTGATTTAAATGCCACACAGGGTTTGAGAGTCTTTCTCCGACCTTAAATGGTTAGGTGGGTGCAGTCATATCCCGGACCCGTGGCATGCGTCCAAACTCTCAGATTACTGCTGTGTGTTTTTTGCCACAGGGTTTCCAGCGCTCTGCGCAGCAGCGTCGAGGGCGCGTTTTACGCGCGAGATAATACTGAGAGTTTTGTGCAATATCCTCGCTTTTCAAACGGCAAGCCCCTCTGACCACATCTTGTCAGTTTGTGTTTGCAATGATTGTCACGCATAAAGGCAGAACCGGTTGAGCGACCGACAGCCTCGCCCATAAATGGCGCGGGCAGCAGCCTTTCTTTTCCACAGTGATGTCCTTATGAAGACGCCATATTGAAAATGAGAACGGCAGAGAAGCCATTAAACAACAGGCTATTTCTGAGGTCGCTTTGGACATGGGTCAGCAATGAGAGGTGTCTATAATAATGATTTTTACACCTTTGTCTGTTTATTTTTTTGACAATTATAATAAATCCCCACAGGAAAACAATACTTGTATTTTTAAAATGAGTTTGAAAGACAAATATGATTTTAATGTTACAAATAGACAGAATATTCCCAAGTATTTTTTCTCAAATAAGGTCGTATGAACCATTACCTTCGGGAAGATTGTTTCTCTGTCTTCTGAATGATGAAGAGCGAGTCAATTTCTCTTGTCATTCTGTCTTCAGGAAGAGAAAGAGAGAGATTGTTTGCATATTGCAATATGTAAAAGTACCTCAAAATTTCCAGCAGCTCCACTCGTTGGAGACTGCGCAGATAGTGGTGTTAAATGGTGAATTATGTCGAAAAATGACGGTAGAAAATGGTTATTGTCGTTTTCTTCCTTTTAGGCGTTGCAACCCAACCCCCTCTTTAAAGCCAGTGTTAGAGGATCCGAAGATGGGAATGAAAACGTTCCTGTTTCTTCATCGTTTAGGCCTGATAGAATTATTTCAACAAAATGTTAAGGTAAATATCTCTGTTAGTGTTTTGATAATTGTGTATGTTTAGAGTCATTTATACAGTATCTTTAGCATGAGCTGTACGCTGTTATGAGACTAAACGTGTTATGAAATTAAAGTGTGCCCTTGGCGCAAGGTCAGATATACAGTGAGGGTTCACTTTCTGAAAATACCAATTGACAAAAGGGATTTCCATTCCTTGTAAAACCAGGAATACACTTCCCAATACAAACGTCATGAAAGAAACGTGAATTCCACAGATTTCTTTAAACAGAATTTTACTTATAAAAAGTGTCTTGATATCAGTACAGCTGTAGGGTTTTTAAAAAAGTGAGGCGCAATCAGGATGAGTATTAAAACATCCACAAACCATATCAATCATACCTGTGATTCAGCATTTTTGCAAAAGGCCAATTGTCCTTTTTCTCTATGGCCTGCCTTGTTGGCTGAAATGTGAGAAGCAATCAATTTAAATGGATATAAAAAACAAAAACAGCATGCAACTGAATGTTCTGAAGACAAAGCTTTGCTCAAAACTAATGACACTTAAGGAGCACTAAAAAAAATTCAGTTTACATAAAAATGCCTCAGTTTAATTAGCATTAAAACATTTATTCTGCAGCTAAATAAGCAAAGACAATAAAGATTAACTTACTTATAGATTAATGCTTGGCCCTGAACAAGGCAGGGCCTTAAAAGCAGTTGGTAATTTTCATGTGTTTTTTTCTTTCTTTCTCTCTCTTTTTACAGTCTATTTAGTAATAATATAATAAAATGCAAAAGGTTTATTCAGTAGCATTTTACTAAAGAATTAAACACTGTTATATGGGTGTGCCATGACCTAGTTTGCTGGGACAAAGATGGTTTCCAGGAAGAGAAAAAAAGTTTAAAAATGTCAAAGGAATATCATCCAACATTTCATCTTCCTTCTTCTCAGATCCTGTAAACAAAAACACTGTATGTATTAAATAGTCCATAAAAGGCTGATGAAATCAAGATTTAGATCCCTTTAGGAACAAAGGAAACCCATTTTGACCATTGAGTCCCAGTGTAGGAGAAAATGGCTGCGCCTGCATTCAGCCTTCTTTCTGCTCTCTGTAGGAAGAACTGAAGGCTGTGCTTCTAATAGCTGAATCTACCATGGTGCTTCAATCTGATTGGCTAGAGAGGGAACTGCTGTTAACCAGCCAATTGCCCAAGCACCGCAGAATATCAAACAATGTTGGGAATGGATTGAGACATGAATCACAACTAGTATCAGTACAAGACAAAAACTAACATTAGATGTTTAAACTAAATAATCACCACTTGATTTTTTTTGTTTATATAAGGTGAGCCCTCGTGAAAGTTCCTTTTACAGGCACATTCTGAATGCAAGGCTTAAGACTTATTCCGGAATAAATGTTTAAATAAAAACAAAACTGGAGTTCGTTTCTAAACCAAATCATTCGGGCTTTCAGCGCGTGTCCCAATTCAGTTTTAACAACCGTCCCCAGCGTTGCTCCTCCATGTCCATCTTGTATTTAACGTCCATGCAAATCTATCGCGCAGATTCAACGCGTTCAAAACGTTCGCTTTCCTGCCAGAAATTCAAGATATATCTACTTCATACTCGTTTATCGCACATAACTTCATTTGTACGCGTTTTTGACAGCCGCACAAAAATACCGCTTTAGCTTAACCATTAAAAACAATAAATCGTAAGTGCGTGTCGAATGTGCCGGAAGGTTGAGATAGTGGTGTATTGTGGGAGAGACAGAAACCCCAGACTAGAGGCACACAATATGTGTTGGCTCGCAAAAAGGAGGCAGTATCTTTAAAATCATGTAATGTGATCGGCGAAACGTTCAAGATCTAGCCGTTTTATATTAAACTACTCGATCGGGCACAACATGTCCAAACCTGGAGAAAGAAATAAGCTAAATGAAGATCACGGTAGAAGACAGAGTTCAAGTAAGCTTTCTGTTTTTTCTTCCTCTGTAATGTCTGTTTCGGGCATCGCTTCTAACCCCCCATTTTCTACAACGTAACGTTACTGTTTGTGTGCAAATATCAATCTTTGCCATGTCAAGATTGTGAAGCGTGACGTTACTTTCTGTTTTTGTCACATCTTCGTTAGGTTTGGCGAACGGAATGGAGAACAGCCATCCTATCTGCAGTTCGGGAGAGAAACGAAGTCATCATTGGAGAAGTTACAAGTTGGTTATTGACCCAGCGTTAAAAAAGGGATCGCACAAACTGTATCGCTACGATGGACAGCAATTCAGCATGCCGGTGAGCGAAACGGATACATCGACCCGTGTATTGCGGCGCTGAATGGATATAATATCAGTCGCGTTGTAAACACCTGACACAGAACATCAAAGAGTTTCACTGTTGCCAAACTTTCACGACTGACCACTCGTTTTAAAACGAATCTAGTGACAGACGAGCTCTGGTTGTACCGAATTCGTTTTGGTGACAGTGACATGCCTGGTTTGACTACGCTGATTGTGTAAAGTACACTTCCTTGCGTAAAGTGTTTATACGTGTGTTTGTTTTGTTTGCAGAGCCCCGGCATGTCACCCGTGGACATCGTCCGAGACCCGAGAATCGGTCGTATGTGGACTAAGTACAAGGAGACGGATCTCCCGGTTCCTAAGTTTAAGGTAGTTCAGTCAGTCACACCCCCCTGACACATGTGTGCATTTGTCTTGAGTGTTTTTTTTAAGTGTCCCACTGCAGGACGTTTGACGTTCACTGAACGCTTTGCACATTTAATGTGTCGCTTGCTTTTTAGTTCAAAAACAAGTGATTTAACGTTCTGCTTTCAGGTATACTAGAGATACGTGCTTTCATTCAAACAGTCTAGGACGTAAGATAACGTTTTTTTGAGTGACTTCAAACAAACGCTCCGTTTCAAAGAATCGCTTTCTTTTCCTCAGATCGATGAGTGTTACATCGGTCGCGTGCCCCCGAAGGAGGTCACGTTCGCCAAACTCAACGACAACGTCAGAGAGGGATTCCTCACCGACATGTGCAAGAAGTTCGGCGATATTGAGGAGGTGGACATTTTGTACAATCCGAAGAATAAGAAGCATCTCGGAATTGCTAAAGTTGTATTCGAAACCGTCAAGGCGGCGAAGGATGCTGTCCAGAACTTGCACAACACGTCTGTCATGGGCAACATCATCCACGTGGAGTTGGACCCTAAAGGTGAGGGTTAAAATATTAACCTGGACATTTACGGCTTTAATATTATCGGAGGAATGCTATCTGACAGAATTACACCAACATACAGCGTGTGTTTGTACATTTGAATAGATTGTTTGTGACATGAAGTCACGTGCGAAAATTTACGTTGGTTGCTTGGTAACCACTAAACGGCTAGTCAGCGGCAGAGGGATTAACTGATGAGTTTTTTTCTTTGACGTTTTACGTAAAACGAAAGCATTTTAACTGTTAATTAGATGTTTAGTTGTAGTTTGAAGCAACAAAGCAATTGTTTAACCTCACTGAAATATAAGTATTTAAAAGAAAGTTGTGTTTTAGAAAATAGAGGAGGTGGTTAACCACGACTAAAACATAATTGTTATACAAATGGACATGCTGGTAATGTTAAACCCGTCGTTTGGACTGTTTACTGAAGGACATGCACACTGAAGTGAGATCCTGAAAGCAGGATGACAGCTGTATTGGGTCTCCCTTCTCTTAAAGAGACAGTACCGTTTCATCTGTTATTATCAGTGACATGACAAGAAAGTGCATTATACTGTCATTTTCTTACTTGATGTGTGTATATATAGATAATGTCTATGTATATAAATGGGTGTGTGTATATATATATTAAGTTTTACCATTTTTAACATACAAAGCATATAACATTTTACAGACTTGTAATTTTTTCAAGTGAGATTACTAGCCAATAGTATTTGGCAAAAGCACATTTCTATTAAGATTTACTCTGAAATAATTGTTTCTGTTATGTTTGTGTAACAACAACAAAAGCTTAATATGTACTGAAACTGAAAACGGTAAATTAAATAGTATTTGGCAAAAGCACATTTCTATTAAAATTTACAATTAAATTATTTTTTCTGTTATGTTTTTGTGACAACAAAAGCTTAATATGTACTGAAACTGAAAACGGAAAATGTAACAAAATTTTTTTTGGGATAATATGATGCATGCAAATTGCAATTGCATACTTTTTCTTAATTTCTTTTTTTCTTAGATTGTAATGCAACTAATAGATAAAATATGTATGTCGTTTAGATGTAGGCAGCCCACATTGTATTTCACTAGTCATGTTCAGCAAGAAATTGTGCATTCTCATCTATCTATCTGTTCAGGTGAAAATCGCCAAAGGTACTTCCAGCGTCTGATCAATGGAAGTTATACTCCACTCACTCTTCCAGTTGGTGGTGAAGAGGCCTGTGAAGTTTCTCCACGCAGCTTGGCTGAAGCCCTGCTGGTAAAAACCAAAACCAAATTATGCTATTACATGTGACATTAATTATAGAAAGAATCGGAACACTTAAGATTGTTCTACAAAACAAAAAGTTAAAGACCGGAAGTTTTTTACAGCTGCATGAAGAAAGTCAATATCAAAGTAGCTTTAGGCAGCTGGATTCATTTTATCAAATGGTTTGTTCCGACTGGTTCGAAAACCTAGTGACTGAAAATATATATTTTTTTTTTTTACTACAAATGTTCATACTATGTATTTCTAAAAATCATAGTTTATTACTCTTTTGTATATTTAATACGTTGAAATGTGGAGTATTGAGATATTTAATCATAATAAGTAAATGCATTAAAATGGTTGAATCATTTATTTACCACATCATTTTAGTACAAAAAGTATTTTACCCCAGCACATTGTATAACATGCTGGAGTTTTGAGCTTTTTATAATCTTGTCATGACAAGTAAATCAGTTTTAATGTTAACATATAATTTTAATGCAAAAGGTATTTTGCACCAGCACACTGTATAAATGCTCTCCCTCTCTAACAGAAACCTCTTTATCTCTAATCCAGTTTATCAGTTCAGCAGGTGGTTAAATGGACACCGACTGAAATGCACATAATAACTGCTACCAACAGAGAGCTGCACGCTATTACAACATGCACTTTGAACGGTCCCCCTTCATTTTTTGAGCATTATCACACAGTAGGGCCATATGAAAACAGAGAGTGCCATTAACTAATATTTATACAATGTATTTGATCAGCATGTTAATTGGTGAATTGTGAAGTTCTGAAATGTGTTTAAGTTGGTCATGCTTTTGTGTCTACAGCCCTTGCGAAGACTGTCCGAGGGCAGTTCTTCTGCAGTCGGAGGCACGGCCACGCCGGGCGGCACCAACACCCCCATGTCCCTGGATACGGCCTACTCCAGCCTAAGGCAGGATACGCCACAGTCCCAGGGTACCCCACACACCCCGCGCCCATCGGGCACCCCGTTCTCTCAGGACTCCAGCTACTCCAGCAGGCAGGGAACTCCGGCATTCCAGTCGAACCGTGCTGAATCCTCGGGAGGCTACAAGTCGAGACGGCATGAAACCAAATTCCAGAATGCCTACAATCGAAGACCGGAGAGGCACTACGTCCATGGTTCAGGAGGAGGGGCACATCGTGGCAATACAGAGCAACCGCCCAGTTTTAAGCAACATCAGCCCCCTGAGCCGCCGTCGCCTGCTTTTGCGCACACGCCGCCGCCACCAGCCAGTGCAAATTTCAAGAACGCTTTCTCTCCTTATCAGCCCCCAATGCCCCCAGTGTACCCTCACACAGAGCCCTCCTTCCACCAGCCTGTTCAGCAGGAAGTGGATTATAGAAGACCGCCTCAAGCCCCGCCACCCCCGAGTACCGACTTCATGCCTGTCATAGACGGGCCCACAACGCCACCAATCCCCGAGCCGCCGCCCCCTGCTCCAGAAACCCAACCAGCCACGCCTCCCCCCTCCACGCCAGAGCCCTGCCCATCGCTGGGCACCCCGACCCAGGACTCTGAGCGCAACAGCTTGGACTCGCGCATAGAAATGCTTCTGAAGCCCTTCCTGAACGAGCGTGGAGACTCGGATGCCGAGGTTCGCATGGACTGCAGTCCGATCTCCTCGTCTTCCTCTCAGCTCTCCCCTATTCCACCCCAGCGGCCCTCACGGCCTGCAAGCACCGGCCTGGAGGACATCAGCCCAACGCCGCTTCCTGATTCGGACGATGACGAACCTATTCATGGCACTGCTTCCCTGTTGACAAACTCTAGGTCCATGTCGCCCTCCAACATGCACAGTAAAAGCGGTGCGGGAGAACCACGGACGCCCGTTGACAAAATGGACACGGTAAGACCTGAGATAGGATCTCTTTTTGATGAACTTTACTGTCAAGTCACAGTTATTTATATAGTGCTTTATACAGTAGGCTTACATATTGTTTTAAAGACACTTCAATGTAAAAAAAGTAATAGTATAAAGGTCATAGGGATGGCTCGATACCATAATTTTGGCTTCGGTACGATACCAGAATGTAATACCTCGGTATCAATACTAAATCGATACCATAGGTGACAAATAACCAGCCTCAAAAAATAAACAGTTGAAAACATTTGTATTATTATTAATAATATTAAAAACGGATTCATATTTTAATACCTTTGTATCAAACTGTAACAAAAAAAACCTACAGGGAACATAGGTTACATTTTGATGTTGGAGAAAAAAAAAGTAGGCTAACTGAAGTAATAAGATGAAAATATATTCAAATCTTCTTATCTTTTCAGTGCAAACCTAATGTCTCAACGTAACAAAAAAATCTACCTGGAAGAAAAAAATACAACTGAAGTTGCACAATTTATGCAACAAATGTTGCTTTATTGTAAATGTTATTCCAACAGTCAAAGTAATATTCAAAATCATGTTATTATTTCTCTCTCTCTCAGATTATTTTCAGATTTCAGACTCAGCCAAAGTAAAAGCATTAAATATTACTCTCACTCTCTCGCTTGCTTAGCACAAACATTCCCTTCATATTATTGATACTAAAATTATTATAGCAAAACTCTTGCTCAATTCAAATTCCAATTAATATTCGATTGTATTAAATGCAAGTGCATATATTGCGTGACCAAAACTTCACTGGTTCTAGCATGTCACACATGCACCTTTTGAGCTTACTGTATCACATCTGTATGTGCGTTGATCAGTTGTAAATAAAAGTTCAAATTAAATCTGAATTTATGAATGATGCACTCACCTGTCACCTTAGGGAAACACTGCCACCTACAGGAGCACTTCGCAACTGCAGCATATGAAATATCGAATTGAGCAAAATTATGATATCGTACCGTTTTAAATATAATATATACCGGTACTTTACCAGTACCGGTATTCCACGCATCCCTAAAAGGTTATGTACAATTTTAGCTGGAAAGCACCTCTAAATTACAGACAATAGTTTTATTATTCAGTTCAATTTAGTTCAGCGTTGATTCGGTTTAGTTCAGTTTGCAGCTGCACAAACAGTTCTTCTGAAATGTCTTTTTTTGAAGTATTGATTTCAGTTTGTTCAGATGAAATGAATGTTCATTGAATCAGTTTTTGATATTGGCATTTGTAGCTAAATGTTATATATGTTCTAAGTGTTTTAAGGTACTGCCTTCTAAATTGTTTTAGTGTAGTTTGCTACTATTTGCTATTAGTTTGTAATGTATCTAACAACTCAAAGGCTTCTGATGTAGTGTTAAAGATGATATTATGAGTTGCTGTATGGAGGGTTTCAGGACCCAGAAGAAATGTGAGAGGCAATCGCACTCAACTTCCTTTAAAGAGGCCCTTTACGCTCTCCTTTGTTTCACATTTTAGCAGTAGAAGAAATTGTGCAATCTGGCTTTAGAAACATGTTTTTGTTTTTTCTATATTTAATTTAGATCTCATTTGTAGGGCTGATTTAAACCCATAGGTCTAACCAGGAGACTTCTTGGCATCACTGCTTATTTCCTTGTTTGCTTGAGGTTTTGCAACTCAACTCTTTGACATTTCAGCAGCATGAAAAATAGAAAGTTTAGCCTGGCACAGTTTAAGTCCTACATGTTAATCTTTACCAAATAGGCTTTCCATAGAAACATTTGAGAATATTGGGCATCTGCAGTAAGGACATACATGTTCAGTGCCTAATAAGCTCCCTCTTGTAAATTAACTTGTTTGCATTACAGCAAACCCATGAAATATGATCCTACTGTGAATGCTGCCTATGTGCAACACACTTTCACTTCCTCTTTACAATGAACACCCATTAACTCACTTTTGTGCTTTACTTCCTGCTTATAAGCTGGACCATCAGGATAGTGCTGTTCTTATTGAATCTCCAAAACCATCGTTCAATAAAGGCTGTGTCATATCTGAAAGTCTTTGGATTCCTACATTCAAGCTACTTGCAATGATTGTTTCAAGAGAACATCATAACTATTGCTTAGGGTTAGTGATTTAAATAGACTTAAACACTAAAAATGTAATTCTGGTGCATAATTAATCCTATATAATTTGTGCTGTAAACAAGTCATGCAGTTTGTTGAGCAGAGGTATGATAATACTTTTCTAGGTGATCTGATTTATGATCCCAATCCTATTGAAAATGGGCCCCACATGCACTGGTTTTGCACACTAGTTTTAAGATCTTTAAACAATTATTTAATTAATTATTGGAAAACAAACTTAAGTAGTGCTACTTTTGCTTTATTAAAATATAGCGTTTTTGTCATAGTGTGGTAACTATTAAAATTGGTAAATTACTGAAATAAAGCTCAAGTAAATAAAACATTTGAATATTAGAAAACAAACCTAAATTTAAAAGAACATAAATAAAAAAATATAAATTTTGCCTTTGCAAATAAATAAAATAAATGTTATTTTACAAAAACTAAAGCTGGAATCATTAAAGATAATAAATTAATTTTAAATAAATTAAATTATAAAAGGACTTGATGATAAATGCTAAAAGCAAAAAATTACCAAAAAAAAACTAAACTAAAAATAAATGCTATTTTAAAACATTGGCAAATATGTGTAACTTAAGTAATCAAATACTCATTGGGCCGAATTCACTAAACATTCTTAAGAAATTTCTTCTTAACTGCCATTTTCTTCTTATTTTCTAACTTAAGAAAAAAGTTAAGAATATTTTGTATTCCCACAAATTCTTCTTAAGATCATTCTTATCTTTTTTCTTAAGATTGTTCTTAATACAAAACTTAAGAATTAAAATTCTTGAAAACAGTTTTCTTAAAAATCATTGTAAATGACTTCAAGTTAGAATAGAATAGTTTTAATGAATTTGTTGCGTTATTTCAAATTAATTGTTAACTTTTAGCATTACAACAACAGTAGTTACATATAATATATAGTAGGACTATTAAAGGATTAGTTCACTTTCAAATTAAAATTTCCTGATAATTTACTCACCCCCATGTCATCCAAGATGTTTATGTATTTCTTTCTTCAGTCGAAAAGAAATTAAGGTTTTTGATGAAAACATTCCAGCGGGGCCGGTTGCATAAACTTAGCCTCTATGTTAAGAATGTGTCTTAATCACGAGTTTGACCAACTAGCAATTAGCAAAGGGTAATCAGTCTCATTTTTGAATTTAACTAAGACTATTCTACGATTAAATGTAACTGAATAAAAAAGAATTGGTCAGTCTTAAAGAAAATTTACATGACTTAACTTTTAAGACTAGTCTAAATGTTTTATGCAACCAGCCCTGAGTTTTCTCAATATAGTGAACTTCAATGGACTCCAAACGGTTGAAGGTCAAAATTACAGTTTCAGTACAGCTTCAAAGGGCTATAAACGATACCAGACGATGAATAAGGGTATTATCTAGCAAAACGATCGGTCATTTAAAAAAAAAAATGTATATGCTTTATAAACACAAATGCTCGCCTGTTCTGTGATGCGCATTCATGACTTCACGTAATACGTAATTACGTTGAAAAGGTCACGCTTGACGTAGGCGGAAGTACCAACTCACTGTTTACAAATTGTATGTGCAAATACTAATGTTAAGTCAAACGCCGTTTACAAAAAAGGGAGTTAAAAGGTAAACCAACGATGTCGGATGATTTTGAACTTGGAGGAGAAGATGAGATGGAGCCTATGTCAAGCATGACCTTTTCAACGTAATTACGTATAACGTGAAGTCATGAACATGTTTTTTTTTTTTAAACCAGGGCCATCAGTCGTCTGGTGAAGACATGGAGATCTCAGATGATGAGATGCCTGGCACACCGATCACTAGCGGGGACTGTGCCAAAAACATCGTGGTCAACTCTGCGATGTCTCCGATGCAGACCATTCCCATGACCCTGCTAGGGTTCCCCCCACTGCCCCATCCACAGGCTGGCTTCCCACTGCCACTGCCTCCTCTTCCAACCGTACCGCACCTGGCTGGCCCACCTGGCGTGGCCCCCCATCCGATGCTACACCCATTGCACCCTTATCCCCCTGGCATGATGCCCATTATGCAGATGGACCTGATGAGCTCCTTACCACAGTGGGGCAGCGTTCACATGTCCTTCCAGATGCAAACCCAGATGTTAAGTCGCATGGCGCAGAGTCAGCGGCTGTACCTTTACCCTCACTTCATCAGCGGGGATGCTGCAAACGCCAGTGCTGCTGCCGCCGCAACCATGCAGTTTGGGGGCCCGTATCCGCCTCTGTCTATGGTTGGTGCACCTGCAGGCAATGTGGGTCATGGGCAACCCTGGCCCCTACCCAACATGCCCAAGTTCAACCCTGCTGTTCCCCCTCCAGGCTATGAGGCACAAAAGGAAGACCCACACAAAGCCACTGTGGATGGAGTGCTTATGGTTATTGTCAAGGAGCTGAAGGCCATCATGAAAAGAGATCTCAACCGCAAGATGGTGGAGGTGGTGGCCTTCAGGGCATTTGATGAGTGGTGGGACAAAAAGAAGCGTTCGGCTAAGGTAAGTGTCATTCAACAAACCCAGGCCTGTTTTAAATGTTACATGAAACCTGTTGCTGAATATGTAAATACTTCTGGAAATGAATAATAACAAATGCAGCAAATTTGGTTTTCAAGCTTTTCAAATCGTTCCAGAAACAAAATCACTGTCAAGTTGATAGATTACTTTAATAAATATAATTTCCATTTAAATGATTTCTTGTTCAACACTCATACATTCATCCTATATGTTGCTGAACTGCACTGACATACCGCAAAATCAGGGATTCCGCTGGGTCTTAAGTCTCGTTCAGACTGTCAGCCCAAATCCGATTTTGTGCATATCCGGATGTAAATCTGATTTGAATAACTGATTGTCCACACAGCATATCACAACTGGTCATATCCGATTTATGTGTCCATAAGCGCGCTTTCGTTTTTACTGAATGTGCAGTGGTTTCTATGGTAATGCCGTTGCGTTGTTATGCCTACGCTAAAAACAACAGTAACAGCAATACAGTTTGCAATACAGATGTCTTACCGGCATGGTTGCGCTGTAGTATTATATTTCGTCTTTTAAAGCAGCGGCAGAAATGCAGTAAGCTTGATATTGTTTTTTCAGATTGACTTGCTCTTCGCAATGACACAAGCTGGTTTCTGCAAATATGTTCAGCATGTTTTCTGCAAAAACATCTGACGTGTTTACGTTTTACATGGCGTGAGGATGTGAAAAAGCTACGCTAAATCCGATCTGACCGGTCAGACTGAAACAAATTTCCAGAAATGCGATTTGAATAAGATTCCAAACCACATATGAATGTAGCTCGAAACTGATTTGCACAAATCGGATTTCATGTCGTTCGTTGCCGTTCAGACTATCTAAATATGATCGGATTTGCACAAAAATCGAATTTGGGCTGACAGTCTGAACGAGGCTAAAGAGTTTTAAATTTAGTTGTATCGAATTTAATTCGTCTCCCGGACGAGCCGTTTATACTGGCCGCACACACGCAGCCTGTCTCCTAATGCGCTTTTATACTCATGGTCTCGCGCCCGGTTCTGCTTGACTTTGCGATTTGATTTGTGATTTTAAATTTGCAATCGCAATATCTGTCAAAAAAAAAATCGCTATTAAATATTTTCCCCAAATCGCACAGCCGTAGTATCCTGGCAATGCTTTTCATACTTTTCTGGACCTTGACGGTGTAATTTACTTGGTAGTCAATGGGACAGTCACAAGCCTCCCGGTTTTCATCCAAAAGATCTTAAATTGTGTTCTGAAGACGACGAAGCATTTCATATAGTTAATATCATGCGAAGAGTGCCGTTTTTCTCCAAAAGTCAGCATGATCACAAATGTGATACTGATTATACAAGTTAATATAAAGAGACTTACGTTTTAGACACCATATTTCCCATTTTGCTCTATTTCGCCAATAAAAATCATTCCAAACACAGCCACAGCACTGTTTTGCGTCTCTGAGCAGCATGACGGTGTTTCGTTCCAGAATGAATCAACCATTTAAATGATTCGGTTCAATCGCAATGACTCGCTTATTAACAGTGACTTGCTGCCACCTACTGGCGGATTTATTTTCACATTTAAAGCGTCTTCATTTAAAAAAAATAATTTCAAACATCAGTTTTCAACGCTTTATTTTTAAAATATCAAAACATTATTGCATTTGTGCCTTAAAGCATTCTACCCTCTTATTTTGCATTAAACAGTGTGTACATCTAAATGCCACTTCAGATGCAGCAACTTTATTTTTAAAATATCAAAACATTATTTATGCATTTGTAACTGCAGCTTAAAGCATTCTATGTCCCTCTTAGCTGCATTAAACAGTGTGTAAATACATCTAAATGCCACTTCAGATGCAGCTTCTGTGTTACCTCTGCATTGCGAAGATATTTTTTTTACGGATTTCATTTGCTTGGTAACAGCCCAAATGCGAGAATTTGACTCAAAAGATGATGCACACTTTTAGAAAAAAATTTCTTAAAGGTAAAAATGGCCATAAAACTTATTGGAAAAGATTAATTTCTATCACTGCAGTGAACTGACCACACAGAATATGAAGAATATAAAAAAAATTCAGGAGTTCACGGTAATCTTTAAGATACCAGCACAATAACACAAATTTCGTCTAATTATCGTTATCGATAAAATCCCAGAAAATATCAAGATATAATTTTTTGTCAATATCGCACACCCCTAAATCATGTTATTTAATTTATGTAATAATTTATTGATAATAATTAATACTCTTGACTCATCCATTTTCTTAAAAATGGTTTAAAGGCTGAAATGTAAAGTTTATAATTTTATAAAACTTTTTGTTTTTGTGAAAACTTGTATCTGAACTGTAAATTATGCTTTTTACAGTCATTTTACTGTTTAATATAGTACTATAGACATTGCTCATATGGAATTAATTTTATTTGTGCAGGTCTTAAAAAAGGTCTTAAAAAGTCTTAAATTTAACCCTGAAAATTAAATCAACAAGTTTGGACAAGTAAATATTTTTTTAATAATATAATAATTGCAATAAGTTAATATAATAATGTTATTACATTTCCTAAAACCTTCCTGGGATGGGTTAATACATTGATATTTAATCTGTTGGTGCTCTGGAGAGGATAGTAGTAGACAAACTTGTACAACAGTTAAAAATATCCCTAACTTCTGTACTCTTGCTCTAAATTAAATGATAGCTGATTCCAGAACTGAATGTTTCAAAGAGTTTTGGAACAATTAGTCAAAAAGAAAACCACAGTTTATTAAATTTTCAAACCTGAGGTCATGTAATTATACTAACAGAATTATCTGCCGTCGTCATTTTTCTGCACCTGCAGGCTACGCTTACACCTGTGAAGACAGGTGAGGTCAAAGATGAGGAAAAAGAACGGGCCAAACCCAAAGAGACTATATCCTCTAGCTTACTGGAAAATTGGACCAAGGTTGAGGGTCTGGGCTTCGAGGGAATGGGACTCAGCATGGGCCTGCGCGGTGCCATCCGATTACCATCCTTCAAGGTACCAAACTACCACTCTGTGTTTTTGTTATTTTGCTGTTAATGTTGCTCATTATCAATTGCTACTCATTTGTTTGCAGGTTAAGAGGAAGCAGCCCCCTGAGCCAACATCTACCAATGACAATAAGAGGGTGCGACCATCCACACCTGTTGATGATGAGCTGGAAAATGAAGGTGTGTGCTTAACATACTTGCCCAGTTAATCATATTACTGATCTTTAAACTGAATCTTCGACAACTTATAACCACTGTTGGCTTTAAAGTGACAATGCTTTACATGATTTTATGCCATTTTTGTAGACTAACTTAGTAAGGTTCATTCTCTGAGTCAGAAAAAACAGATCTTCGCACAAACGGTTCCAGAACGGATGGTGGTTGTTCTTCTGCCAAGCGAAGACCAGCCAGACCTCTGGAGCTGGACAGCGAAGGTGAGGAGAAGGAGGAAACCTCTGGCAAAGAGGAGTCATTACTCTCAGACCATGAAGAGGAACCAGTGGAAGATGCCTCTCAGAGGTTGCCCTCTGGCATGGTGAGCACCTATCCACAGTACTTAATAAACCTTAATCAAGTGTAGTTATCAGGCTCTATATACAACACTTATTTGACCCTAACATAAATATGCCTTCTTAGGATATGGAGGATGAGGAAGATGATGAAAAGAAGAGCGAATCAGACTCCAGTGAGAGTGAATCATCAGACTCATCAGATGATGGTAATGACAAAGGTTGATGAATTTTGTGCCCTTTAATTTTGTGCCACTGTAATTGACCTGAGGTAATGACCTTCACTTTTTCCCCCCTCAGAATCTTCTAGCTCATCTTCCTCTTCCAAATCTGATTCCGATTCTTCTGGGAGCGAGAGCTCGTCTGACTACGAATCAAGTTCAGGGGAAGAAGAGGAGGAAGAAGAAGAGCAAGCAGTGGTAATGGAGGATGAAAATGAAGACGGTGCACAAACCTCATCGACGTCTTCATCTTCCTCATCCTCGTCTTCTGAAGAGGAGGATGTTGACGTAAAAGCTCCTAGTACTCCCACAGGACCACCACCAGAAGAGGAACCAAATGAGTTGGGCAGGCTGGAAGTATTAGATGCGGTAGAGATCGATCACAAACATACTGCAGTGAGCTCAATCAAGCCTGGAGTTGAAGTCGTGTGGCCTCCATCTCCCAAAGGATTGCCAGGTCAGAGTCTTGAATGTTTTTTTAGCTTGATGTTCCTGTAGTAGTTGAGTATTCTGTGTTGAAGTCAGATCCTGATTGGTTGTCCTCTCTTTTTAGCTGATGAACCCGACATTGATTTGGCGGTCAGTATTCCAGTGCCCAAAGCTGAAGCCACCATGGAGGATGTTGGTAGCTTGCGACCACCCACCTCAACAGGTTCATTTGCAGACAGTGATCAGGACACCCGACCAAAGATCCCTGCAGAAGACTTTCCCCGT
This sequence comes from Ptychobarbus kaznakovi, assembly GCA_027422405.1. Taxonomy (NCBI): domain Eukaryota; kingdom Metazoa; phylum Chordata; class Actinopteri; order Cypriniformes; family Cyprinidae; genus Ptychobarbus; species Ptychobarbus kaznakovi. The sequence goes on along the minus strand of CM049796.1, from coordinate 4,333,123 downwards.
ACCCCTGGTCGTGATGGCCCGGTTCCCCTAGAATCAGAGGCTGCAATCCCTCGTTCTCTTCCTACGCCTTCAATACACCTTCCACTTCCCCCCAATCATGCCTTTGAAGCTCGATCCCTTCTGCCGCCTCCTGAAGCTTTGCCGGATATGCCTGTCCGTGGGCGGTTGCCTACGGAAGAAGACATCCCACGCACCCCAGGGAGAGATCTTATGGACAGACCCTGGGGTTTGGGCAAGTCTCAGAGCACAGATACGGTTCCTGTCACTCCAGGTAGCTGTGACACGCCACTAACAGGTAACAGCTTAAGCTCGCCACATATTCCTGGCAGCCCTTTCTCTTACCCCGCTCAATCCCCTGTCCTCAGCGCTGGTATTCCTCGGACTCCGGGTAGAGATCTTACTTTCACCCCAGCTTTCCCTGACTCTGTTGCTTTATCTGCAGGCCTTCCCATTCACAGGAAGGCCTCGTCTGAGAGCTTGGAGGAGAAGTCTGTCTTTAAAGAGCCTCTACTCAGCGCCTCTCCCCAGGCCAGCCTACAACCTAACAATGTAGTTTCGTCCCCATTTCCTGGTCCTCCCCTTCCTGCTGCTTTACTTCAGGAGCCACCTCTGCCTCCCCAAGGCTCCTCACCCAATTCTGTTGAGGCTTCCTCTCCTGCTACTCCAAAAGACCTTCCTGTTCCAATGATAGATGTTCCTGTGCCCTTAGATACTACTTCAAACAAAGAAAACTGGGACGCCTCAAGTCTAAAAAGGTACCTGTGGCAACCCCTCTAGATTCTGAAGAGCCTCCAGCTCCAGTGGTGGCCTCTTCGCCTCCAGATCTACCAGTAAACGATCTTTACCCAGACCACCCTTCAGAGACCTTCAAAAGAGAAGATGGTGACTCCACAGCATTGGAGGAAGAGGAAAACCAAACCCAGACAGTCATACCTGAGGTGGAAGACAGGTTGTCTTGCATCGAGGAACCTGTTCAGAAGACGCGCCGACAGAGGCGGGGCTGGCAAGAGTTGTTGTTGTCCATGCACTCCCCTGTGACATCACCGCTCCGCCCCAGCTTCCTACCCCGCTCAGATTTTGAGGAGATGACCATCTTGTATGACATCTGGAATGACGGCATTGATGAGGAGGACATGCGCTACCTTAAGATAACTTACGACAAGATGCTGCAGCAGGACAATGGCAACGACTGGCTCAATGACACCCTCTGGGTCCACCATCCTCATATCCTTTACTGCTACAATGTAAATGTGCGAATTAGAATAAAAAAATATCCATTGTCTTTTTATCAATGACTAAGACTTTTTTAAGTGTAAAATCCTATTAAAGTGGCTGTTGGTAACATCTGCGTCCCTAGTGGCGGCAAATTGAATTCAATAAAAAAAAAATCCTTTTGCAATTTAGTTTGGTGCCACTAGGGGTGAAGAAATTATGCCCCTAGTGGCTCCAAATGGAATAGCGCACTTGAATTGCTGTTCCAAAATAGAACCCCAGTATTCACATGTTTGGCACTTTCTTGTTGAAAGCATTGTTATAACAAAATAGTTGCGTCCACTAAAATGAATTGCTAGTGTTTGCAGACCTGTTATGTGGAGATCTATCTGTTCATGTAAAGAAAGACTCCTTGACTCCTCTGAACCTACCAACATGGGCAGCACATCAGGGCTAAAGAAGAAGCGGAAAGAGGACGGTATACGTGACCATGTCACCGGCTGCGCCCGCAGTGAGGGCTACTACAAAATCGACAAGAAAGACAAAATGAAGTACCTGAATAGCTCACGCCTGCAGTCCGAAGAGCCTGATGTGGACACTCAGGTGGGCCGCAGTGATAAAATACTGGAGTTTACTCACAGTCGATACTTCATTAAGCTGAATTTCAGAAGGTCCTGATGTGGATTGTGTTTGTGTATGATTTCTCACAGGGGAGGAGTATTCCAGCACAGCCCCAAGCATCCACTAGGGCAGGTTCAGAGCGACGTTCAGAACAGCGCCGCCTGCTGTCGTCCTTCAGCTGCGACAGTGACCTCCTCAAATTCAACCAGCTCAAGGTAGGAGGACACGCGAAACCCAGCTATTTATATCTTGTTAAATGTCACCAATCAATATATGAGCCAAGTCAAAATCTAACAAGTCACAACTTCTCCACAGTTCCGTAAAAAGAAGATCCGGTTCTGTAAAAGTCACATTCATGACTGGGGTTTGTTCGCCATGGAACCTATTGCTGCTGATGAGATGGTTATCGAATATGTCGGCCAGAATATCCGGCAGGTGAGCGTGAAGCCAACCAAACTTTCAGCATCCCTGCTTGTTGGTCAGTCTGTTTGTAACTGTCTCATCTCCATCTGTAGGTTATTGCAGATATGCGAGAGAAGCGTTACGAGGAAGAAGGCATCGGCAGTAGCTACATGTTCCGTGTGGATCACGATACCATTATAGATGCAACCAAATGTGGCAACTTAGCCCGCTTCATCAATCACAGTTGCAATGTGAGTTTGCTTGTATGTTGTCTTAACAAAAGGTCATTTTGAAGTCGAAAACCATATTGATCATGTTCTGCTTTGTGTTTTGCAGCCAAACTGTTATGCCAAGGTCATCACTGTGGAGTCGCAGAAAAAGATCGTCATCTACTCACGGCAGCCAATAAATGTTAACGATGAGGTCACCTACGACTACAAGTTCCCCATCGAGGACGAAAAGATACCATGCCTCTGTGGTGCAGAGAACTGCAGGGGAACCTTAAACTAACCCCAAAGGATAGGTGAGAACTTTATTAAAAACATGCACTGCCCAACAACAAGCCCAGATGCCCCGTCTTCTGGATCTACAGAGGAAATAGTGGGTGAAATCCAACACATCCACTGGATATATCGTGCAGCTAAGTGTCTGGGACTTTGTTTTTGTACTTTTTCATGATTGTTTACGAATTACAGGTGCTCTTTCAAGCATAAAAACTGAGTTTTCTACCACTCTTCCATTGACCTCTATGGAACTGGACTTGTTTTTTCCCCTAAATATTTGGGCACTCACTTTGTCGTCTGTCCATTTGGCACAGTTTGTCTTTGCCGTGGAGTTCCTGCTCCTCGTTAATCCCCTTTTCCTCTGCGGATTGGTTGTGGAGAGACCTCCCCATCCCTGAACTCGGACCCGAAACACTTTAAGCTGCTCACGTCTGTCCCACACGCACAAAATTCAGTTTCAAAAAAGCTTTGGTCAGATTTTTTGTCCTTGTCTTTTCAGCCCGACTTGTATGAAGTTTAGTTTATTGTCAGACTTGACTGTAACAAGCCCACAAGGTTTAGCATTTATCATGACACTAACCATTGTTGGGGGAATTAGGTCAATTGTCTTCAATTTGCAGAACATTCAACAAAAGCACACCTGCACCGGCCACAAAACAAATCAGTAGAAAAGATCCACAGCTCAGGCAAATTTACACAAAGCGAAACGCTCCTACGATATTTCAGACAGTTCTGCATGTGGCACCTACGGACTGGTAGACAAAAACAAAACCAACAATACACTACACTTTATTCTTTCATTTATTCAAGCCATTTTTACAACTGTCTCTGTGATCTTTGGATTTGAGTGTGTCTGCTGCCCTCTTGCTTTTGTAAGGTGTAAAGGCAGAAAGCTGCTTGTTTTCAATCAGATTCCACTTTAAAGCTGTACAGCTTAGTATTAACTCTGCGTCTGTCATGTCAGCTCACTATTTCAGCAGATGAACATGCTGAGGTCCAATTGGCTTCATGCATATTCAGTCAGTAGTGCTGAATTTTTTATTACGGAGCAAATCTCACCAATATGATGCTGCTATTCTGCAAACGTATGTTCCAAATTTTCTCCATCAGTTCACTTTAAGAAGCTAAATCCACCTGCACTGGTTTCAGCATGGGTTTTCATAGTATTAGGAGTTCTCTGTGAGCGTGGTAACTGGTGCATAGCACTGATGCTTTTCAAAAAGGTTGCCCAGGCACCAGTTCCACTAATAAATCTAATATAAGTAGGTGCACCGATGTTTAGGATATCAGACCCTGGAGTATTTGGTCCGTCGACCTGAAAACGTCAGCAGTGGACCCAGAAAATCAAGTACAAGTTGAAAACAGTGCCAAATTTGTACTTTAATGTGTCACAACTCCAAAGGCAAACCTTCTTCCATTTGTCTCCTATGTGTGTGTGTTTGTACGAATAACCTAAGTTCACTGGTACTTTGGGCGACCCTTTTGAGGTCCCTCTGCATTTTGCTCAGTATTTAATCATCAGAAAGTTTGAAAAGCTATTACAGCCTCCTTCAGTCAAATTTATCTTTGAAAGCAGAAGACTTTCTGATCTGCAAGGCAGAGTGGTCACTTGCTTTTCTTTGTGATTTGGTTATGTTTATAAATGCACTAGAGGCTTCCAACCCCCATCAAGCCAAATGGCACTCACAAGACCAAGCTATGAAACGTGTCCTTTACATTAGTTCACTTGAAGAGGAAGGTCTCCCTGCTTTTTGTTGTTTTCTTTTTAAATATGTTTATATTGTACAGGATAATAATGGTTTGCCTAAAGGAATGAGGCTTTTTTAATCACGATGGGGATTGATGATGCATCGATCTGCTTTTATGAGCGACAAATGGAGTATTTATAATTAATATTTTTCAGGGATCATTATATGAAAAGGGGTTTGAATAGCTAATTTAAAGAAAATGATGCATCTTGTACATACAACAGATTTGTACTTCCTTTTAAAAGATTGTTTCTTGTAGAAACGTCTTTTTTCTGCCCATTTTCATTTGGATTCTTGTGTGTAAATACTTTAACTGTGAATATATATATATATATATTTTTGTTCCTGAGGATTTGCTACAGCGTCATGGCTCAGAAAGGTCTATCTGACAGTGAGTACAGACAGCTGGTGGCAGTATTTTCAGCTTGTGTCAAGCTTTTTTTATTTTTGGTTGTAAATTCTATGAAAATCTGTTTGCAGTGTGGGGGAAAAGCATTATCATTCAAAAATGGCACGGGACATTGGTAAAATCGACCTTTAGCCCTTGTCTATTTATTATACCACAAATGTATGGAAAAAAAATCATGGAAAAATAAAGGATTTTTTTTCAACTGCCTTGTCTTGGAACTAATCTTTTAATCATGTCTCACTTTTATGTAAAGTTTATTAATCTGGGTGTTTTCTCTGGATGAGGTCCTGTGCACAGAGTAGGAACAGGAGCAGGATTTCGAATGCGAGTTTAATTATGATTAATAACTTCACATATTTTTGTCAGTAGGTCTAAAGCACACTGGGGTCTCACCATCTGCCCTATATATTGCCTTACATTACTCATAGTTTTATTCATATGTTTACCCTTTACTGTTAAAGACTTTCATCTATCGTTGGTAAGATTCAGCTATTATTTGTAATGTATTTAATTTCTACTTGCATGGTTTACCAAAGAAAATACAAATTTTAATTCCGTCAACAGTTGAACAAACACAGCCCTTAATTAATTGTTAGTATATTCATTTTATATATATTCCATGGGAAGTCGTGGCCTAATGGTTAGAGAGTTGGACTCGTAATCGAAAGGTTGCGAGTTCGAGTCTCGGTCCGGCAGGGATTGTTGGTGGGGGGAGTGAATGTACAGCACCCTCTCCACAGTCAATACCACGACGAGGTTCCCTTGAGCAAGGCACCGAACCCCCAACTGCTCCCCGGGCGCCGCAGCATAAATGGCTGCCCACTGCTCCGGTGTGTGTGTGTGTGTGTGTGTGTGTGTGTGCACTTGCATGGGTAAATGCAGAGCACGAATTCCGAGTATGGGTCACCATACTTGGCTGTATGTCACGTCACTTTCACTTATATGCGTATGTGTAACGGGTCCCGCTCGTGTTTCGATCCCTCAATCTCCTTATCTCCCTTAATCAGCCATCACAATGAGAAAAACCAAAGAATATATTTCTGATATGCAGGAAAAGATAATTGAGCTTCACAAATTAGTGAAGTGGTTTTAAGGAAAGAGCTCGAGCAGTGAAAATTCCCATTTCCACCATCAGGGCAATAATTAAAAAGTTCCAATCAACATAAAATGTTATGAAACTGCCTGGAAGAGGACGTGTGTCTATATCGTCCTAATGCACGGTGAGAAGGAGAGTTTGAGTGGCTAAAGACTCTCCAAGGACCACAGCTGGAGAATTACAGAAAATAGTTGAAGAAAACCTTCAAACAGCACTCATCACCACATGTTGTTTGGAGGGTTTCAAGAAAAATTATCCTAGCTTATCCAAAAACAATCTCCAGCATATTCAGTTATCAGACACGACTGGAACTTCAAATGAGACTGGCTTCTATGATCAGATGAAACAAAATAAATGAGCTTTATAGCAGCAAACACTCAAGATTGGTTTGGTGTACAATGACATATAATGCTTATTTTTGATGTTGTGGGCCTATTTTCTGCTGGAGGTGGACATCTTGTTTAGACACTTAGAAATACCAACAGATGTGACTGACCTGTTAGAAATCTTAAGCTAAAGTACAACGATGAGCACAAACCAAGCTTCTGCTACAGTCCTCTGCAAGTAGTGAGTGAGGTGAACTGTTGGAGCTGAATCTGGTGATTCTGGATGAAGGAATGGTCACTCTCAGGTGTTCTCTAACCTCATCAGGCATTATAGGAGAACATGTAGAGCTGTTAAACTGGCAAGTGGAGGTTTCAAGAAGTATTGAATAAAAGGGTGCCGTTAATTGTGGCCAATGTGTATTAGAGAAAAACATTTATTTCATAATTATATTTTCCCAATTTTAAATTCTTATTATCCAATGAAAGGTTATATTTTTTTAAACAAAAGATCAAAAGGACAGTTAACAATGCAGATTCATTTGCACAGCCTTCTTTAATCATATTTACCATGGGTGCCAATATTTTTGGCCATGACTGTATGTATGTATGTATATATAATATACACACACACAAGTACTATAAGTATTTTTTTATATTTACATTTACATAATATTTACAATTTAAAGAAAAAATTCAGCGCTCTTACAATATAACAATACAGCGCAGTTTAAAATCTAATGATTCAATTACATTGTCTAGTAACCTCTAAAGAATGAGACAGAAAGAACAGGCTGAGGACTGTCAGTGAGCAGCAGGGAATTTGGCCAGATGTGAGTGAGCAGAAACAAGGACTGCCCCCAGTGTCAGTAACAGGACGTGAAGGGTGTGAGCACTACAACAACATGCTTGTGTGAGTGTGAGCCAGTCAAAATAGACAAAGCACACAGATAACAATGCCATTTTTATTTCAACACTTTCTCATATGTAAAAGAACACTTTGCACTTGAGTCAAACTATTGATAGCTTTGCTATTGTATATACATCAAATAGTGTGTCTCCTGAGGTAAGTTTGTATTTTCACAAGATAACTTCTTCATTGGTTCAAGTTTGTTATGTGTACATACATTTATATGGTCATAAACTCCCCTTAAACTTTATTCAGCTTCATCTTTCTACTGTTGTAAAATTTTAAATCCCACTAAGTGCCCTTTGTGTATGACTGGGGAAAGGCTTTGAGTGATCAAGTATGAATGAGGGGAAATACGTAAATGGGGATAGCCACTAAGAAAAATCACTCAGCCGGTAGCAGTCTGGCTGAAAAACTCAATGGGGTTGTTGTAGATGTGTGATCAAACGTGCAACTACAATTTGTATCTACATACAAATAATTAGCACAATTGTTCTTGGCGAATTACAATGAATTATAATTCAATTTAAGGGCCTGTTCACAGCAAGGACGATAAGTAGAAAAAGTTTCTTCTAATCCTGGGAGAATAGCTAAGTCCACTAAAACAAGAACGATAATGACAGAGGAACGTTATCGTTGGAAGCACCCCAGAACGATTTATTTTCCAGCTGATGAACGATAAATAGAATGACATCCAATCAGAATCCACCTTGTGCATTTAAAGCGACAGACGACAAAACAGAACTTTATTGTTCTTTGGTGTGTATGCTGTCATCGTTCTTGGTGTGAACGGGCCTTAAAGATAACTAATAATTATACGGTTATAATTGTCATTCAAATTCTATAAGAATAGATAAGTCCTGTAGCTGTAACGATAATGACACAGGAAAGATATGGTTGTTGCAACACTTTCAGATTTTTTTCTAGTTGAAGCATAAAATTATTGACAGCCAATCAGAATCCACCATCCTTAAACAGCCACAGCATTTAAAGTGGCAGACACATAACTGTAGGGTGCTTATAATAAAGAGAACGTTATCGTTCTTGTTGTAAACAGGTCTTTAGACTGGTTACTAGTGGCTACCAGTGACTAGTCAACCGTTCACTATAGTGATGCTTTCTGAGTATGTTTTGACACCGTATTTGAAGTGCACGTTTAAAACTGTTGTTCTGCAATATGCAAAACGCTAAATGTTTAAAAATCCAATAAATAAAAGAACATTACAAATATTATTAATGGCTAGAGGGGAAACTCCATTGGTGAGTATCTTAGCATCTTTGGATGCATACACAGGCCGACCGTAGGTTGGATGGACGTGTCTGTAGTTGTTCTGCAGGAGAACCTGTTTATTGGCTTAATTCCTCCGTGGAATATATCCTTTTTACAAACAGCTCGAACTGTCAAACGAAAGCAAATGTAAAAAAAAAAACTTTAAATACATTTGTACAACAATTGCATCAATTTAAGATCTGCAAAACAACTACACAGTCTGCGCAACTAAGCAAATGCGAATTGAAAGTGTGGGTCTCAATGCATGCAGCGTTATAGTGGCTGTAACATACCTCAAATGTCTGCTATTAAATGCATGCGTTTTACTTTTTTAGCAATTTACAAACATATCGACTGTTTAATTAAATTTTAACTTTTAATTTGGTAATATTCCCTTTTAACTGCTGCTTTGTCATAACCGTAAAATAAGAATGTTTATGCTAAATCCACTATAGCGCCCCCTTGTGGCAACTCTGAAATTGTGTTGCATTATGAAATGCAAAAATGTTAGGGTATACTTGTGTAGAGTATATTTCGGACGCCTTACCTGAGCCCATGAGATATAGATGGGTACTTCATACACGGTCCACAAAACCACCTGTGAACAGGGTGGCGTTGTGAGGCTGCCGTGATAACGGTAATACTGCGTTAGGTTGTTCTGAGGTAACAGATTCATCAGAGGAAATGGTCTGATCGATTGAGTTTGTCCTACAAGAAAATGAAAAGATTTAGATTTAGACATCTGCACAATCGTTTTTTTCTTTTTTAATGGAAGCCCTTTTCAACTACAAAAAAAGTGAAACAATTGAATTGTGAATTTTCACCTCACAATTCAGACTTTTTTTTCTCAGAAATGCAAAATTCCCAACTTTGAATATTCCCAACTTTTGAAACGTCGGAATCACAAGATACAAAACTCAAAATTCTAACCTTTTCCCCATTACAATTCCAATCTATATCTCTCAATTCTGCCTTTGAATTTACATCTCATAATTCACAATTCTGAAATTTTTCTAAGAATTGTGATTTTAAATTTTGCAATTCTGAATTTTTTCCCCTCAGAATTCTGAATTAACTTTGCAACAAAATGTATGTCTCAGAAAAATAAATAAATACATACCAACTAGGGCTGTCAAATTGATTAATCGCATCCAAAGGGTTTGTTTACATAATATACGTGTGTGTGCTGTGTGTATTTATATGTATATAAATACACACACATACAGTATATATTGTACATGTAATATATATTTATATTTATGTAAAATATAAATCCTATATAAATATGAAAATACTTGTATACATGTAAATATTTTTAAATATGTATTTGAGTTTATGTATTTGTGTTTACGTATATATATATATATATATACATTACACACACATTTAATAATGTAAACAAACTTTTATTTTGTATGCGATTAATCACAATTATTCTGTTTGACTAAGCCCGAACACATACATATGTATATTTTCCTCAGAAATGCGAGAAAAATGTCAGGATTGGATAAATATTTTTTATTCCGTTGTGGAAAAAGACTTTGTAACTTTTTTGGATTAAATTAATAATTACATTAATCAAACTTTACTGTCTCAACTAACCTTTGTAGGCGACAGAAGGAAGTGCCTTTGAGATGGACTGGAAGATTTCATTGTGCAAAAATGTCACCTGTGGAAGAGTAATAACGATAAAATACAAACCTGTGGTGTCATGGCACACTACTTCAGATTAAACAATATCTTACATCGACGAAGACTCCAAGCACAGCAAGGCCAGTTGGGTCTTCAAGCGCAGACGTCAAATTAGGATGTGTGGATTTGATGTTGACTATGTGTATCTGCGCGCAAACATGGACAAACATTACAAACAGTGTAAACATCATAAACAGCTTAGAGATATGGACAACGTGAAGCCCCAAACCTCCATAGGAAATCTCAGATTGTCCAAGGTGTGTTCAGAACCGTTTGAAGACACACTTCCCCAATGGAAATGCAGCTGGATGGTGCGGTACGTTCCAGGAAGCCCTCCGCCACTCACCTGCATACCGTTACCCAACTCCAGCACAACTACACACAGACACGCCACTTTCAATTCCCAGGGAGCACTTCAATAACATGCAGCTACACCTTGAAGACGCTTGGGATAAAAGTGTCCAAAACATCTTCCTGAAGGTCAATAGTCACTTACCAGAGTGACCCTGGTTTGTCAGCCACCATTGACCTTTATGAGTCAAATTAAACCCCTCCAGGTGCAGAGAGTCTAACGATTGGTTCTTCATCAGCGGATGGTCCAGGTTGATGGGAGAGTGATGGCTCTCCAGAAGAGGATGGCAAGAGGGGTAGTTATCTCCCCATGCATATGGATCTACCAAAAACAGTTTAATGTTGTTTTACGTTATGACAATATAACAGCATTGAAAAAATTTGTTTGTCATTCTGATTTAATTCCAACAAGAACAAACTACAGAACAAGAACTCACCACAGTGCTCCTCATCATAACAGAAGTCTGAGGGAAAACAGTTAAAAAATCATTATCAAAGTTCATCAAATCACTCAATTTCAGTCAAAAACTAAAAGTGAAAAAATAACCGCTTTGGAAACTCAAAGTTTTGCCCAAAGCAACAGAAAGGAAATGTATCAATGATTCATTCGTCACTCACCATCATCACTGTGTGCCAATGAAACCACGGACAACATCAGCATCAGAAGTAACATCATGCCCTGCAAATGAATCAGAATGTCCCCACTGGTCTTACACCACGAACAATACTAAATGCAAAGCAAACGGGGGTTTAAGTAGAGATCTTCTTGAATGGAGGTAGGATGACAGGGTTTTTTCTCTGACTGTGCTCATTTGAGCGCGATGCTGCCGCTGCGCTCGTCCACAGTCTCACACAAATAACTTTTGTTGAACGAGGAATCAGAGAACGAACGCTGCATACATGCAACGAACAAAGCAGAGGCATTTTCTGTTCTATATTAAATAATGCAAATGGAATGTTAAACACAGGTAATCAATCAAATGTGGGGAATTAATATAATAAAAAAGACAAATCATCAAATAAATGTGAACAATAATAACAATTACTATTAATATAGATATTTAAAATAACATAATTTTGTATTAATAGTGTTATGATTGAATAATAATAAAAAATATTAGTTCACAGAGGCTCCAAAAAAGCAGGTCTATTTAAGTCAGATTTACTACCATTTTTCTTTTTAAGAAATGTATGCTTTATTTAGCAAGCATGCATTAAAATGATTAAAGGTGACAGCAAAAGGTTCCAACAAATCTATTTCAAAAAATCTTTAATCCATTTATCAAAGAATCCAGAAAAAAAGTATCATAGTTTGCTAAAAACATATTATGAATCATGTTTCTAATATTGATAATAAATTCCTGAGCATCAAATCAGCATATTAGAATGATTTCTGAAAGATCATGAGATACTGAAGACTGGAGTAATGATGCTGAAAATTCAGCTGCGCATCACAGGAATAAACTACATTTTAAAAATGTATTCAAATTGTAAACAGTTGTTTTTAATTGTAATCTTTGTATTAATTTTTGTATTTACCCTTACCTTGGTGAACAGAACAGACTTCTATCAAAAGCAACTTTTCAAAAATCGCGCCCAAACTTTTAAATGATAACGCACATGAATGATTTTATATATTTAATCTATCTATTCTATTTCTATTCTACTACTTATTTTAATTAAAAAAATGGTCCCACTAACACTAGCGTTCTCTTTTTCTATTCTATCTACTTTTTTCTTTACTATAAAAAACCTTGCTACATTTACGATGTTAGACTAACCGAGACTGGTCACAGCCTTTACATATTAGTGCTCTTTTGTTGGTTTTGATTGCTTCTACTGTGTTTATTTTAAGTCACTTTCAATAAAAGCTTCTGTTAAATGACTGTAATGTCATTTTAAAATGTCTAAATACATTTTGGGACTACAGTGTACAATATGTAGTTCTTATGAGACAATGAATCTCGTCACAGTTGTGAAACAGTAAATCCTTCATTTGGGAATCTCACAAATATGAGAGAGCGAGAATTCCCAGGCGGCTTGAAGAACTGAGTGCTTCCTTACATTGGGGATCCCCTTTAGCTCACGTGACATTTAAGAGCGATGGATTTCCACGACGGACAGGGAAATCTCGGAGAAGGCATTAACACATTCAAAGGAGTCATTCTGGATTCATCACGCTCAAAAGAATCAAATAACACGCGTTATGAGATCTCAACCCCATCTGAAACAAAAGGAACACAAACATGACTGTCCTTCGTGGTACAATTTATTTGGCATTTGATTAGATGTACATCTACTTCCAAGAAAAAAAGCCCTCTGACAAAACAAAGCAGTACATGACAAAAAAAACTAAATAAATCAAGAATATCGACAAATTCACCAACTGTTGCATTCTACATAAAACATTGCCTGATGTTTTTTTTTTTCTTGTTGCACCACAAAGTCTACCTAGAAGAAATCTACTTTTTTTTTTATTAAAAAAGTTTGCAAATGGGAGGCAGGAAGAGGAGTCAGATGTGTACCGAACCTCGGGTTGGAGACGAGTGTCTGTGAGCATAGCAGAAATGAAGAGTACAACAGCAGAAGAGACGTCCTCTCTGCATGCGCAAAAGAGTAAAACATGCAACCAAAGTCTGCTAAACATTCATGCCAACGTCTACATTACACACAACCAGTCCACATGTTACACACACACACACACACACACACACACACACACACACACACACACACACACACACACACACACACACACACACACACACACACACACACACACACACACACACACACACACACACACACACACACACACACACACACAGCACATTCACAACACATTACACACAACCAGTCCACATGTCACACACACACACACACACACACACACACACACACACACACACACACACACACACACACACACACACACAAGAAATAAAAGCTGATGTTCACAGGATGTCTGTGCTGATGAAACCCTGGAATTCAACGCAAAACAAAGACTATACAGTAATAGAACATTGACCTGGATGACAAAAATGTCTATATCCTCAATTATTTTTTGGCGCTGGTGATGGATCTTTAGAAACAGGGATCTGCTGGCCGACTTCACATGAATTTTCTTTGTATTTCAGCCCAACGCAGTAGGGCTGTGTGCTTTTCTCGTGCAAAAACATCTTCATCTTTGTACAAAATGCCTGATTGTCATTTAGTTTGGGCTTTTTGTTGCTTTTCCAGTCAGAAATAAATCATATTCCCTTATACAAAAGCAGTGTTTGTATCAGTGAGCAACAATGCAGACCAAATATTTCCCTCGAGTTCATAACTTTTGTATTTGAGTACATAACTCATTCAATGGAAAAACTTCGTCCAAATGGCAATTAAGTAGTCTGTAAATTGGTAAATGATGAAAAAAATAAAAAAAATTAAAAAGCGTTTTGCTCTTACATACATGTATATTAATGCGCTCATTCGTGCAAGTATACGCTCACATTAACTTAGTGTCTCACACACATCGTAATCACGTAAATCCTAACTCAGGATCTCAACAAGAAGAAAGATCTATTTCAAACACCATGATTTGTTTCAGCACAAGCTTTGAGATCAGTTTGAGAGGCGAATATTTAATACGCAGGTAAATGTTGAGCTTTGTTTGAAACAGTTACATTCTCAATTCAAAATGGATATTAGTGACAGACTTTCTGGACGAATCTATGAAGAAGTGACCAGGTCATATTTCACCACAAAATTAAAAAAAAGTTATATTTTGCATAAATATTCCTCCCTGCAATTCTCATTACCAAAATGAAAATAATAATAATTATTATTATTTAACAGTGCAGAAAGAAGCTCATTCTCATTCCAGTAACAGTCATGGAAAACACCTAGATTTTTGTTTTTAATAAAAGATAAAAGAAAAATTTAGTACAGCAACTAATATATATATATATATGTGTGTGTGACCCTCTCTGTGAAAACCCAGCTAAAGTCATTTTTTTGAGACTTACTATTTTCTGCATAAACTCATCCTAAATATTGTAAAGAACATTCTGTGAAAATATATTCTGGTATCATTTAATATTGACTGAGTAAGGTCATGTCAAAGATTGAAATCATAGTGAAATTAATGCTTGTAATCAAACTTTGATGCTCGTTATCTCAGAATTAGGTTTTTAGACTTTAGCCTGTTTTTTACAGAGAGGGTAATATATATATATATATATATATATATATATGCACACAAGTATATTCATTTTATTTGAGATTTGTTTTTCAGCATTATGGTTATGAAATAAATGAGATGTGTTTGAAATATTGTGGGCCACTGAATATTTTTGAAGACGTCTTGGTGTATGAAAGTAATGATGCAAAAGATAAATGGTTCAATAAGCTTCTATGCAAAATATAATCTCTTATTTGTTTCTTTCTGTAAAAACGGGTGATTTCTTCACAGCTTTCATGACATTCATCCTTTTAGACTTGAGCAAATGTGATAATGATCACACCAAAATCAGTTTAGACGAAGTTCACCTCTCAAAAGAATCTCAAACGCTTCTGACATTCTTTTCCAAAAACGAGGCGATGGGTTTGCATCACCATGCCACAGCAGGACACTTAAAAATGACGGAAACTCGTACCTCCATCTAAAAGAATCAAATATTTTTTTTTTTTTTTTTGAGTTTGTGCTACTGATCCGACAGACAGGAAATGTAAAAACCAGACATCACAGAAATCCAGATAGTAACATGGTACCGTTCACGTCTAAACGGATCCTTCTCGTAGAGACGACCACTCAAGGGTCAGTTTGGACAGAGCAGTAACGAGTCAAGGAAAAATAGCTTCTTTGTGCCAGGAAAGAGTCAGTGTGTGGATCGTCAGATCATCTTGATTACACCACTAAGGCCTAAAAAGTCTGTTCGTCAACCGGTTCATTCGTTCAAAGTGTGGTGATGGACACAAGCCAGTGTAAACCTCAGAGAGAGATGCTCTATCGGCCCTCCACGACATCAACCGATGGCCGACGGGATTATTTACATGTGACGCTCACGCTGAAAAACCGAGTAAAACAATCCATCGTATTTTCGTTCGTGTCTGAAGTCACAGGAAATCTTCCTCGAGTCCTACATCCTCTAAAGCGCAGTCTGGACCCGTACCCTAAACCATGGTACTGAGCGAGGGGCCGCTGCAGTCTGCCGTGGAGCTCTGCGTGAGGCTGCTCTCTGATTCGCTGGGGGTGTCCGGAGACACCAGCAGGGTGCTGCTGTCGACGGAGTCCTCGCGCTCCTCCAGGGGCGGCGGCAGCGGCAGCGGCTCGGGGAAATCCCTCTGGAGAGAGTCGGCCGCGCCGCTCATGTGACCAGTCGCGAGCGGAACCCCGGTCCGTCCTGAGGAGAGAACAGGAAGTGAACGAAGGATCAACCAAAACTGCTGTCCAGTGTTCAATTAAACTCTTCAAAATCATTTTCATTGATTGAGATAAAGCGGAAATAAAATGAAATACAAGTATTAGATGAAAAATGTAAGCATGCAAGTAAATGTAAAATTATTAAATAATTTTAATTTTAAGTACCAAAATTACCAAAACTAAAACTGAAAAGTTTTGCATTTAATAGAGAATCAAAAAAAGTATAATGTTTTTGATAATTAAAATAAGGTTACATAATTTACATAAAAAACAACTGAAAATTCAAAATGAATAAAATGTAGATTACTAAACCTGAAATAAAAATAGAGGATAACAGAAAAAATAGAAACATTTTAAAAATAGAAAGCACATATCAAAAGGAATAAAACTTCAACTAAAATAAAAATACACAAATTCAAAGCTAATTCAAAATATTAATAAATACTATAAATAGCATATACATAATACTGAAATGGCATAGCATAACTGCAAAAACAATTAAAAATGAAATGCATGACAGAAACTATGGCTTCAAAGTTTTTTAAACGTAAAAAAATATTTATACATTTATTTGGTTTGTTTATAAATATTAAAACACTATTTAAAATTTCATAAATGCCCATGACTTTTTGTTTCAGTTTCCAGGAATTAAACAACAAATGAGAAATATTCAAGAGATTTACAATTAATTTCAATAGTCTGATTATAACATTGTTATAAGCTAATATTGTTGTTCTCTAATACATGAAAAACATTTACATATAAACAAATATTGTGTAAAATAGTTATAATCCATTTGACTTTTTAATCAGTATTAAATGCAATATAATATTTTCAATTGATATTCCTCTCGACATAGTATTTTTCAGGGGATACAATGCAAAATGCATTCTGGTTTTGCTTTATTTGCAAAAGATACATATGAGGATTCCTTACAATGACCATTATTAGATATCTTAGAATACAGAATAATAATAATAATAATAGTTGTCATGGTAAGCAGCTCACTAGGTTTTGGATCAAAGCTCCAGAGTGTGATCCATAAAGACTTTAAATATCATTCATTTGAAGATGATAAATCATTAGTTATTTGCACATATATAGTAAAGACCTATAAATACAGCGTCTGTTGCTAATCTTTGTAAAGACATACTGAGGTCCATGTAGAGGATGCTGTCTGCGTTGATGGAGGCCTCGTATGAAGGAGGAGGGTCATCGGGGTGGTGGATATTGGGGTATTTGTAAGCAGCATAAGGGGGCGGAGGCTCCTGGAAGTGGAACGTTCCACCTTCACCATCATCAGAGAGGTGCAGAGGCGTCAGGCCCGTCCCGAACACATCCGGCCCGTAATCAAACCCAGGGACCCTCCGACCCAGATTAAAATGATGCACTGTGAAAGACAGAGACGATTCAGAAAAACAGCACTTTAACATGTGCATATAATCAGATGATCACACGGGGCCTTACGGTTTCCTCCAATAAGGGTTTCGATGCGTTCCCGCCGGCGCTGCCTCAGTCTGTGCACCATGAAGAGCAGCAGCGAGAGGATGAGGAAGGACGAGATGCAGCTGACCATGAGCCGCATGCCACTGGCCATAGAGTCAAACAGACTGCTGCCGTCTGAAACAAACAACACTAATGAGATTTACCACTACCAGACCACAACCTGAGCAACTGAGACAATGTGCAGCAGCAATAGACCGACTAACGGGAAGATATTTGGTCATAAGGCACAACATTGTGAATTTCGTGCTCAAACTTGAAAAGTATTAATTTAAGGTATATTTAGAACAAATAAAAATGTGAGATTTAGTTGCGATTAATCACAAGTTAACTCATGACAATCATGCGATTAATCGCGATTAAATATTTTAATCGATTGAAAGCCCTAATTAAAACACATAGAAATGCTTTGAAAAATAATTCAATAAAAATGACAAATTTGGAAATAAATCTGAACAAAATCAAAATATAAAAGTTCATTCAAGTCATTAATAAAAATAAATAATACTAAATAGATAATACTAAAAATACAATAACTGTATTTTCTGTGCAATATATTTTTTAAATAAAGCATGTTTTTATATTTATAAATATTTTTTTTATTTAAAAATAAAAATGTAATAAATGACAATGGCTTTCACCCCATACATTTTACTTATTATTATTTGTTGAATTTCCAGGAATTTGTCACTCAGATTAGCAATACTCGAGGGAAGTGCTCAAGAGATTTACAATAGTTTGATTGCAGCATTTATAAACTAACTGATGCATAAAAAACAAATATTAAATATTGTATAGCATGGTTATAATTGATTTGACTACTTTTAGCAACACTTTTCATGCAATATTGAAGTTAATACAAACAAATCTAAATAGTAATAACAAATTTTATTTTTTAAAATGGTGTTACTGCGTATCACAAGACTGCACTTTCAGCACATTCTGCCATCCAAATAATCTAAGAAACAAATACATTTAGTGCTACAAAAATTAAAAAAAAAAAAAAAAAAGTAATATTTTTTGCCTATTAAAGTAATGATAGTTTGCCACTTCAAACATATTATGAGATTCTAGCTTTACAGTAAAATAAAGCAGAGTAGCTCCAGCTAGTGGTGAGACTTGGGAACAAAGATTTGACCCTGGACCAGTCATAAGGGTTAATTTTATTAAAACTGAGATTTATACATCATCTGAAAGCTGAATAAATAAGCTTTTCATTGATGTATGGTTTGTTAGGTTCGGACAATATTTGGCTGAGACAACTATTTGAAAATCTGGAATCTGAGGCTGCAAACAAAATCTAAATATTGAGAAAACCGCCTTTAAAGTTGTCCAAATGAAGTTCTCAGCAATGCATATTACTAATCAAAAAATTATGTTTTCATATATTTGTGGTAGGAAATTTACAAAATGTCTTCATGGAACATGATCTTTACTTAAAGGGATACTCCAAAATGCGTCCACTCTTCTATATCAGCCTCGACACGGGGGGGGGTGTCTTCTTCATCGGTTTACGCTCTGATTTGAACACAAACAGCGCATCCCTGTGTCGAGGCTGATACAGAAGAGTGGACGCATTTTGCATCCAGGGGATAATCTCCAAAATGGCGCTACGCTGACGCAGAGGAGACGTTACGGTGCCTAAATGTTGAATTAAGTCGTTATTTTTGTTTTATTTTCGTACAAAAAGTATTCTCGTCGCTTCATAACGTTACGATTGAACCACTGATGGCAGATGGAGTATCCTGGCGATGCTTTTCATACTTTTCTGGGCCTTGACAGTGGTTATTTACTTGGCAGTCAATGGGACCATCACAAGCCTCCCGGTTTTCATCCAAAATATCTTAAATTATGCTCCGAAGACTAACAAAGCTTTTACGGGTTTGGAACCACATGGGGGTAAGTGATAAATGACAAAATTATCATTTTGGGGTGGAGTATCTCTTTAATATCCTAATGATTTTTGGCATAAAAGAAAAATCGATCATTTTGACCCATACAATGTATTTTTGGCTATTGCTACAAATATACCTCAGCGACTTAAGACTGGTTTTGTGGTCCAGGGTCACAAATGGGTGCAAAATCATATTCAGTGCACATTTAAAGATTTATCTTCATATATGTCCCCTAATCTTCAGCTGTAATACAGGGATTACATTCAAGCACAACTTTGAAGTGACTGTGACAGTACCGGGATCCAAGCAGGTGAACTTGCAGCACTCTTTAGGGTCCTTGCGGAAATGCTGGCAGCCCTGCGGACGCTCACACAGGGCGGCCACACACATCTCCGGCTCGCCCTCATGGCACGTGCAGCTCAGACACGGGTCGTCCCCTTTAGGCGTGAAATAATAGCCCTCGTTCACCATGTTGTCTTTGATGTCCACACACGTTTGTCCTGTTGAAGAAACTGGTCAGGTTGATATCAGTACATTAGTACGAACATGAATAAAACTCCGGAATGCAATGAAAAAGGGCTTTTCTGTACTTCTCTTGCAGAGGAAGGGGAATTTTTTGTAGCAGTTTTCGGTGTGCCAGCTGTGCAAGCCCCGCTCGTTCATGCTCTTGATCTGAAAGCGCTGCAGCTGGGCGCAGAACACGTTATCCTGGGTTGGGTTCGCCTCGCCGAAATTAGCCAGACCCTCCGGAGGCAAAAACACCTGCGTGGACCCTGTGAGGAACAGACAGCCGCATGAGGGAACAGTTTTAAATCATTTTTAAGCACAGCTATAATTAAAAATAAAAGAATAAAATTACAAATACATTTTTTTTAAATGACAAAATTACTAGACCATAAACTAAAATGAAAAATGAAAATACAAAATAAAAGGCAACTTACCTGAACTAAAATAAAATTAATAAAAAGTTTTAAAAAGTAGAAAGTAGAAATGTTGCCTCTGCAACTAACAGCAACAAAATAAGTTGAAGTAATATAATTATTAAAACTGAAATAAAAATAAAATTATATTAAAAAGGAACATAATATATTATTAAATATAAAATAAAATTAAGAGAATATATATATATTATATGGAAATATAAGAGAATTAAGTTCAAAATTAATTATTCATTGAAATCAATCAGCGTTCATTACAGAAATAGTGAGGTTTGATATTTTCAATGAAAAAATGTATCCATTTCACAAAACCACCCTCAATGATTTGTTAAAACATTAAAGTGATCAGGGAGTTCAACTCACTGATTTAACGATCCAGTAACAATTAACAGCCTACTGGATCATTTACTGGGAGTACCAACTTAACGTTTACTCTGTTCTTTACACTAAGTTATGGTGAGAACTCATAAGACTTGAAATATAGCAATCAAGTTATAACGACTGCTTTTGTAGTATTTTATTTTGTTGAAGGTGGCGTTTAACAGCTCGGGGGCTCATTCGTTACAATGAAAACAGATATTCTTCAATTGTTTTGTTTTGTTCACTGTATTCCTTAAAATAATTTGAGCTGAATACCAACCTTTATATGCCACTTCCCAACGGCCCTCGAGCGAATGATTCTGGTTGGTAATCACATACTGATATCCCACCCAGAACCTGCAATGACGAAGAACATCCCCAGCGTTCAGAACTCAAAACCATAAACGCTCACCTCTTCCTCAGAAAACAGATTCTCACACTCACTTGCACTGGTCCTTCCGCTCGCACACTTTCTCGTCGAAGTCCACCTCGATCTTGAGGATGAACTGCAGCTCTTCATTGGTGCCGAATGTGGCGAGGGAGCCGTTGACCTTCTGACAGGTTTCCACCGCCTGCCAGTAGTTCTCGCTCCGCAGGTAGACTTTATAACAGCTGGCCGTTTTTTCATAGTGGTGCCAGCCGCTCGGACACTTCCCTGTGTTAAATATAAATATACCTCAAAATATAAATATCATTATTTAAATTGAAAAATTATTTCAAATTGATTTTAAAACATCATCATTTAACAATAATGGGCATATAACGGTATTTCTTTCTTCCACCACCCAACTGTTGAGCTCAATTATATTCAATTTTGTATAAATAGAGTATATAATACAAATATATATATATCTACAACTCAGAAGTTTGGGGTAGAGTTTCTTATGCTCACCAAGCCTGCATTATTGTATTGTATATATATATATATATATATATATATACACACACACACACACAGTAATATTGTGCAATAATCGCATACAAAATAAAAGTTTTTAATATATGTATGCATACTGTGTATATTTATTATATATATACACATAAATACACACACATACAGTATATATTTTGAAAATATTTACATGCATTTATATTTATATTCTTATATTTGATATTATATATATAAAAAAATCTATTTATATATACACATGCATACACACACACACACACACATATATTATGTAAAAAAAAACGTTTATTTTGGATGCGATTAATTGTGATTAATCCTTTGACAGCACTATTACAAATGAAAAATAACTATTTTCTATTTTAATATATTTTAAAATGTAATTTATTCCTGTGAATAAGTTTCATTTCAGCATCATTTCTCCAGTCTTCGGTGTCACATGATCCTTCAGAAATCATTGTAATACGCTGATTTGATGCTCAAGAAACATTACATATTATCAATGTAGAAACTGTTTTGCTGCCTGATGTTTTATGGAAACCATTATACATTTTTTCCAGGATTCTTTGACAAATAAAAGTTCAACAGAACCGCATTTCTTTTAAACCGAAATTATGTGAAACATTAAAAATGTCTTTACTGTCATTTCTGTTCAATTTAACACAACCTTTCTAAATAAATGTATACATTTCTTTGGAAAACCTCCCAAACAACTTAAAGACCCCAAACTTTTGAGTGGTAGTGTATATAATAAAGTGATCTAACAATAGTGTAATAATGATAACAATAATATGCCCTTCTGTTGCACAGGTTAAGCTCTTATTTGTATTTATGATTTATGAATTCATTTTTTTTATACTGTCTATTTTTTGTGTTTTATGAGATTGCTAATGGAAACACGGACATAGTAACGCAATATGAGCACACGTTCACAGCGTGAGTGTTTTAAAGAGATCAGGAAGGGTCTTACTGTTGAAGCGCACTGGCTGAGCGACGCCCATGACGTCCTCCACCGGCTCAAAACCATTGCTGTTTCGATACCGCTCCTCCTTTATTGCTGAAACAGAGCAAAACAAGGAATATTAGAAAGCAGCTTGAATGCAAAACGCATGTCCTCTTTAATAAGGCCAAAATATACAAGGCTGAAGCATAAATCATGTGAGAAAATGATCCACATTTCTTTGGAAGGACATCGTTAATAATAAGATACTACAGGGAAGGTCATAGGGTCTTTTCAATGAATTAGTCGATCCGGTTCACAAAAGCATTCTGAATGATTTGAACTGTATCCACACCGCCCAATGTCAAATCTGTGCCCTGAACCAAAAGCAGTTGAATATCACTGGCTGTGTAAGTTAAACAATGTGCTTTCAAAGAAATCATGACGCTAATCCACAGCAAACGGAAGGGAAACATCGGCAGCAGGTCTGCGAACATGAATCTTATTAAACCTCTTCCTCATTTCCTGAGAGGAGCACTAAATCCAGCAACCAAACAAGAATTAAAGTAAGACTGCAGATCCGGCAAGAAATGTGGCAACACCTCCTGAGAACATCGGCTCGATTACAGCAATGTCAGAAAAGGCCAGCGCAATTACAAGCGTGAAATGAGTACGTAAGCCTGCAGTGTATTCTGTCTAATAATGATTACAGCTTCAGCGGACAGTAGGTCCAGGAAATATAGATATTACAAAAATTATAGTGTTTAGACTTTTGATGACATTTAATCTTGATGTGTATTTGCTCTGAAATTGCTTAAAATGTTATAAAAATGTTTAGTTTTTTTTAAACCGCAATTGAACGCTACAAAAAAGCTCCAGCTACAAAAAAAACATGTAATGCAAGAATTAAAATATTCAAAAAATAAAAAAATAACAAGAACTTTTAAAAAGCAAAACTTAATAAAAATGAAAAAACAAAAAGCACAAAATTACTCAAATTAAAAAAAATAAATAAAAGTTAATTTAAAATATTAACTATTATAAAAAAAACTTCTTGGTTCTCATTTTATATAATAATGGGATTGACTTTGAATACGTGTGTGTTTTAATATAATTATAGTGTAAAAATGTCACTACTACTAATAATTAATTATTATAGATATAAATTATTTCCACAACAAAACAACAGAAAAAACAACATAATTATTATTACGTCAATAATATTAATTTGTACATAATTATATTTTGAACTGTTTTAAAGATGAATCAAAGCAAGTTCATTTTTGCTACTGAACTGAAGATTACTTCATAGACACTATTAAAACATCTCAAAGTCTTTATAAATGTGTAGCATGCTTTAGTTAAAATTAATGACTTTATTCAACTTATCACACATTCAACATATTTTCAACACATCAGCTCCTATTGGCGATGCAAAAGAAATATGAAATGGCATCTTGCCAAAATGTAGGCCTACTGTATTTTATCTCCTGCTACTGAAAGTGTCACTAAAAAGACGAGACTGCAAAGGCCATCATAAATCAGAGGAAGCGATATGAACACCAATCATCTGATAAAAACCTGCAAGATTAAAATCAATAAACAAACACGTCACTACCTCAAATAACCCCAAAATGTCCCAGTCTATGGGTTTACACATAGGCTACAACCGCTTCCTGATTATCTGGCACTAATCTTCAGCGTTTAATGGTTATTTTGTTCTGCATTCATGTGCTCGGAGTGTGACTCTGATCAGCAGTGCTTGAAGGAGCTACGAGACACAGATCACATGCTCAGCAAATCCCCTCAGTAATTCCTGTTATCCCGTCCAAGAATCAGATTCTGAGCACCGTCTCTCACTCCGGGGGTTAAGACACAGAAACCACAGCACACAGGCAAAACAAACCAAAACCCAGGGTGCCAAGCGCTGGCAAAATGACAGGACGAAACCCAATCAAGTCGGAAGTGACAGCATTCCTCGTGCAGACATAAGCACAAGTGTGTTTTTACAGTGCATTGCACAAGAATGTGGCCTTGTGAGCGTGTATGTGTGTGAACTTACTAGGGCAATCTATCTCATCGCTTTTGTCATCACAGGCGGTCCATCCATCGCACTGCCAGGACAGAGGGATGCACTGCATTTTTCCGCTCTGGCAGGCAAACTGGCCAGGACTGCAGCGCAGGTCTGAAACACACAACACACTGAGCCAAACTAATCTAGAAAGAGAAAAGCTGCAACAGAGACTCAGTTGTGTGTGATTACAAACAATCATTATGTATTATGCAACAGGAAAAGTCTCCAAATTTAGCTGAATAACCGTTCTATGTCATCAGGGACATCGGTGTCAATGTCAGGCTAAGCCAAATAAGACTCAAACAGGGTCAAACTCAAACCGAACCAGCAGGAAACGCTCAAGATCATTTGTAGGAATTCCAAGGATCCCAGCTTACCTGACAACAGTCTGGCCAGAGCGAGCCGTGGACCTGCGGGGGGGGGGGGGGGGGAGGAGAGAGAGAGAGAGAGAGAGAGAGAGAGAGAGAGGAGAGAGGAGGGGAGAGAGAGAGAGAGAGAGAGAGAGAGAGAGAGAGAGAGAGAGAGAGAGAGGGGAGAGAGAGAGAGAGAGAGAGAGGGGGAGAGAGAGAGAGAGAGAGAGAGGAGAGAGAGAGAGAGAGAGAGAGAGAGAGAGAGAGAGATTTAGTGATTCCAGCTATATAACATTACCTAATCTCTTAAAGGCTCAAGAGACAGTCTGTCTCCTGGTTAGCAGGGTATAAATAACAATAGATAGTACTGATACATCCGCATTTGCAAACAAAAGTCAATTCAAGTGACCAGAAAGCTCTTTATTTTGCATTTTGAAAGCATTTATTTTATTCAAATGTGAGCTTGCAAAAGCCCTACAAATTTGAAATTATATTAGACTTCAAGAAATAAAGCCTATTTGATGATAAATAAAAATGTAGACAAAAAACTAAATCTTATTAACGCTCAGGAAAAAAGTATAATAATAAATAAATTACAAAAACAAAAAATTAATAAATATACTATGATATGACATTATATTCTTTTACATGCATATAAAATAATAATCACATCTATAAAACACAGTAAAAACTTGAAAACTTAAGATTAAAATTTGCATTAAACCATAAAGTCTATTTAATAACTGTATATCATATATTACATTAAGCATAAAATAAATGTATACTTTATGTAATTATTATTAAATGTCATATAATATCACATTTGTATTATTCATTATATTAAATAAATAAACGTAGATTTAGGCCTACTACTACTACTACTAATAATAATAATATTTATTTTATATTTAGATTTATTATATGTAATAAATTATATAATATATTTATTATATTACATGTAAATTATCATTATTACTGATATAAATGTATTTTTACATTTCATTTCTTTTGCCCGTGTGTGTTTGTGTGCATGTTGGATAGTAAAAATGAAATGTTTTACATTGTGGGGACAACATTTATGTCATGTGCAAAACAGTTTCAAAATCATGCTGTTGTTGTTTTTTTAATGTAAAAATGTAAAAACGCAGAATGTTTTATAGTTTGTTCAATATGAAAACCATTATGTCTATGGACAGTCCTCATAAAACGCAAAAACCTGTGTGTGCATCATTTTATACATTCTCAAAAGCCATCTAATATTATATAAATAAAATAATTTCTGTTATCTGATGTTAGCAAACACCCAATTAGCTTCATCCTCCAATCCACCAAACAATCTCTTGAGAAAACGAAGCAACCTACAGACAAACAAATCACATTTTTAAAAAGAGCTTCTCTTCTTGGGAGGTCCAGACATTCAATCAACCACCTGTCCAACCCTTGAGTCTAAAGTTATCCTAAAACCAACACAGAGATGCCTTCAGAAGACCAGTGTGTTCTACTAGAACCAGATCTGCACCACATTCACCACAGCAGACAGTAAGACCATTGTGAACAGGTGAACACCTGTTTGACTGATAAAACCTTCTCCATGTGCCCATAAGTTCCAGTGATCCGCAAAATAGTACCAATAACCCATTTGGGTAGTTGTCAAATAGAAAAAAACTAAGATTTGAAGTTAAAATAAATGTCTAAAGGAAAATAATCGCTGACTGTCCTATTTTGAGTAGTTTGTGCATGTTTGAATTTGAACATGCATCACACTTCGAGTTCGTTACGCATTAAAAAGTCTTCTGGGTCAGTAGTAAAGATATGCAAGAGCCTCCTTTAATGTTAACATCACAGTGATCATTTGTAATATTATGCACTTTTAACAAGAGCACACACTGAGATTAAACACCAGCTGTGGGTTTATTTGATGAGATTCAACATGGAGACAGACCAACACATCCTGCCCTCAAAACAAGTGCACATAACTCGCTTCCCCATGGAAATTAAACACCGAAAAGCACACCACAGGCCATTAACCTAAATACTGTCCTATTTATTTGATCCACTGGGTTTCCGTGTATAACCTTATATCAATAGGATTAATAAACCTCCCGTCTAACAGAGGAATATCAGAACAGACACCAGCAGACCATCGGTGCTCTGATGTTTCCCCGTCCAGAGTGTTCTGCTTGATCTGTCTGTTCCTGTATTGAACTGTGGCCTACAGAAACACTAGATTGACTGCAAATGGTTGGCATGTATGGCAAGTTGTTTAAACATTTATTCCTTACAACCTACAAGCCTCCATTTGAATGTACTTGTATTTTTCATTACTAGAAATCCAGTGGTGACCAGAAACTTTAGATATTCGTCAACTAGAATCTTTCAGTTCCACTAGCAACCATTCATTACGTACTAGTATTTGTTTCATTGCTATTAGTCACTATCCCATTACTTGTGACTAGTAGCATTTACGAGTTGCAAATTTGGTCATTTATTGTATGAGAATCTGTGAGCATATCAACTATTCACTTCCAACTATTCTTCTAATAGTTACTAATACTTATTTTAGTTTTAATATAGTGCTTATTTATGGGTGTTAACACAACAACTTTCTCAACTAAAGCAGTTAAAAACTAAAAAGTGACATCATGCGCATGCGTATTACGTGTTTACTGGTCTCAGCCGCAGACGTCACGCACACTTGGCTAAACGTCTGATGCATGTGGTACACTTATCTGGAAACACTTCAAGAGTGTTGAAGTCATCGTCAGATTGGTTAGATTATACAGGATTTCCGGGAGACGTGTGTGTCGCGTTCTTTAACGTTTCACCTGGAAACAAAGTTGCTGTGGCGCCAAACCCCCTCACGAAAGAAGAAAGCTGTCGTGTTTACAAATGTGACGGTGAACGCTTATCAGGATCATCTAAACGCTGGAGTTTCAAAAGTATGTGAAATATTTAAAGTTCGCGGCATAGAATCTTTAAAATGCGTCCGAGAAGTTTCACACACCGGTCTGTTATTGTGGTAACATTTCCACACCCCGAAACTAAACTAACTGTGATTGGTTGTTTGACATGTCGGTCAAATGGCCTCATGGGCGGGCCTTGACCAATGAAGGCTGTCATCTATTCCAGACTTCAGCCGTCAGTTTGAAGGTCTGGCTACGTGAGACTACGTGTTTACAAATCCGTGCAGATGCATAGTGTTTCTTTACGTAGTGACATCACCAACTAGTGGCCTGGCATGCATAATACGGCAGTTTTGGTTGTTTAGTTGTCACAGTGCATGTACACGCAAAAAAAATATTATCCAACATTTTTCAGTTTATTTAAAAAAAATATTTTAATTTAACACCATTATGTTACCTTTCCCATTTATACAATTGCATTGTGTTAAACTGACTTGAAACAGTTGCGTTTTGGCTCAACTCAATATTTTCATTTTGAAAGAACATAAATGATTTTACTTGTGTAACTAGGAAGTGGATTTCCCCTTCCCATCATGCTTTGCACAGGGCTGGATAAAGAGAGTAAATCTTGAAATAAAATGTTGTTATTTTAGGCATTTTTTATTTAGATGATAAAATTGGGAGACTTGTTAAGGTTTAATTCTCTTTTATGTTTGTATTTAAAAGAGTTTCTGGTATGTTAGTGTTTGGGGGGTCACCGTTGTGGTAAAGTGTAGAGCATCTGCTTGGGTTGAGGACCTAATAACATTAAGCAAAGTTGATTTAATAATAAGAAAAACAACTATGTGCATGTCATGGATGTAACAATACCATCTTATGCTATGCCTAACAAGTTGGCTATAAAGTAAAGTAAATCCAACTAATAATTAATTTTTTTGAGTGTATAAGGATGTCTGCCTGATAATTTAGTTTCCAGTTAAATTGTTTTAGTTTGAGTTCAACAAGCATAAAAAAATCACTTCATCAATGGTTTAATTTCATTTAAACTATATTTGATCAAATTGAGTTGGCCCAACTCAATTACATTTCATCACATGAATTATTTTTTATGAGTTGGGGCTACACATATTTATTGGATGGAAATCCTGCCCTCAATTAAATTGAGTTCATCCAATGAATTATTTTTTTTGAGTGTAGTACATGTAGTTAAAAAGAGTAGGGTTGTCAAAAAAATAATAACATTTTGGATATTCGTCGAATTTAAAATAAAAATCCACATTTTAGGTGTCTTTCAGGCAGCCTTATCAGTGGCGCACGAGATGCGATGAAGATGTAGGTACTAGGTAGGTGTCATTGCATTTTAATTCTTTTTTTAGCCTACCCAGTTGAACCCAATGGATACATTGTTCATTCAAAATACTGCGGAAAAACAGAACATCAATGTCGTTTATGTTAAAACTGGAACCAAGCTGTTCACACAAAACGTATATTTTGCGCATTTTCTAGAGGGACATCTATCAGCGTTGCACTCGCGTCTCGCAAAAGAGAGTCGGATATTTAGAAAGCCATTTAAAAATATTGTACGTTCAACTTTGAAAATGTTCAAGGGTAGTCGTGTTATTTTATGCTTTGAAGAACCGTGCATTAGTAATATTTTGCTCAATGCGCCCTCTTGTGGCCTCGGGAGAGAAGACAAAAGCTTTTTTCCCCTAACTATATCCATAAAATACTAGGACTAGTAAAACTGGAAAAGCTATCAGCAATAACTTGAACACTAACGTTAGTTGGAAGTAAATAATTGGGTTCACCAGAGATGGCAACATTTTGCAATTAACAACGGAATAGACAGTAGTTGGTATAGTGACTAGAAGTAATGGAATATGTAAATACGCAATGAATAACAAACATATACCATTTAACAGTTAGTTTTAAGGAATACATTTTAAAACAGCTTGCCACATGGTGTGCAATATAAAAGGCATTAAGCTAGTAACATAAATAGATACTATGTAGATTTCAGGATTAAATATTAAAACAGCTTGCTATATGGAATGCAATAAAAGGCGTTAAGCTGAAGAAATATAACAAGGTAATAATAAATGTATAACAGAGCGGTAGTTAAAGGCCCCGATGGCCTGCGAAAGAGCCTCTGCAGCTCAGCGCCTGTTCATCCCCTCATGACCGAACACAAGCAGAGCTGCCAGCCGTTACCAGCAGACTGCAGCAAATACATCGATTAAAGCACCTTTACCTGTCCGTGACGGATCTGTTACTGTCAGAATGAAGAGGAGAAGCACAAAACCACCGCTGTCAGACTTCGGCAACATTTATCCTCCATTCATAGTATCTTACGCCGGAGAAAATGTGCGAGAGAAAATGCAGTTAAAGCAGCAGCCGCCGATGTTGAGAAATAAATCACAACAAACAGCCGATTCCGCTTGCTGTGTATATTCCGTCGGTCAGAAATAAGCTTCGGTACTCGGATGTGTTGATTTCAGTTGGCTAGGGTCGGGATATAGTGTCATATTCCATGGCTGTTTCCTCTGGCTCGGTCCCGTATAGCGGTAAACGGGCTTAGTACGGATATAAAACAAGATGGCTCCACCACCGTCCCATCAAAACAATCCCAAACATGTTCTCCAGCCCACGGACGGGAGGAGGCGCTTAATCAACCCCTCACCAGAATCCTCGCATGCCATTTCCTTCATGTCTCAGTGTTCACACGGATGTTTCGTGGAATATTACACTCTGCCAGGCAAAGGTGTTTTAAAGCGCATTTGTTTTATTGCAGCCAGTCACATGACTAGGATAAAAATATAGTTAGGACTATAGGGCCTAACATCTCGATGTTCATTTATATTATCTACTGTTCAAAAGTTTGGGACCAGTATTTTTTTTTAAAAAGAATTAATACTTTTATTCAATATGAAATTGATCAAACGTTACACTGAAGTAATTTATAATGTTCCATTTCTATTCTACTGCAAAAATATGCAGTTTTTTAGCTTTATATTCATAAAAATACAATAAAAAATACTGTTTTTAATATATAAATATATAATTCAGCAGTGCATCTGTTTTCAACATTGATAATAACAATATGTTTCTTGAGCACCAAATCAGCACAATATTACTATCTTTGTTGTATTTTTGATCAAATAAATGCAGCCTTTGTGAACATAAGAGACTTCTTTCAAAATACTTAAAAACATCTTACCAACCCAAAAAACATACAAATGAAATTTGTGAAATAATTTAGCTACTAGATTTTTCAAAGTTGTAAATAAAACAGATTACTGGAGTGTGTTTTTACGAGAAAATACTACTCAAGTCTTTCTAAATGTCATGTTTAATTCAATGTGTTCCTTGCCATTTCTCTGTAATTATTTGTGAATATTACTGGCTATTTATAAATGAAAATTGTTTCAAAGTAAATCCTTACACCATTTGTTTTTCTGTGTAATGCTTTGCAACAAACAAGCTATTCAATTCCTCAACACAAATTGAGCAAAGCTTGTCGTCAATTATTGTTTTTTACTGAAAATTTAAACAGTAAAACATTATGAAACACTTCTGTGTTGTTTTGGCCAACATGGATTATATACAATTACATCATATAAAACCTGACTGAAAAACAGATATCACAAAAACAATGTTCAAAACTTAATTTCAAGAGTCTGTCCCAGCATCATATAATGTTAGTCCAGTCTTAATGATAAAAAATACATGATTTCCTTTCTTCTGTCAAACCCTGAAATTAAAGATTGTGTTAGAGCAAGTCCACTAAACGAGTCTGTTTGCATAGATGCAACCTAAAGAGGGATTCAACAACTGAATCATGTAAAATATGGACGGTGAAATAATACACACAAATCTGTAGAACACTTTTTTACTGTACCCCTGAGATCTTGAAAGATGTCTTCAACATCATAAAATATCCTAAAACTTCAGGAGGACTGAATCAGCTTTGCTCAAAACAAAGCAGGACTAGGACAGATCTGAATGAACCAGTGATTCACCTGATTGAATCAGTTGATGTCAATGATGCTGAAAAACATATATATGCTAGCTAAAAAATTAATAATTATTTTTTTTACAAACTGTTGTAGGCGTTTTAAGTTGCAGACTTTTTTCCTTATAGAATCAAGTCCAAGAAAAAGATGATTAATTGAGTTTCAGTTTTTAAAATGTAAAAGTAAAAGATGCAATAAAAAAAAAATATAAATATTTGACCCAGCCCATGTTAGAGTTTTTGTTCAGTCTGTAGGTTCAGAAGTAATCCACAGCTTTCCTCCTCTTGGGCAGCTGGAGGAGGTTGTCTGTGATGGAGGCCGGGTCCTGTGTGGCTGGTGTTCTGGTTTTCCCGGGTGTTGGTGTGCTGGAGGAAGTGGCTGGGCCTCCGAGAGGAGTCTTAGAGCCCATGCCCCCGTGTGCCGGTGACGGGGTGTAGCTCGCCCTCAGGGCTTTATCGGTGTATTTGCTGGATGATCTGTTTACTAGACGCTGAAGGGCAGGAGACAGTGCTGCGGGACTCAGTCCCTTCGGAGTGAGGCTGCAATACATATCAATAATAATTTAGTACACAACATAAATGCAGTTTTGAATATCGCTTTGACAATAAAGGGGGATCTTTTGGTTTCTAATTTTCATGTGTAAACCAAAGTTTCTATGTTTTAAGTTATAGAGATATGATTTACATGGCTGTGTTTTCTCTCCCCCGCTGAAATACTTATAGTAAAAATACAGAGTCAGTGTCTAAAGTCTGAAATAGTGGTTGACCGACATTTTTACAAATAAAAAAAGAAAAAGCAAGTAATTACTAAAGCCAGATTAGAGCAAGTAGTAATCATGTGCTCCTGAGGTGACGATCTCAGCACTGTCAAAATAAAAGTCCCATGCCTTGTCATAATAAAACACGGTGATGGAAATATTTTATGTAATGGCCTTAGGAGTCAAAAGAGTATGTTCAATGTTCAGAAAAGTGCAGACTTAGGTGAATAATTCTCTGTCTTACCCTTCCCTTAGTTTTGCGCGTGCTAAGGGCTGTCCCAATCCTCGTCTTGATCGAGGGGTAGGGCTAAGTGGAAGGGGTAGATACCCCTTAAAACCAAGAATTACTTGAAACCAAGGGGTACCCAGAACACACTGCGGCCAGATCATCCAGAGAGTATTTTCGGCTTAAATAATTGATTTAAAATTCGACAGTCTTGTTTGTGCTCTACACAGTCCTGTAACTTACATATATATTTGCAAAAAAGAAACATTTTTAAAATCGCTCAAAACAGTCCCGCGTTTTCTCTGACTAGAGAAAACATCACTAAACCCACGTAATCATATTTTAGACGGAGAGTTTGCGATCAACACTTGTCGCCTCTGGTGACGTAGCAGCCAGCTAGCGACGATGTATGATGACGTAACAGTAACCAAGTGCGTCTCTTCATTTCATAGGGGTATGTTTTCACCTCTGCGCTTACCACTCGGTTGGGAAAGCTAGGGTAAGACAAAAGGGTAAGACAGAGAAATGATTCACCCTAAGGCTGCTCAATAAGACTTCTATGATTAAATAAGTACATCCCAAAAAGTGCTCAAACAGTAGAACTTGACAAACAATTTTTACTCAACTACAAGGTATAAATGTACATGTATCTTTCTGTTCAGGGAGTCTCTCTTGGTTGTTGTGACCAGTGGGCTCCCGGCCGTGAATAAAGCTTTCATTCTTGCAAAGAGCAACTTGGGATTGGTGTCTGGTATATGCTGCGCAGCTGAGGAATAGAAGTACTAAAGATTCTACACTGAAAAGACCGCCGCAAAGACAGCGATAGTGTTGGAAGACTATAGAGCCGTCCTCGGGCTGAGGTAACAGCGTACAGCTGAAAAGGGCGGTGAGAGTGTATAGATGCTAAAGACCTGTGTGATCATGTGTGATTGAGGTAGTGATAGTAGTTCTTGACGGGACGCTGTCACCTTACTTCGGGAAGGGAATTACACCGAAGTATTGGAAATGTTTTAGAAGTATTCGAGAAGGGAATTACCTCGAGATACTGTAGTACTGTATTGGAACTGTAGTATTGTATTTTATTATTGACAACTGGAAGTTGTTCGAATTGTCAGTGGTGAAGTCAGATTAGTTTTGGGAATTTCCACGACAACACGTAATAGCCAACACTAAAAACTGCCAAATAACAACCAATATAACTGGCTTGCTGATATATCGGTCAACCACTAGTCTGAAACCACACTGAAAATCTGGGATTTCATTTAAATCTTAAAATAAAGTTTTGGAATTCTGAAAATAAAATATAGAAAATTAAGGTTTGAAATGATACAAAATATGAAAGACATTAACATATTAATATACTTGGTGGTTGATCTTCAATAAAGCAAAAAGGACCCAAATACGAAGACTTGTTAATTTTACAATTAAACTTTTCACTTAAATTGTTATCCTGATAATATAATAAAAATGCATACATTTTTCATTTTCTCTAGTTTAATCTGCATTTTTAATTACAAACAATACAAAATATTGTTTAACCTAGAAAAACATATTTTACGATTGCACACTCTTTTTCTTTACCTTGCGAGGTTTTCAGTGACTTTGCGCAGCGCTTCCTGTTTCTTAGCTCTGTTTTTTGCCGCAGCCTCATTGGCCATTTTCAGTCCCAACCGCTCTCTTCTCCCAGGCTCTGGAATCTGAAAAACATCCATTCATTATTATTATTATCATTAAAATATTGGACATGGACAATAAATCTAACACACACTTTTTCTGATTATATAAAATTGGGTATCAATAAAACTAAATTTTTCAGTTTATATACACAAGTGAATGAAACCAAGTGATATTCCTTTTAGAAATGAACTGGACCTTGAACGATGGACCGTGACTTCTCTCCACAAGTGGCGTATCCGAGCCATCCAGACGAAACGGAGTGCTTTCGATCTCACCCCAGGTCATCAGAGGAGACTCTGCAACACCTTAAAAACAAACAAGCCACTCAGGAAAACATGACAAGAAAAACTTTCACAAACTTTATGAAAAACTATTCTGATGTTAAAGCCTTTGCATAAATACTTACAATTATTTTTGCACACAAATATAAATTGTATAATAACTATAGTAATAGGCATGGATTTCTATATGAAACTAAATCTCAAATGAATCAATAAAATCACTGGCACTAACCAGGAGCAGGGGAGGCTTCTCCTTCAAATCCGTAACCATTCACTTTGGGGGATTCGTGAGGCAGGAGCTCTTTGCCGTCTGGACCAACCTTACCTTGTTTAAACTAGACAGAAGGCAGAGCAGAGAAATATGCTCTTAGTTTAGTCATATTTCATGAAAGTGGTTTATGATCTGATGCTGACCAATAAGATGCAGAGGTCAGTGTTACCAGCGCATTGAGTGCAGCAGCTTGCTGGATTTGTGATTTGTTCAGGGCTTTACAGAAGGGGTCAACATCAAACCGTGTGTTCTTGTACAGCACCTCCCGTGGCTTCTTGAACAGTGTGTCATCTCTTTCACCTTTTGGGAAACAAATAAACATGCAATTTACTGTGTGGCTCCTTGGCCATATACATATTAAAATGACACCAAAATGACTGCAATTTTTATGATGTTGCTTGCATGCTGTTAATTTTCGATCAACAGCAAATACAAAATATCACCCTTCCCTACTCATAACCAAGTTATTAACAGTTCATTTACATGCCTCAGAGAGTATTATGTAGTAATATACTGATGCAGATCCTCAATGGGAAACTTTACCTTCAGGGTAGTACATGAGTGCATTTTTGGCCTTGTACTGCCATGTTTCCAATCCTGCCTTGGTGCACTCAAGCGCCTGTTTCTCTGTGGACGGTAGAGCGAGGTTCTGCTCGTGTCTCTTTAAACGATAGAACAAAAAACATTGTCAGAACTCAAAACAAGACCCCCCAATACAAAACTCAATAATATGTAGTAGCCATTATTGTGTTGTACCTCCTTGAATTCATCTTCTGCCTCATAGAGCCACGCATGCCTCAGCTTGTCCTTGTCCTCCGCAAGCTCCATTATCTGCTCAAAGGATGCGTTGTCTTCACTCGTGTTTTTAGCAAGAAAACGGTCCAGAGACGGAAGATTCTTTCCCTCTGCTTTTTCAGCATCTTTTCCTGAAACAATACACAGAACGCATGTAGCATATATCTTAAAAATTCCAAAAAGGAGCTTCAAAGACCCAAAATCCCCTCTGTAAAAACTGTGAAAAATTAAACAAGAATTTAGAAATGCTAATACACAAATCTGCGCATATGTAATTAGATAGTGCCTTGTTTGCATATTTATATTTAAAAAATACATTAATGCAAAACAACTTTTATAATGTACTTCAATAAATCAAATGCGTAAGAGATGATATGTATTAGTTTTAGCAGCAGTCACTTACTATCCTCTTTCGCTGCTCTGTGTTTTCTCTGTGAACCTGGAGACGCACTTCGATCATCTGGGGTCTCAAATGTTGAGGGAGTCGGGTCTAAATGGGAACAAAATGATTTAAAAAAAACATTCAAGATGTAGATGAGTTTCTTTTTTCATCAGAACAGATTTGGAGAAAATTAGCATTACATCACTTGCTCACCAATGGATCCTCTGCAGTGAATGGGTACCGTCAGAATGAGAGTCTAAACAGCTGATAAAAAAAAATCACAATAATCCACAAGTAATCCACACCACTCCAG
Source organism: Ptychobarbus kaznakovi (assembly GCA_027422405.1). NCBI lineage: Eukaryota > Metazoa > Chordata > Actinopteri > Cypriniformes > Cyprinidae > Ptychobarbus > Ptychobarbus kaznakovi. Next base: position 4,296,594 of record CM049796.1, on the reverse strand, counting down.
TCCATCAGTTAACATCATGTGAAGTGAAAAGCTGAGTGTTTGTAACAAATCCATTATAAAAGGCAGTTTAACTTTAATCCATCACTTCTATATGGCCAAAATACCAGTCATAATCAATGAAAAAGTCCATCTCCTGTTGTCCTCTCGCATGAAAATCCACTGGCATATTTGTTTAGATTCTTCTAAACAATGATTGATCTGTGCATATTTCTCTCCTGATTCAGACAAGATGACTTTTCACAGGAGAAATCAATATTATGGACTTGTTTTTAAGCCAGAACGGTTTCAAGTTAAAAACATAGTAAAACATTTTTTTTTTACTCCACAAGATGCTCACTGATGGACTAGAATGGTGTGGATTACTTGTGGATAATTGTGATGTTTTTATCAGCTGTTTGGACTCTCATTCCGACGGCACCCATTTACTGCAGAGGATCCATTGTAAATGTTCACTTTTGGGTGAACTATTCCTTTAGGTATTAATCACAAACAGTAAGAAACGTCACTTACAGGGCACATAGGTTCGTGGGGTATATTTAGCCATCACAGACCCGTATTTGATGGCGATCTCCCTCATCCGCTCCAGATCTCCGTTCTCCTCCGCTTCCAGATAATCATTCTGAGCTTGAAGTTTGGTTACATCTGGGAAAAAGTCCCTCTGGACGATCTTCTCCAAACTCTTTGGAAGGAATTGTGACAGGTATGTGTGTCATTAGCAAAAGACAGAAGAATTTAAGCAGATAAGCATGCTGTTTACAGGTGACACATGAAACTCAATCAGCTGTTCCTGTATACACAATGTATGTTGAAAACTGTCCAGAGGTTTGGTGTTTTGTGTAAACTCTAAAACCAAAGTCAAGCCAAGTGTTTTCAAGGAACACATTTCAAAACACTTGATCATTAAAACGGTATAACACAATACATTATTTAATGATTAAGTATAATACAATAAATGATGTCAGAAAACCCCCGGATGTAAACAGTATATAAGACTGTCTTACCTCTATATATTCATCTTCATCAAGAATCTTCCTCTTCGGGTTCTCAGTCTCTTTCACATCATTCCTGACGGCGACTGTAGTAACATCAGACTTCAGACACAAAGCTTTCTCTTTGGACTCTGTCATATTTCAATTTTAATAGGACGACCTGTTCTTTTACAGTAAGTTAAAGTCCTATTGCGTACGACGTTGTTTACGTTAGCCTGTACGCTAAGTACTGTTTTTGCTCGCTAACGAAATGCCATTAAGATGTGTTTAAAACATATCTGTTACCTATTCTAACGATAGCTCGCGATAAATGTTAATTTTAACCACAACTTTATCAAAAAATTGACCAAAAATGCATGTAATAACAGCAGCTTAGCAGTGAGCAGCACACGCAGGAAAAGCGTCTTCTTCTGCGCGTCATTTCCGGCGCTGAACAATGAAGCAGAGCGACTCTTCATCGCCACCTATTAAATAGCGACCACGTTTCTTTTTGCCCTTTATTTGTACTGTACATGAAATTGAATGACTTAGACAGCTTAACACTTCTAGTACACGTAAACACTTCAATAACACATTACCTCAGCAAACATAGCAAGCGATAAACATATTATTTCAGTCCATAAGTGCAATAAAAAGTTTCAAAGCCTTTAATACAACTTAGACAAGACACCACAGGTGAATAACGTACACATTTAAACTAATAGATATCACCATACTTCCCTAGTTGATTAATTACAGTAGTTTAAGACATTTTTTTGTATTACAAGCTTCTGAAATGTAATGTCTAAATATGCAAATGATACATGATCTAATTAAATATGCATACATATGAATAAATGTCCATAACAGAAAATAATAAACCCTTAAATGTGAAGTTTAGATATTTTCTTTCCACTACTCTGAAAGAAAACATGTTATGGAAACAAAATAGCCCAAAATTGAGCAAAACAATGGTTTTACCTGTAGTGCCTTGCCTTAGCAGATCATATTCAAGTGAAGATACGTTTGTATTTAACTATAATGCAAAGCTTCAGAGTCCCCCAAAATGAACATTATATACAAAATATGCATTAAGACTAACAATACTTTTAATGTTATGGAAAGCAACAGAGAATAGTTTGGCTGAAAGAACATGAAAATTAATATGTATTTGCTCCCTATAGCCATCTGCCTTCATGATAACAGTCTGATACATATTAAAGTAGCTATTTCTGTAAGAGATGAACAAAATCATAGTCAGACGTAAAGAATCAGCGTTTCACTGTCATGTGTTATGCTGAATACAGAAGCCAGTCTGTCTGAAACTGGTTGCAATGGCGTTCAAGGATCTTTTAATTAACATAAAGATCTGAAACATTTCCAGTATGACCAGAGGCAGAGCTAAAAACAAGCGCATATTTAAATAGAATGTAACAGCGTATGCTAGTAAGTGGATGGCTTATGTGATCCTGCACAGGAACCATACCATTAAGCCTTCAGGCTTTTACAAGGCCAAAATATGGAATGGCAAAGACAACACTACAAAAAAAGATTTTCTTAGCGTTTTTGACTTACTTTTGTTTTTGAACAAAAATAATTTAAGACGAATAATTTATTTCTGAAAAATGTATCACAATCATGCTTAAAGCAAGAAAAAAAAGTCAATTGGGTTTGAAAAATAATCTTGTTTTTCTTATGATTTGCATATATTTTTCAGGTTTTAAGCATAAACTTACTTCATTTTGATAATTTCTTTCAGAAAACAAGACTTAGTTTATTTTGATTCTCAAATAAACGTTTAGATACTTGTATTGGAAAATCCTTTTGTGCAGCGAACACTGAAATATGTACTGGTGTTTACAGGTGAAGTGCGTAATTTCTGCAACATCAAATAGAATTAACTAGTTTTAAACAAATGGAAGCTCACAGAAGCAATGCATTTCTATTCTTCCATTACATTTTCTTGAGGTCACAACTTTTTGCAAATTTATTTGATGCTGCTAGTGCTACAAACTACACAGCTCAACTTTAAGCTCTTATTGGTCACATTTGGAAATAACAGAATTAAACTAATAAATACAGACTACTAAGATGTGATAATAGAGGCCCAGTGTCTTTGTAGTAATGCTCGGCAAGGGATCTTCTTGGCTCATAAGAAGCTTCTTGGCAAGTCGCTGTGAGGTCAAGAGCAAAGGCACGTATTTCGAAGCAGAAGCGATGAAATCACCGCAAATCCATCATGGTCACACTTCCGTCTGTGATGGTGATGTGCTGACTAGCCTGAGCACAAAACACAGATGCAAAACCTTCATTATAGTGCACATAAAGCTTAAGGACAAAGTAGAATAGTTTGCTGAAAACTTACTCACCTACAGGCCATCCAAGATGTAAATGAGTTTGTTTGTTCATCAAAACAGATTTGGAGAAATTTAGCATAACTTGCTCACCAATGGATCCTCTGCAGTGAATGGGTGCCGTCAGAATGAGAGTCCAAACAGCTGATAAAAACATCACAATAATCCACAAGAAATCCACACCACGCCAGTCCATCAATTAACATCTTGTGACATGAAAAACTGCGTGTTTTAAGAATCAAATCCATCATTACAGCTTCTGGCTAAAATACAAGTCCTCGATAACATTGCTTTCTCTAGTGAAAAAGTCGTCTCATCTGAATCAGGATAGAAATATGTACAGATCAAGCAACGTTTACAATCAAAAATCAGTCCATAACAGCTTCAAACAAATATGTTGGTGGATTGTGATGTGAGGGAACAACAGGAGATGGACTTTTTCACTAGAGGAAGTGTTATTATGGATTATAGACTGGTTATTTCGGTCAGAAACAATGGTTTAAAGTTAAAATACTCTAATAATGGATTTGTTTACAAAGAAACATTTTTGCTTGACGAGATGTTAATTGATGGACTGGAGTGGTGTGGATTATTGTGATGTTTTATCAGCTGTTTGGACTCTCATTCTGGCGGCACCCATTCACTGCAGAGGATCCATTGGTGAGCAAGTGATGTAATGCTAAATTTCTCCAAATCTGTTCCAATAAAGAAACAAACTCATCTATATCTTGATGACCTATTTAATTTTTTGGATAAGCTAATCTTTGAAGTACTGAGGTTTAATATTTAGGGTTCACTAATAAGGCATCACTCACAGAGAAGAGGGGCGGCTCCTTTGAATGCGGGTGGAATCCTCTTTGTTTGCAGGAACAGATCTCATCCATCCCGTAGTCTGTCAGCCGAAAGTAGCCAGTCCTGGAGCATAAGTTATCAGACTGTTATATTTTTCCGATATGCGTGCTAACTATCATTCAAACCAAGTAACACGGCATATAGCTAAAAACGTACTCATTAAATTTCGGTGAGCACACAATGGCTATAGACTCTGGAAGCATGATTTGATAAGAGCAATGCGTGTGCAGGTCCACACTGGATAAAAAGGCCGTCTGGGTCGGGTGGGTCTTATATAAAAAACAAAAGAGATTGATTATTCTCAAGATACATAATTACAGTGATACTGTTAAAAAAAGTCATGTGACTATACAGAAAACATCATACATGAATCCAGCCCAGTGTAATGAGATCATTCTGATCCTGGATTAGGAACAGTTCCTCCTCGTTCTCTGTGTCACAGTAATCTGGTCCTCCACTCTGCTTGGGTACGATCACGTGTGTCACTGTGAAGGCGTTCTTCATCTGTGGACGAAGACAAGCAAACTGTTTTGGGATTTGCTCATCATAATACAGATTTCCTCAGACATGTTATTAAGGTTGCACCAATTCAATTTAAGAGATAGTAAGTGAGATTTATATACACTTCCATTCAAAATTCTGTGGTCAGTAAGAATTTTTTTCCCGTTTTTTTGAAAGACATTAATACTTTTATTCAACAGGAATGCATTAATTCTATCAAATATTACAATAAAGACCTTTAAAATGTTACAAAGATTTCATTTCAAACAAATGCTTTTCTTTTGAACTTTCATCAAAGAATCCAGAATTGTTTACAAAAACATGAAGCAGCAAACACTTTTTTCAATCTTGATAATAATAATAATAAGATACATTATTGATATTTGAGCTCCAATGATAATTGATAATAACTGCGCAGCAAATCAGCATATTAGACTCATTTCTGAAGGATCATGTTACATCGAAGACTGGAGTAATGAGAAATAAATTACATTTTAAATTTATACAAATAGAAAAATAGTTTAAAAATAGTTTATACAAATAGAAAAATAGTTTCTTTAAATTGAATATATCACAAAACTACTATTTTTACTTTATTTCTGATCAAATAAATGCCTTAAGTATAAGAGACATTTAAAAAATATTAACAGCCCCAATTTTATTTTATTATTTTATCAATTTATTTAAATGAACTAAAACGTTAAAGGTAGTATAACAGATATTACCATTATGCATACATACATACAATTTAATAATTTAATATTTATATTACAATAAAGATGTGCTTATAAAGATGTGCTTAAATTATATTATTAATAGTAAATGATTAATACATTGACAATATTTTTTGAATTAGCTCTAATTTCAGTTGCTAATTGAAAATTATGGTATTGCTGTAATGTTTTCTCTGCATTAAAAATATCCATATTAATACATAAGCAGTCCAAAGGCATTACATGAACAATAATTTTGTGGTAAAATCTGCTTATTGTTATAAAAAAAATTTTTTTATCTTAATGGCATAAAATAGACTTTATTTTTTTCAAGCAAAATACAAATATAATTCATTATTTTCATAATAAAATCTTAGCTTATTGTTATGAAAAAGAGTATTAATGTCATAAAAATAAGCTTTATTTTCTTTTTGTTTTCTTTAGATTTTGACTGAAATATAGCCTAGTTTAAGTGGGATTTACCGAAATGGAAAGCTAAAATGAAAACCTTACTTCGTCAGTCTCCATCTGCTTGTGTCTGAGCATGTTTTGGACGTACCAGCTTGCCACAGAGAATCCCACAGGTCTCCACGGCCCGTGCGGTGTTGGCATCTGCTAGCTTTAAAAACCTTTGGCACAGCTCGGCTGGCACAAAGAGCTGCCGCAAGCCGTTTACCAGCGCACCTAAGAAAACACATATAATCTCAACTTAACGACTGGACAATTGTAATGTTTGTAGGTCAGAAATGAACAAGGAAGTGCAAACTGAGCCTCACTGTGTCCTGCACTGACTGGAACACTAGGCTTCAGTGAGCGGTCAAACGCTGGGAGGGGGGAGGTTTGAGAGACGTGGTTCGGGGTTCCTCCGGGGCTCGTGGGCAGTGAAAACGAGGCCTGTGGAGGTCCTTGTACGTCAGGCACCAGGAGATCTCGGGGAGAGCTGGGTGATGCCGGCACGCTGAACTCCTGCACAACGCGCTGGCGCTCCTTCTCCAGCTTCTGCCTGCGGATCATCTCCTCAAAGGCGCTGAAGTGCTCCAGCTCGTGCTGACGCTGCTGCTGCTCGGCCAGTCTCTGCTTCTCGGCCTCCAGCTCCCGCTGCTTGGCCACTTCTAGAGCCTGGGCCTCATCCTCCGCTCGCTGCCAGGAGTCACACACCCGTCAATAAACACTATTACTTCAACTAGTTTGTGGGTATCATTTAAGAAAACTCTGTAACCCACCTTTCGGACGAGATATTCAGCATGTTCTTTTTCATACTGCTTGAGAAGCAGCTTTTTCAGTTCCTCAGCTTTCGGAAAAGCAACTTCCTTTAATTTCTAGCATGGAAAAATAAGGGATATTCATTAACTTGATTTATTCTCTCACATTTGGCATGCATTATGAAGCTTTTAGCTTTCCCCAGCAAGAGGAAAATCACATCTTACCCTCATAGTTTCTTTCTTCTCAGGAATGTCGGCTGATTTATATTCATGATGTTTAGGAAGTTTTTCAATAAACAACCTAAAAGGAAGTAAAACGCAGGAACATTATTTACTATTTTACAATTATTATCCTTTAATAACAATATTTTTTACATATGTATTATTTATATAATATGTTATAATATTGAATATTATTATATTCACTTATTCTATTTTTATTAGAATTATTTAGTTTTGATGTTTTATAAATGTTTATTTCTAGTATATTAAGGAATTTATTTCTAGTAAATAAAATAAATCGCACACAAATCATGGTGTTAAAATGTAAGGAAGCTTTTCAATAAATGGAAGCTAAATAATAAGAATATTTTATCATTAAAATAATAAATTTTTATGAGTATATTCATAACAATAAAAATATATACCTATATGTGACCCTGGACCACAAAACCAGTCAATAAGTAGCACGGGTATACTACTTTATACCAGTGCTGTGTTCAATACATCGGTTCGGCGATATATCGTCACAGAGATTTGACGATACAAGTATCGATACAGATATCGCGGCACGTGTGCAGCAGTGGACCGCGCTTCATTTGAATACAAGAACACAGTTTAAAATGGAGTAGAAAAGTGCAAGGTTTCAAAAAAAAAAAAAAAAAGACGTAGAGCATAATATATAAGCTACAACAAGGTTTAATCTGGCCGCAGAGGAACACAACCGGGGTTGCCTGATATAAAGAGACGTAATCCCCGAAACAGAGCCTCCCGCTTGGGCAATATGGAAATATCTGCTAAATGTGATGCTTATCTTTGGCAACCTGGCAACCATGTGCTCTCTACACTGTGGATAAACGTGCTGGATTTCTGAAAACACTGGTTAGCTTGCAGTTTAGCGATCTCCACTTCAGTATTCTATTATCAGGAACGTGTAATTCATCAAGTGTTCATTTATGAGAGAGAGAGAGAGAGAGAGAGAGAGGCGAGAGGATGTGTATGTTTGAATTACCACCGTTTGCCATGTTTCTCTATTAACAGTGAAGCTGTGGCTTTAATTGCTTTAGAAACTATGATGTTATCAGCTCCTTGTTGAGAAAGATAATGTAGCTCTTCAGCGATTAAGCTATTTTACTGATAATATTCTCAAGATACATACTTACAGTGATATTGTTAAAAAAAGTCATGTAACTATACAGAAAACATCATACATGAATCCAGCCCAGTGTAATGAGATCATTCTGATCCTGGATTAGGAACAGTTCCTCCTCGTTCTCTGTGTCACAGTAATCTGGTCCTCCACTCTGCTTGGGTACGATCACGTGTGTCACTGTGAAGGCGTTCTTCATCTGTGGACCCGTCTAAAAAGTTTGTCTGAGTGCTAAAAGCAATGTCTGTGCGTGATGAGCATGTGTGGCTAAACGTGTGTGCGTGAAGTAGGCTACAGTGAAGACAGCGCATTAGTTTAGAACTTTTCTCATTTTAATTTTTTATAAACGGAGATAGTGTTCATTTGTGCAATGATAACCTACCAGCAATGTTATGCTGATTTCTAAAATATATCAATATGAGTACATTACAATCAGAATATTTTACCTGGTGGGGAGTGCCCAACATGTAGCACACGGCTTTTATCCATAGCGACTTACATTGCATTCATAGTAATACAGTTTCTAGCATGTCATGATCAGCAGAGGTTGGAATGTGACCCAGGACTTATCAATGTCCTTAGTGTTGTTGAGTCTAAGCTTTGTTTTAAATTTTTCTTCTGAGGTGAAATTCAGAATTACAGAATATCGTTACCTGGTGGGGGAGTGCCCAATTAAACATTAAAACATGCATGCCATTAACCTATATTGTACTTGGTACAGGTTAAAATTATTCATAATGCAGAGGTGCCAAGTGGCAAGGATACTTATCAATGATCCTGTTCCATGTTTAATAAACAGCTGTCCGTAAATTCTTCTGAAAATGGTGAAATTTGATTAGTGCAGTGCTAAAAACCCGTGATCAACTATAAATGATATTAGTAATATGTTTTTTTGCTGGTCCCTCAGATTCCTAATTTATACCCAACAATACATTGTATAGGTCAAAATTATAGATTTTTATTTTATGCCAAAAATCATTAGGATATCAAGTAAAGATCATGTTCCATGGAGATATTTTCTAAATTTCCTACCGTAAATATATAAAAACTTAATTTTTGATTAGTAATATACATTGCTAAAAACTTCATTTGGACAACTTTAAAGGCGATATTCTCAATATTTTTTTGCACCCTCAGATTCCTGATTTGAAAATAGTTGTGCAAATATTGTGCTATCCTAACAAACCACACATCAATGGAAAGCTTATTTATTAAAATTGACATAATGTGACTGTTTTGGGTCCAGGGTAACATAATTTACATTATATAATAGGAATTATTTTATTTATTTTTGAACTCTATTTAATTTTGAAGTGTTTTAATGTTTATTTCTAATAAATAGCAAAATCAGTCAAATCATAGTTTGGAACTATTTACACACACCCTAAATTTTGTTTTTGATATAGGGTTGCAAAAATAGCAAATCTCATAAAATGAATGGAACATAAAACAGCTCAGCTTATATAACATTTAGTTTGACCTCTTGACATTGACGATCAATATTTTATGAAGGTTAAGCACCTCTTTTCACTTATCAGTAGCTGAAAAAGAAACCTGCCAGGCATTTGGCACTTCCAGGCTGCTCTTGCTGTACTTACGTGATGTACTTATTGTAAAGAATGAATGCATGCTGGACATTCCCCTCCTCTGCATAGATGTTGGCCATTCGGATGATTTCCATCCCGGAGCGGAAGTACCGGCGGGGCGGCACGTCCTCGCTGACGTCCACAGAGCTGCCCAGCTTGATGAGAGCGCGGACCCTCTCCTCAGACGGCAGACTGGAGTCACTGTGCTCAGTCATGATGGCTCCTGCCTGCAGATCAATAACACACTTTCAGCATACTGCTCTGAGTTTACACTGTTAATACACTACTTTGGGTGGAGTTACTTCTATGTAAGGTAATGAAGTTGATACTCTAAATAAAAAAAGTATTCAAAAAGCATTTGGACAGTTTAAAATGTCTGAAAGTCATTGCATTAGACTTCAAAATATGAAATCAAGTGTTACTGTAAAATGCTAATAAATGGCCTTTTCTCAGAACTGGAAGAGGTGTTGTCTTATAATAAAATAAATGTCACTTGGTTTGATATTTTGTTTACTAATTCATATAATTTGATAACTTATATTGCTAATATGTCAAAATACTTTTTGGCGCCTTTGCGTAATTTAAATATGTAAACAGATGTACAATAATGTGTACTCTATTTAAATAAGCTGACTTCACGATACTAGCCTTTAAATGAGTCTGGTGGCACCCATTATTGACAGGCCAACCACCAGCAGCAAACAATGATAGCAAGATAAGTCTCGCGTGAAGGTAAAATAACTTCCTACCTGATTTCACCGCACTCCTTTACGCTTTCAAAGATGCTTTGATGTTTTTATCTCATATATTTTCCTCATATTTAGACATTGTGAAAACAAAGCGTGTAGTGTTCACAGTAACTGTAATACCATATTACTTCCTGCATCGTATGGAAAGACCCCGCCCACTACAGTCAGCTGACGGTGAGGTCATGCCTCAGATTGACCAATCGCGAAGCACTTCTAAGCATATTTTTAGAGCTTCGTGCTTCTATCACTATGATGCTTTTATGTTCCTTAAGGATGATGAAACTCGAATTTATGTAGTTACAATAGTATATTAATGCTATTGCTTTTAATTTTATTTTTACACAGAAAGGCAGTGTTTTATATATTTTAACCAAAATATTGCCTGAAAGTTGTTACTAAATTCTATTGCGAGGTAAAATTGTATTTATAAACAACAACAAAAAATCTTTAGAATTTTAAATAATGATAAAATATACACTATATTGCCAAAAGTATTGGGTCACCCCCTTCTAATGAAAGGTTTGACTACTTTAGTAATTTCCATGAGTACAAATCTTAATGTTTAAGCATATAATGATATTCTAGGGAATTGTGTGCTTCTAATTTTATAGCAACAGTTTGGACAGAACCTCTTTTCTATTCTAACATGACAGTGTCTCTGTGTATAAGACAAGAATCAAAGGAAATGATGATTCAGTCAGTGTGGAAGAACTTGACTGGTCTGCAGAAAGACAAGTCCTAATCCCAGCTGAACACCTCTGGTGTGACTTTAAATGCAGACCTTGAGCCAAAAACTCAGCACCAAACACCCAAAAAAGTTTGCATAGTTACAAGCGACTATGCAGATAAACCTTTTATTAGATTGATCTCAACCTGGGTTCTCTCGGATCACTGAGGACATCTGATAAGCAGACATGTAGCATAAATAATAGATCATACATCAGCCATAAAAAATGTATACAAAAGGTGTAAAATATAATAAAACAACTGTAATTGCACTTGCAATGATGTTTAATATTTCACTTCATTTAAAACTAAAGGAAAGATAGATCAGTAGAAGTTATAGATTGTGTGTGTGAATTATATTTGCTGGATAAAATGACCTACTAACAGATAATATGACAAAACGTAGTAGTAATATTATTAGCTAGCAGAGTCCAATAAAACAATCAGCCTCTTTATGAGACCAAATTCATTTACTCCATCGAAGAAAAAGTAGAGTTCCTCCACAGAGAGGATCGTTAAGCCATCGGATTTAGAAGCTTGTGTTCAGAAAAAGCACAGTCCAGCAGTTTGGGTTGAACATGTGAAGTCTCCCTGGTTTCAGCGAGGACTCCTATCTTTCTGATCTTTCCAGTGTCTATGTCGAGGTTTTCGGTGAGGCCCTGGAGGTCTCGTGGATCCCCCTGGAGGCGCGTGTGGATTGTGGTTTGGCTCACCAAACGTGTAGGAGGGAAGTGGAGGTGGATAATGTCCGAAGTGGAATCCTCTGATGTTCTGGTTGGGAAAACAGGGTCTCACGCCCTGAGGTGGATGAGGAATCAAGGGCGGACGGAAGAACTGGTGCTCAGGTGGTCCGAACCAAGTCATGTTGTTCTTCTGGTGAAACGGTCTGAGGAGAAATTGTGAGACTGAGTAAAAAAACAGCTTTCATTCAGTTAAAACATTTTTTTTTGATTTCATGTTGTGTAAAGATTTGATGCTTTAAGCTTACAGAAACTGATTCTGGAGTTCCCTGTGCCATTGGTGAGGTCCTTGTCTATTAAAAGAAGGATCATGGTTATGCTGTTCCCTTCGATGATGAGCAGGAGGAGCATCATCTTGTGGCTCGTTTGCAAGTCCCTGGGCAGGTTCTTGGTCTGGTTCCTCCATTCCCTCATTACTGCACAAAAAATGTAGTAACACTTAAATTAAAGTTAACACTATAAAGTCTGATATATACAATAAGTCCATTAATAGTTAATAATATTTTAATGGAACAGTTGATTGAACATTTAGACAAATTATAAAATAAAATCTAAAAAAGTATGCATATGCGTTTTATATCATATTCTATACATCTGGGGTTTTATGGCCCATATAGTAGGACATAGTGAAAACTGAAAATATGAAACTCATAATCGAGGAGGAAAAACTGAGCAAATACACACAATTTGGTGAAGTTGCTGATATTTATATGGTCAAAAACATGACATTTTGATAATCTGTAATGTAAATCAAAGAGTTCTATGTAACTGCATAACTGACTACTTGCATAAAAATCACTTGTGGTTTCAGTAAGATTATATTAATGCTTAGTTTTATGATCAAAACTCTGAAGTTTTTATTGTGGGAGGCAAAAATATAACACAATCGAATACAATGATAATTAAGAGATGAACAAACAAACATTTCTTAAAAGACTGAAGATCATTATTGCTAGTCACATTTTAAAGGGGTCATATGAAGCGATTTCTATTTTTCCTTATCTTTAGTGTGGTATGTAGCTGCTTGTGCATGTAGAAGATCTGCAGAGTTATAAAGCTCAAAGTCTCCCACAAAAGGATTTATTCTATCTAAAAGAGACGGCTGATCCAGACCGGGCTAGACCGCCTCATTCAAACGTGTTACGATGTGTAAATATTTGTATAATGCAGCCCAAATGTTCACGCAAAGAAAGAAGGCGTGGTTTCAGTAACGCAGTGTGTTGAAGCAGCAGAGTCAGGGAGAAACTGTGTGTCTCTGTGCGAAAGCAAAAGCACATTATTTGGTCTTCCTGAAGTAGATGTAGTTAGGAATCACTCAGATTACTTACAACAGAACAGCGCAACCCAGATGTTCAAATTTGTGCAACGCATTTTATGGACGACAGTTTTGTGAACCTAGGAGAGAACAAGGCTGGCTGTGAAGGCTATTTAAAACAAAAAGGGTCAATTCCGACTTTGCTCTGACAATCTGGCGCTTCTGAATCAGCGACTGTATGTTTTGTTTTCAGTTTAAGTATTTGCCATTGACTGTTCAAATGCTGAGTTTTGCGCGTTGTGTGTAGGGCTGTCGCGGTGAAGGAATTTCCTTTGCGGTAATTTTGAGTGGCACAATGGCGCGGTATGCGGTATTACCGCACACACACACACACATACATATATAATCTGTGTGTGTATGTATTACGATGTAGCGAGGTCATGTTCATAAACCAATGAAACCTAAACTAAATCGCGTTGAAACAGGAAGTGACGTTAATAGACGAGAATGACAAAATAACGGTCCACATAAAACATAAACCTGACAATAAGATCGTTGGTCCATTGTTAGCCTATATATATATAATATATATATATATATATAACAGTTAGTTCTGATCCTTGAATCTGACTGGACAAGATACTTTTTCTGTTGATATTTCACCTGCGTCTAGACGGGGCTGTCAGTCAGTGCAGTTTCATTGTTTCGCCACAAGGTGGCGGTAAGAGACTGTCTTTGAGTGAGTCTTTAACCGTTCATTCAACTGCAAGTTCAAAAGCTCTGATTCATTCAAAGATATATTTAATGACATATGCTGCTGAAATCATTTTAACTTTGAGCGCCACTTTTAAAGGCTCAGCTGACCAGCAGAGCGTCGTTGCTAAGACAGATTTCGCTTTCCTTGGACATGACAACCTATTTTTAGTAAAAACTTTTTACAAATATACATGACTCGGCCTGAAGGAACAGATGCAGGTAATCGCCCACGATCAGTCGATCTCTCTCGCATTCGCTGTCTGTTTGGCTTAATAAGTGCAAGTTTACTGAGCCACTGTACAAATCAGCATGGTACACATTGTTATCATTACTAATATTCAGAATACATGAAAGTGTATTAAATAACTTAAGGGTAAAATGTGTGATTTACACAAAGTGTAAAATGAGAAAGGGCATAACCTTACGGAAAGAAAAAACACGGAAATAACTCTGCGGTTATGCTCGTCAATAGCGCGATATTGCGGTTATCGCGAACAGCCTTAGTTGTGTGTGTGTGTGTGTGTGTGTGTGAGAGAGAGAGAGACAGGGTCACACATCATCAGCTGTCTTAACCGTGGCTTGTGTGCAAACACATACGAGCTTCATTACTGTGTCTGTCATGCGACTCTGTTCCGCTCTCGGGCTTGAACTGATGGTAAAACTAAGGACATTACTTATTGTCTTTACATTCATTTTGAAAGCTGAAGCTCGAGATTATGGTAAGGGGAGTTACATTTCCGACGCGGCTTGTGGTGTTCAACCAATCACAATGCACTGGGTCAGCTGGCCAATCAGAGCAGACTATGCTTGTCGGAAGGAGGGGCTTTGTAGAAAACGAAGCGTTTGAGAGAGGCGGGGCATAGAGGACCTAGAATAATGTACAGTATTTGAAAAATAATGTGTTTTTTGAACATTAAAGCATGTCAACATATTTTGTTACACCAAATAATGATGTTTAAAAAGCATCATATGACCCCTTTATCACGATTTTTCTAAAAATAAATAAATGGTGTATGAATAATCAAGTAACTATAAATTGTTTCAGCCCAGTTAATGTTTATCTTGGATATTATAAACAATATAAAAGTTCTTACGTTTACTTTTTAAAAATCAGCAAAGATTTCATACAAATTGTACCATGACCTGAACATTTCTATGCTACTAAAAGGCCTTTTACTTGCTAAAAAGGTCTAATATATCAATCAGACGGCAGAAGGCATGTAGTAGACTGTGCAGCAGTTTTAATCATGTTGATAATTTGGAGGTATTAGACATTTTTAATTTACGTATAAAATATAATGCAGTGTGCTTTTCAGAGCTCTAATGGCATGCAGATGAGCTCACCTTCTCTTGGGCCCTGTCCTCAGATCATCAAGATAATTCTGCCTCTCAATTGAGTATCCCCTTGATTCATTGAATACTTGGAAGAAATCAGAGCATTCAAATAAAAATACCTAAAAGCATGCAAATACATACAGTATGTTTAAGTGAGCATACTTACAATTAATTGCAGTTTGGGGGTTCATCCCATCAACATCGATTAGGTATCTATGACACAATATTTAACAGTGACAACTGCTGGATGCACTAGTTCATCTAAAGACAAAGTTAAGATTTCACGAATATGGAAAATGAGCAAAAAGAAAGTAATTTTACTCACCGACATATTAAATAGCCGGTGCGATTCAAACCATGTGTGCAATGAACACCAATCAGCTTATCTGTTAAAAAAAAGCCAGGTTTTTTTTTGTTAGACAAACTCAATCTGGATATTAAACATAAGGATGGGCCATTCAAAACAAGAACAGAATGTAGCATTTTGATGAGCATTATTTATCTTTGGAACGACATGCATTGATTAATTGTTCACTATACAACCAGAAACAAGTACATTACTGTTTAAAAATGTGGTGCCAAAAATAAATGTATACTTTTATTCAGCAAGGATGCATTAAAGTAATCAAAAGTGACATAATGTTACAAAAGATTTAAATTTGCTCTTTTGAACTTTCTATTCACAAAAGGAATCCTGAAATCCATAAATATATTAAGCAGCACAAATGTTTGCAACATTGAAACTAATAAGAAATGTTTCTTGAGCAGCAAATCAGCATATTAGAATGATTTCTGAAGGATCATGTGACACTAAAGACTGGAGTAATGATGCTGAAAATTCAGCTTTGAACACAGAAATAAATTAGATCTGAACCTATATTACCATTGAAAACAGTTACTTTAAAATGTAATAATATTTCACTATTTGCCTGTTTTCACTGGATTTTTAATCAAATAAATGCTGCCTTGGTGAGCATAAAAGACTTCTTTCAGGAACATTAATAAAATCTTACCGAACGGTACTGGCTGAAGAAAGCCATTTTTGATTTACCATTGATTTAATTAACTAAACTCACCGTTGTTTACATTGTCACGCAGAAAATGTCTGACAGCCTTCTTGAAGCTGAGAATCGTGGCATCGTTTGGCACTTCATGCCCTGCTGTGAAGATCTTCAGGTGGTACAATGTGTTTGGCAAATCCTGACACGAACACAATCACACATTTAGAGACAATCAGTACAACAACTTCCCTCCACCCAGACAAAAACTCATCAAGCTCAATCTCGTCAGGCCGGATCCTCCAGCAGGGAGATGATGTTTACACATTCATGAGGAGAAAATATGATAGCTATTTATTTAGACTTTAATTCCTACCTGTACTTTATAGTAGCGAGTTGTGAAGGTCAGATCGATGATGAGACCCAGTTCTTGTCCTTCCTTCTCCAACATACGCACGAGATCAAACGGTCCAAAGACTTCTGATTGCGTTAAATGATATCTAAAAAACTAAAAAGAAAGCATTGGAATTAAATCTAAGCACACATTCACATTTCAAACAGGTGGAGGATTTGTCAATGTCTTCAAACCTGTTTTAAGGGAACTTTAAAGGCGATAAAGCGAGTTCCAGGGATCCGTTTACCCACTGCTGTATAGTCTGTCCATCTAAAGGAGACACACAACTTCAGCAGGCAATTCTTACAGTTTTACAAGTCAAATAATAAATCTAACCTGTCAGGAACTGCACTTTTCTTTTTAGCAGGCATGTCTCCACAGCAGCTGCTTTGCCTTTGCGATGCCATATACTTCTGGAAAACACAGATATGTCTGATTATTACACCCTGTACATGATTGACTGTAAGCAGAATTCGTATAAACACAAAAGCATGAACTATTTATGAATGTTGATTACGTCTCAGATATGAGAGTTACATATATCAGAACCACACAGTGGTTTCACTTTCAGCTATTACCAAAACAAACTTCATTTAGCAGGTTTAGGCTTAAACAGTGTCTTTAGGGGTATTCAAGCCCCGTATTCCATCATGACATATATTATAATTAAATACAATAAAGAATGATACATTTTAGTTAAAAGTAAACCACTAACGTTACCTCTCTTAGATTCTCCCACTTCCACGTTAGCGAGAGTCGTGTGTGCCGATCTGTCGACTGACGTAATTCATCCGCCGGGAACTGCGCGCTCTGCCGCCGCCGTCAGGCGGGGAGGTGGAACTGCAACCCAACCACAACTGAAGCCCTTGATCAGATCTATACGCTGTGTTTACAGTTGTGCAACAGCCGCTAACTGTATAAAATGACCGTTGTCTACCTATTATAAAAATGGCAGGCGCTGTTCACACCAAGGATGCTAAATATTACGATAACTATAAAGTTTTGATATACCAAATAGTTCTAATATGAGTCCAAAACAAACAGAACAATATCACTGACATCACTTTTAGAACGAATTTTCCCAGATGATAAACGAGAAAACACTGCTAGACCATCTTACATTTAAAGCGGAAGACGACATGACTGCAGCGCACGCTAATAACTGTGACCCAGGGGAGAGAAAGTCTCTTGTCTTAGGTCTTAACTTAAGATATGATGTGTTCAATTATGATTTTTTTCTCGCAAATTCATATTACAGAGGCAAATCTGAACTTGATTTGGGATTCTTAACCTATCTTACAAAATCGTAGGAAATCTTAAATTGCACCATCAAGTTGCACGACAATCCACTCTCAGGTCTGTTACCAAGCAACCAACACTGCAGCAGCTGCTGATGAGGTAAACAAAATAATAGTGGATACTTCACGGTTTCAAAATCGCTTTTTGCAAAAGAAAATAAATAAATAAAAACCAAACAACGCAAGGCATTAACGCCCGTTAACACCAAGGACGATAACTATAAATAGAACGATAAATGGTAACGATATTAGCGTCCTCTCCAGCATACGACATCGTCTGTTTATTTTAAGCACGCTCGTCTGTCGCTTTAAATTCTCAAGCTCGTTACTGCAGGATGGATTCTGGCGTCAGTGTTTCAATCGTTCATCAGCTGGAAAAATATCGTTCTGAAAGGGATTCCATCGATATCGTTTCTCTGTGCCTTTATCGTTATGGCTGTGGTGTGGACTCTGCTATTCTTTAATATTGAGAACGATTTTTAGAACTATATCTTTATAGTTATCGTGCTGGGTGTTAGTCACTTCACTTGCACTGTAACCAGTAATGTGATGCTTTTGTTGGTCTCTGTAATGCTGGTTGCAGTTCCTGTGCTAACTGTAATATGTTGCGTGGCACTCGCAGTCTGTAGCCTACTTATAAATGTTTTGTCATCAAAATGTAACACATCTTCAGGGTCCTCCAAGAGCCTTTCTACCATTAAACATAATTTTAATTATTAGTAAATGTAATACCATTGTTGGACAGCGCACTTGTAAGCGGTTTTCCATTAGCTTTATATTTTTTTTAAAGCTAGGGCAGCTGTGGGGCTGTCCTAAAGTTAAGATCGTTTTTAGGATTTTTTGTCAAGTTAGGAGGTCTCTGTAATACACCCTTCCTATCTGTAGTTAAGATAGGATAATGCTTTACTTTTACTTTTTAGTCATTTAGCAGACGCTTTTATCCACAGCGACTTACAAATAATAAAAGTAACTAAAACTATAAGTTAAAAGTCTATAAATACTATATAAACACACATTTAAGAAAATGGAGAAATTAAATAAAATGACAAAAGCATACAACAACATTTCAAAACTAAACATTTAAATGAAAACTAAAAATACAGCTAAAAACAATTCAAAATATTAAAACAACAAAAGTTATGAGTATAAAAAATGATTATAACTGACATAAGCCAAACACCCATAAGCCAAACACCCATATATATATATATAATATATATATATGGATGTTTGGCTTATATATATATATATTATATATATATATGTTATTTCATTTCCATGTAGTATGTTGAAGTAATGCTACTAAAATAACTCCAATTTATTAAAACTAAAACTAAAGAAAATACCTATAAAGACATAATAAATTCATACATAATTTATCTAAAACTAAAATAGATAACAAATCAAACGACAGTAGTCCTAAAAAAAGAACACTGTCAAAAACACATGCTAACAAACAACAACTTACACATAGTAAGAATTAGTTATAATGAAATATAGAAGTGTAACAAGCAGTAAGAAAGAAGATAAATAAAAAGCGATACTTATATCCCTTGCCGGTGTCCCTGCCCGGAGGAGTCGCACGGTAGAGTCGATGGTCTTTACACTCTTCGGTCTTCTCACAAGGAGGGCTTCACGCGAAGGCTGCCGCGACAAACTACGCTTTTTATACCCATCTAACAAAATACTACTCCAATTCAGCTGAACACAATTTCCTGTTAATCACAATAAATGGCCAAGCAAGCGCCTTAGGAAATGCTGTTCTGTAATAGCTTTTGTCCTAAATGTGGTCCTAACTGAAATTACCAAGTTACCAAACAGATAAGATAAGATTTTTAAGTTTGGATCTTTCTGTAATACGCCCCCAGATCATCTTTTCTTTTGAAAAAATCTATGTAATGGCAATATTTACATCCGTTGAATGTAAGCTTTTCCATACTCCAAGCTTGCCTGCTGCTCTGGCGACTTCATGTGTTCAGGAGTCGTAAAAAATATGAAAATAAATAAATGAATTATTGGATTGTTGTACTTCAACTCAGTAGGGGTTGAGGCATCAAAAGTAACCAGTAACGAGCTGTTTTATGGATGGTAACTTATATTATTACTGAAATCGTATTAGCAATTAGTTACACTATAGTTACTGCACAAAGTAATATTATTACTGTAACTAGTTACTTGTAGCTAGTTACTGCTCAACACTGGTGTGGACAGAAATATAGTTATCATTGGTGTGACCTGGCTTTTTTATAAATAAAAAACGAACACATTTTTTTAAAGGGGTGTAAATGAGATTCCAGTCATATTGGTAGCACAAAAGCTTACACTGGAGCGGGGTCGTTCCATACAGCTCACTTTATCCCTTGAACTCTATTAACTACACTGCAATCAAGTCGACGATATCGCTGTAAATGAAGTGTCTCCAACTAAGCAAACCAGAGGCGACAGCGGCAAGGAACCAAAACTCCATCGGTGACAGAATGGAGAAAAAAACCTTGGGAGAAATCAGGCTCAGTCGGGGGGCCAGTTCCCCTCTGGCCAGACGAACCAGTAGTTTGTTCTGACTGCAGCAAAGTCAGAGTGTAAGCGGTCCACTGGTTCCAGGGGTCTTTCCCCGAAGGATGTCTAGGTGACGAGTTCTTCACTGGGGATCTGTATCTGGGGCTCATCTGTGTCCTAGACTCCACTGACATTCAGGGCTGTAGAGGTCGTTTCTAGGTGCTGATCCACCATATGATCTGTGCTGATCTGGTTACACCATGCATTGACAATATGGACGGATGATCGTTACTGGATCTGGTTACGCATTGACATCTGGATGATCTGATCTGGATCTGTTATGACATCTGACTGATCTGATATGGACTGGACTGGTGTTACTGCATGACAATGACATTGATGAATCTGATATGACTGACAATCTGATCTGGTTATGCATTGACTGATCTGGATCTGGTTACTGGCTAGTGACAATCTGATCTGTGACTGGATCTGGTTACGCATGAATCTGACTGGATATGACTGGATCTGGTTAGAAACAATCTGATCTGGATATGGATGGCTACGGTGACCTAATAGAATGAAACGTAATATTTAGCGTATGTCAATCTTCGTTTGCTGTAACAAGGACATCATGTGTTATGGGAAGTGTTCCCGGTTACGGTTGACCTAATTAATGCAGCCTAACAATCCTTTAACGGATTTGAATATTAGACGTATTAGTGTGTTATGTGTACGCCAGGTTAAAGAGATGGGTCTTTAATCTAGATTTAAACTGACAGAGTGTGTCTGCCTCCCGAACAGTGTTAGGTAGATTGTTCCAGAGTTTGGGCGCTAAATAGAAAAAGGATCTGCCGCTTGTATTATCAAATGGCCAGAGTTTTGAGAACGCAGTGGATGTGGACGACTATAATGGGATAAGAGCTCGCTCAAGTACTGAGGAGCTAAACCATTCAGGGCTTTATAAGTAATTAACAAGATTTTAAAATCTATACGATGTTTAATAGGGAGCCAGTGCAGTGTTGACAGAACCGGGCTAATGTGGTCATACTTCCTGGTTCTAGTAAGAACTCTAGCTGCTGCATTTTGGATCCATCTGTAGTTTGTTTATTAAGCGTGCAGAACAACCACCTAATAAAGCATTACAATAATCTAACCTTTAGGTCATAAACGCATGAATAGACACAAACATTTCTGCATTTGACATTGAGAGCATAGGTCTCAGT
Organism: Ptychobarbus kaznakovi; assembly: GCA_027422405.1. Taxonomy (NCBI): domain Eukaryota; kingdom Metazoa; phylum Chordata; class Actinopteri; order Cypriniformes; family Cyprinidae; genus Ptychobarbus; species Ptychobarbus kaznakovi. The sequence continues at coordinate 4,275,076 of CM049796.1, read as the reverse complement.
TTAGATATATTTTTAAGATGAAAAAAAATGCAGTTTTAGAAATGCTAGAAACGTGTCTGTCAAAGGAGAGATTGCTATCGAATAGCACACCTAGGTTCCTGACTGATGACGAAGAATCGACAGAGCAGCCATCGAGTGTTAGACAGTGTTCTAGGTTATTACTTGTGTGGGTTTTAGGTCCGATAATTAACACAGATGTTTTTTCAGAATTTAGCAGTAAGAAATTACTTCATCCACTTAAAGTTTATCAAATTAAATCAAACTTATATATATATATATAAAAAATAATACTTCATCAAATTAAAGTCATCCACTTTTTTACATCACCTATGCATTCCATAAGTTTCTCAATTTGTTGTGTTACACCAGGCCACGAAGTAATATAGAGCTGAGTATCATCAGCATAACAGTGAAAGCTAACCCATGTTTCCTGATGATATTTCCCAAGGGTAACATGTAAAGCGTGAAAAGTAACTTAAAAATAATGAGCAAACATAATGAGTAAACTTAAACTATTTGAATGCTATATTGCAGAAGAACCAAGAATTGAACTCTCACACAGCAGGAAACACGGGCGTTTCTTAGGTAGACAGACATGTAAGTACAGACCTAGCTTTCCGAGGAAGTCTGGCACACAGGGAAAACTGCAATGTGTGTAATCAAAAGGAATGTATGCATAACTCCACATGTGAATTTGTGACTATAATAATTTTTTGACTATATATTTTTTGACTTTGGTTGGTTTCAAATCTGATACACTTTATTTATTATAATATATTTTGGACAATACAATGCTTATTTTTGCTTTTTAACTTTTGATAATTGTTCAGTTCAGATGTTGTTCTGAACAGTATGTAGAACTTTAATGCGAAATGAAACGTGCATACAGAGGGAATTTCTCGTATGTACCAGGAAAGGTTTGGGTATAAAGACAGATAAGAGACAAGGCGAACGCAGTGTGAAATTATCAAAGGGAAAGTTCCCCTGAAGATAGGCTATGCACGCCATCAAACCACACGTGTCCTGTTTATTCTCTCAGTTAAAATAAAAATGAGACTGGAAATAGTTGTCAGACACAGTGGCTGTAACTATAAGGTTTCAAGTCTGAAGGGATTTTGACACAAATGTTTGCATTCTCCAGCAGTAATGTCACTGCTGCTGCCTCAAATTAGACTTTTATTATTAATTATTTTATCCGAAGTTTTAACATCACATTTTTGTAATATCTGTTACAGTTTTGCTTGTTTAAGTTGTCACATGTTTTATAAGTTGTAAATGCATGAATTCTAAGTTGGCCCCAAAAAAAGAAAAGCAAAAGTATAATACCTGTATAATTTGTACATCTGTCAAAAACCACATAATTGGCTACTTAATGCAAGTTCCCATTATGAACATTTACCACATATTGGCCCAGTTTCACAGACAGCTTTTATGCCAGGACTAGGCCATAGTTTAATTAGGATTTTAAAGCATTTTTATAGCCATGCCTTAGAAAAAAACATTACTGGTGTGCATCTTGAGACAAAACAAGGGCACTGACATATTTCAAGATCAATCATTGCAGGTTCTTTTCAGTTGAAACAGCTCACACTTACATTTTAGTCATGGACTAGGCTTAAGCCTTGTCTGTGAAACCAGGGGATAGTGTTACAACATTTGGTCAGGATGTTAGAGGAACTCAATTGCTTGTATGTTGCCAAGATGTTACACTGAAAAAAGTGTAGGATTTAGGAAACAATGTTCACTTAGAAATAGTCGTTTTCACAAATAATTACAAAGAAAAGGCATGTAACACACTGAATTAAACACGACATTTTTAAGTAGAAAGACTGAAATGTATTTCCTACTTGTACTTCAATAATATATATTTTTCTTTTTTTTAACAGTGATTTATTTCAAATAATAATAATAGTAATAGACTACCCTGAAGAGCAAATACCTAAAAACACCTGAAAGGTTATTCCCTTTTAGGCTGGCAGACATTGTATAATCAAGGTGGTGACACAAAGGTTTTGCCTAGGAGTGACATTCTCTAAGAGGAAGTGAGTTCATGCAAATTAGGGCTGGACTAGAGTATATATGCAGACAGACTCCTCAGAGAACTCATGCATCTAATTCTGACACTATTTGATTGCATTGAAATTCAGAGTTTGACAGAAGAGAAGGCCATGTCTTTTTGTAATTTTCTCTTCACTGCTGACAAGTCTGTGAAGAACAGGGCGTTGATAGTGTCTGTGGAGAACTTCTATCCAGGTGCAGGTCTGAACAATAGGAACGGTGCGAAGAAAGACACTCGAAGGCTTCACAAAATCCTCAGCAAGCTCGGCTTCTCTGTGGACATCAGAATGGACATCGAAGCAGATGAGATCTATGAAGCATTTAAAGCAGGTAATGTGAGCCCATCATACTGATGAGTCAATAGATTTGCATTGAAGAGATTGTGCCAAATATGAAACTTGCACATCCATCCAAGGTACTCATTACCACTGTCCTCCATCCTCAGAGAGCAAGACGACGGTCAAAGACTGTTTTGTGGGCGTCATATCCAGTCACGGTGAGGAGGGTGTTGTGTTTGGTGCTGACGGATGTGCTGTGAAACTGGCCCAGATCTACAGCTACTTTGGAGGTCCATCAATGGCAGACAAGAGCAAACTCTTCCTGATCCAGGTACGTTTTGTGAAAACTTTCTCACAGACAAACTCCTGTGACCTTCCTTACTCTAATCCTTGCATCGTATTCTGTGCTTCAGCAAATATCGATAGGTCATATTCAGTCGTTTTATTCATTGGAATGCTACAAATACTTTCTTAAAGCTAGTAACTGAATGTGTTATGATTATCATATCTTTCTGCTCTTCAGGCTTGTCGAGGTCATGAGTTGGATGGAGGTGTGGAGGTGGAGGCAGACTCTTCATTCTCAGAGGAAGAGGACGTCGTGTCTGAGCTGTTTTCCATTCCTATTGACACAGCAGTCATGTACGCCACATCTCCAGGTGTGATTTATTAACTCCATCCCATTGTTTGTATAGTCTGTAAAGTCACAAACTCTTCAGCTCCTCACTCACGTTCATTTGTTTTATAGGTTACGGTGCATTCATGCATCCTCTTGGCTCAGAGTTGATTCAAACCTTTTGTAAATTGCTAGAAGAGGAAGGAGGTCCAGATCTGGAGATCACAAGACTCCTGACTCGAATAAACTACCAGGTGGCCTACAACTTTGAATCCAGAGGGAAAACGTTGGGCGGCAAAAAGCAGATGCCGTGCTTTGTGACCCGCTTTACCAGAGAGGTTTTCCCGTTCAGAAAGATGGCAGCAGCAGAAGATTTGAGCTTGACTTTTGCAGCAACGCAGCTTCTCGATGAACCCAACAGATCACGGAAGAGCTCCATCAGCTGAACTGCAAGAATATGTGGAGAAACTGAATCATGTTAGATATCACATTATCTCATTTGATGAGATAACAGCCTCACGTAAAGTCTCACGGCAAGAGGAAGTGAAGTGTGGGGAAACATGCAGGATGTGACTTGTTTTATAGTCCTGTGTTTGCAACTTCCTTTTATGTATTTTCCTAAAGTAAAATAATAATTTTCTGTTTCATTTGAAAAAGTATAGAAACTTTTTTATATTAAAATCATATTTATATATAAATCTTGAAAGTGTTTATTTAAGTATTTATCTGTATTATATTTATGTGACATTCAAATAAAACCTAAACTGGACAATTCTTGAAGCACAGTCTAAATTCAAAAATCAGTCAGTATGAACTCTGTTCCAACAGAATATTATTGAAACACCATTTCTGGGAAACACTTGTGTAATCATAATCCTGACTGGATTCGAAACTAAAGTCAAGCCCAGGTGTCTGTGACTCAGGTTATGTCATATTCATACTTTGCCCGTGCTATATTTACTGTACTTCAAGGCGTGAGTGTTTATTGCATGCTCTGTACTCAAGCGAGGGCTCATGTGATGTGAGCAGCCAATCCAGACATGCAGGATTTGAACATGGCCTGTTGGTCACAAACACTAATGCCAGGTTTCATTTAACTGCGTGTAGAGTGATGACTATTAAATGTGCTTATGAACTGTTCGGTATGTTTACTGCATTTTTTTAGATTTACATGAATTAAAAAAGGAGTTTGAACATTTTGGCGCCCCATGATGAGACATAGAAGTCACTGAAAATATTGCAGTAACCTGAACTGATGAAAATAAGAAAGAAAATGAGATACAATGAAGAAACAATAAATGAATGTCTGGTATGTGAATAAGACAGATTAATATCCAGTCTAACTACCGGCACCACCAGAATGACGCTGTAATACTTATCTACGAGCACCTGAAGGACGTGCATCATTTTACTGAACTGAAGTACTTCTTGACGTGAAGGATCAGAACACACTGTACCAAGAGTACTTCATCAAGAACAACAGACATCAGAGCTAACAAGCAATCTGCATGAAGTCTGCTCACGGTTTTACATTCATAAAGGATAAGCAGGTACTGATAAACATCTAAAGCCCACAAAGCTCAGCAGACATTTCACTCAATGTTTATTGTGTCATAACATTCACACTTTTTGTTAATAGTTCAAATAAAGTGGTGAGAAAAATAGTTTTAATTAGTCTAGAAATTAAATATTTATTATTTGTATTATTATTTATAATTATGAATAAAATAATGTCTACCCTGAATAATAATAAATAATAATAATAATAAATTGACACTGACAGTATTATTTCAATTCTGGTTTGTTGTCTCAGTCTCTTATGAGACTATAAAGTTATCTATAAGAAATTTGTGAGAAATGAAATTCTAAAACATTCGAAATTCATTTCTCTATTTTCCTCTCTTTTTTAAAACTTAAAAACTATAAATATTCAAATCTGTTGATGACAAAGTGATTCCTGACAAACAACTGTAAACACAGCACCATTTATGTTCTTCTTCACCTGAGGTCTAAACAACAATTTACATATTGATTATGAAATCTGACACTCAGAAACTTCAAAAGCTATTGATACGAAGTAAACACACAAAATAAGAAAAGCACATCAAACTTTTTTAAGCTAGTTATCAGTGTGTTCTTAAACTTCCCTGTGCACTCTTAAAAATAAAGGTGCTTCACGATGTCATAGAAGAACCTCTTTGTCTAAATGGTTCCATAAAGAACTTTAACATCTGAAGAACCTTTCTGTTTCACAAAAGGCTTCTTTGTGGTGAAAGAAGGTTCTTCAGATTATATAAAGGTAAGGAAGAGATGGTTCTTTGTGGAACTTTGTGGAACCAAAATGGTTCTTCTATGGCATCGCTGTGAAGAACCGTTTGAAGCACCTTTATTTTTAAGAGCGTGGTGGTCTAAGTACAGAACTTCTGTGGGAAGAACACGACTGCAGTACTAATCTGTTGCTGCCACAATGCTGAGTTGTAAATCATCCGTCTGTGAACATACATATCCACCCTTCCTCGGTACAAATAAAGGTGTGCGATCTCACCCTAAAAGCTTTTGTGGTTTATCTTAAACGATAAATCAAGTAGAAACTAATATATTCAACTTCTATGTGGCACAATAAACAGAGATCAGCAAATCTGATTTATATACTGTATATATATATATATATATATACATACATTATCTCTCTCTACATATAAATAAGGAGTATAATTTTACTATAAAAATTATTATATATAGGCTAATGTAATTATATAATATTTAAATTTATGTCTGGATGTCTAATAAATACATCTGAATTACATTCTTTACTGAAAGGAAATCTATTTTGCTTTTTTCATTTTCTATTATTAATTTTGTTTGCGACGCCCTTTCCTAACATTTCCTCACCGACATACATTGCAGGTTAGTTGGAAGATAAATACACCTACAAATGTAGTAAATAGCTTTTTTATTAGCTGCAGTTGAAGCTTCTGACTTGTCAAGGAACTGTCAGTGTTGTGTAGATCAGACGGATGACACAGAAACACTGGGAGGAAACTCCATATATGGCATCACAGACAGAAAACACGAGCATCATAAATGCTGTACTCACCAATAATGTGACGCTCAGACAGACTCATAAAGTAGGCTCTCATTATTCTCACACAGTTTGTGACTGCATTAGACCTCAGCGTTGACAGAAGAGAGGTAAAGATGATGTCTTGTACATTTCCTTTGACAGCAAACAAGAGAATGAAGAACAGGGCGTTGATAGTGTCTGTGGAGAACTTCTATCCAGGTGCAGGTCTGAACAATAGGAACGGTGCGAAGAAAGACACTCGAAGACTTCACAAAATCCTCAGCAAGCTCGGCTTCTCTGTGGACATCCGAATGGACATCGAAGCAGATGAGATCTATGAAGCATTTAAAGCAGGTAATGATATTGATATGATAGCAATTTCTTTCCTAGCAGGATTCATGTTTTACATCTGCAATGCTTTTTTTTTTACCCCTTTCTTGAGTTTCTTAAAAACACTTTACATAAGGTAATTTATTGGTGCCGAAGTCCCATGCTTGTTAATAACACTGTCCTCATTTATCAGCAAGCACAGATTAAACACAGTTATCTCTGGCACAAACTCTTTCAACATAATGAAAAACAACTTGATTTTAATATGCAAAGAAATGAAGATTTGTGCTGGGTTTTGAGGAGTTGAATGACAATTTGCTGTCGCTATCAATCAGAAACGAATGAGTGCATCATGTGAGCAATAAAAATACTAGTTGATGAATAAAAGTCACACTGACTCAAATCTGAACACATGATACACGATATGAATGGAAGAGATAGTGACCTCAAAAACAGTGACAGCTTGTTAGTTGGCTTGAAGGTAATTATTACTTTTCAACAGGAACAAATGAGCTCAAAAAAGAACACATGCAGAATCTGTCCATTATATTTATCACTGACTTTAACAAATTCTATTTCCTCCGTCTTCAGAGAGCAAGACGACGGTCAAAGACTGTTTTGTGGGCGTCATATCCAGTCACGGTGAGGAGGGTGTTGTGTTTGGTGCTGACGGATGTGCTGTGAAACTGGCCCAGATCTACAGCTACTTTGGAGGTCCATCAATGGCAGACAAGAGCAAACTCTTCCTGATCCAGGTACGTTTTATGAAAACACTGACAAACCTGTTTTACTCCTCTTCTTGCAGAAAATCCTGTACTACAGCAAATATCGATGGCTGTGTTGATATTACATTCCTCTTTAGAATTCCTTTGACTCTGGTACTGCTAAGCCATTTGAAGCTTAAAGTGAACTTTTGAATTTTGGGGTTTTCATCTGTTTATTGCATGGCACTCACCAAATAAGTCCATGCATGGGTGTTAAATGTTGATTTGAGTTGATGTTATTTCATAATTTGTCCTGTACATTTTTCTTAAAGCTAGTAACTGAATGTGTATGATTATCATATCTTTCTGCTCTTCAGGCTTGTCGAGGTCATGAGTTGGATGGAGGTGTGGAGGTGGAGGCAGACTCTTCATTCTCAGAGGAAGAGGACGTCGTGTCTGAGCTGTTTTCCATTCCTATTGACACAGCAGTCATGTACGCCACATCTCCAGGTGTGATTTATTAACTCCATCCCATTGTTTGTATAGTCTGTAAAGTCACAAACTCTTCAGCTCCTCACTCACGTTCATTTGTTTTATAGGTTACGGTGCATTCATGCATCCTCTTGGCTCAGAGTTGATTCAAATCTTTTGTAAATTGCTAGAAGAGGAAGGAGGTCCAGATCTGGAGATCACAAGACTCCTGACTCGAATAAACTACCAGGTGGCCTACAACTTTGAATCCAGAGGGAAAACATTGGGCGGCAAAAAGCAGATGCCGTGCTTTGTGACCCGCTTTACCAGAGAGGTTTTCCCGTTCAGAAAGATGGCAGCAGCAGAAGATTTGAGCTTGACTTTTGCAGCAACGCAGCTTCTCGATGAACCCAACAGATCACGGAAGAGCTCCATCAGCTGAACAGAGACGGACTGCAAGAATATGTGGAGAAACGGATTCATCTTAACTCTTCTATAGCATCTCTCAAAGTGTCTCACAGGAGACTGATAATGAATCAAGTGACGTCAAGTCACATGTATGTTCAGCAGTATGTGAGCGGTTGGGAAAGTTGCATAATGTGTCATGACTTGCTTTTATGTGTCATGTGTTTTTGCCATTGCTACCTCATTATGTATATAATATATTCTCTATTTACACTACTGTTCAAACGTTTGAGGTCATTAAAATATTTTTATGCTTTTGAATGAAGTCTCTCATGATGACCAAGGCTACATTTATTTGATCAAATATGCAATACATTTAAATAGCTGTTTTCTATAATATGATCTTAATTATTTTTTTTTTTTTTTCATAAAATATTATAATCATTCTAATACTGATTTGGTGCTCAAGAAACATATCTTATTATTAGCAATGCTTAAAACAGTTGTGCTGCTTAACAAAATAAAAATGATTCATCTTTGATGAATAGAAAACCCAAATTAATATATTTTTTTATTTGGAATAGAAGCATAATAATCGTCTTTACTGTCATATTTGATCAACTCAATGTGTCCTTGCTTAAATGATGAAAGTATGAATTTCTTTCTAAAAATACGAATGATAAATGACAAACCCCAAACTTTTGATGTGTATATACCTAAAGAGTAATCAAAATAACAATTTAAATCATTTAAGTTTTAAGAACATACGTATTATTGACATAAGCTTTGCTAGTAATAAACATTCTTAGAATACGTTTGTGTAAAAAAGAGCTTGAAATGGTTCATCTTTACAATAATACATTTCTTCTACTTTTCAAATAGGGCAAAATATGCAAATGTTATGACTTAGACCTAAATTAGAACAACGAAACTAAACTAAACTAAACTAAACTAAACTAAAACTAAACTAAACTAAACTAAACTAAACTAAACTAAACTAAACTAAACTAAAATAAAATAAAATAAAATAAAATAAAATAAAATAAAATAAAATAAAATAAATAAATAAAATAAACTAAAATAAAATAAAATAGAATAAAATAAACTAAAATAAAACTAAACTAAACTAAAATAAACTAAACTAAACTAAACTAAAATAAACTAAACTAAATAAAATAAAATAAAATAAAATAAACTAAAATAAACTAAACTAAACTAAACTAAACTAAACTAAACTAAAAAACTAAACTATAAACTAAAATAAACTAAACTAAACTAAACAACTAAACTAAACTAAAATAAACTAAAATAAAATAAACTAAAATAAATAAAATAAAAAATAAACTAAAATAAAATAAACTAAAATAAAAACTAAACTATAAACAAACTAAACTAAACTAAACTAAACTAAACCAAAACAATAAACTAAAATAAACTAAACTAAACTAAACTAAACTAAACTAAATAAACTAAACTAAAACTAAACTAAAAACTAAACTAAACTAAACCTAAACTAAACTAAAATAAACTAAAATAAAAAACTAAAATAAAAAAATAACAAAAAAACTAAACTAAACTAAACTAAACTAAACTAAACTAAAATAAAATAAACTAAACTAAACTAAACTAAACTAAACTAAACTAAACTAAAATAAACAACTAAACTAAACTAAACTAAACTAAACTAAACTAAACTAAACTAAACTAAAAATATCAAGCAATCGTGTTCAGGGTCAAAAACACAACACAATTGCCATGTTGTTGTATTCCTGATGATTTCTGAGAAAACTAATGCGAGTTCCAAATAAAACTGAAAGAAAGGTTCAGGTGACTGTGACTCAGGTTCAGTTATCTAAGTCACACTTTGCGCCTGACATATTTACAGTAGTTGAAGGCGTGTACAGGTTTGCACATGAATGAATGTGGCGTGACAGCAGATCCAGACATGCAGGATTTCATCAGTGCACACAGCCTGCTGAGCACAAGTGCTGATCCCAGAATCCATATGAATATATATTTCACTCAAGAGCACTGAAGGGTTTCGCTCGTTTGAATTAACACAGATGACCAGTTTCTATGCTCGTTCATTGTTTTTAGTTATGATAATTGCAACAACAAACAAGGGATGATGTATTCTGGCTTAGCCTAACCTCCTCATGAGAAATGCACACATGGGTTGTTGACGTGACATGGCATTTTCACTGTCCCACAAGATAAAAATGAATATAATTAATATTGTCGTTATTTAAAATGCTGTAAATCATTAAACATTATTTCCCCTACATGGAACTGTTATTATAAAAGCTGCAGTATTATTATTTTTTTAATTTTTGAGACAAATGTCAAAATTGTCCTATGGTGTGACTGTCTCAAGCATGGTTCAATACATTACAACTTTTACAAATTAAAAAGAAAAGCATAAAAATGTTAATAGATACCTCCAGCATAATTGTACACGTGTCCATTTTAGTAAATGGCAATCATTTTTTTCATCCATATATTTCTGAAAGCGTAGGAACTTCTCTGAAAACCATGTCCTATGGTGTGACCCATATCTTGATTTTAAATCGGCCAATTCCAGAGAAAACGTGATTTAGTTTAAGGACCCCATTCATGGTCGTGTTACTGAAGTCCCCTGTGAAGCCCGTGACAGGAGCAGATGGTCAATTATTGTCTCAGAATTGTTCAAATATTTAACTTTTTTGGAACCACTACAAAAGTGTTACGGTTTGTTGTCCTTTGGTGTGACACCCCTAAATTATATATTTTTTTTAATTAAAAACTGCTTGTTAAACTACATAATCATGGAAAATTATGCAACCTATGCAACTCCTAATGACGGGTTAGCTTGGTATAGCAAGGTCATTAATTGACACAAAAGTCTGAAACGTCATTTGGTGTGACAGAAAATCTCCTCCGGTGTAGCGCATGTACTGTCACACCACAGGACAAGGTCTCTTTAAAAAGCATTTTAAATAATTAAATAAGATTGGTTTAACTCCTATTTATTCTTTTTTGATTATTTTCAGTGTTCTTAAATGCAATAATTACATAATTTAAACCATTTTCTGATGTTTTTGCAGAAAAGTTGTACTGTTATAAAGTGTCATGAAAATAAGTATAAAATGTGATACTTTGTTTTTGAAACAGAAAGAATTGAGGGAGAAAAATTAGAGGAAGAGAGAAGATGTGGAAATATAGTTAGTAAATTAACAGGGATCCACCAGAAGGGAGGAGATCCTACGAGAACAATGCAGAAAGTATATGGAATCAAAATCATGCCTTAAAAAGAGTAGCTATATCGTTTAAAAAAATTCATCATATTCATTAATGAATAAAGTTTCAATCACATATCAATAATATTTAGATGTATAATAAATATCAATAATATTTAGCTGTTTTTAGCCATGTTGCATGGGGGCTAGACGAGTTTCAGTAACATATTGATTGACTACAACACTGAATTGTGTTGATGAAAATTTGTTTTGTTAAAAAAGTTTTGTTTAAAAACACGTTCATATTGTTTGTATCAAAATTAAACTTCCTTTCTCATTTGACGTTCAAAATGAAATAGATATACTTGAATAACTACCATTTCTGTCCTTTAGTGTGACGTAATGTCCTATGGTGTGACACTCATAAAAGAACCACATATTTGTTTTTATCTCAAAATATCTTTAAAAACAACTGTTGGGTGTTGCAATAGGGGAGATAGAAATATCTCTCATCTTAAAACGGTTTAATTTTCAGCAGTTTTGAACCGATGACAGCAAAGTTTGTCTTGAAATTGTCCAACAAGTCATGGGAAAAAATTATGTTAATTATAATTTCATATTAAATAAACAACACTATATGAAAATAATTATCTAACAATGAAGATACATCTCTGATCTCTCTCATGTTATTTATATATTATGAAGAGTTTTTTTTCTTAACTTTTGCTATGTCACACCATAGGACAAAATTTTGGTACAGTTCAGTAAAAATGTAAAAACAAAACAAACAAAAAACTACAAATATAAAACATTGAAAGGATTGACGAAGTTAGGGACCCTTTATATTTTCTCAAAGACCAGACTTCACACTACATAAATATATGCATTTCTTCTTCAAAAGTGGTCTTAATAAAAAAAAAAAAAAACATTTACTGGCTATTTGTCAACTACCCGCATACAATACAAACCGGAACTGACTGATGAAGTATTGTTACAATTTATCACGTGACATCATGTCATGCAACACAAAAGTGTGTTCATTAACTATATTTCGTTTTGGGCAACAACGGTGAAAATGTTCAGCTGTTTTTTTTTTTTTTGTAGAAAAACTTCCAGGTTTGTGTCTATACATAAACAGAAATGAACAACTCAAACCTACCGTGACAAACATTCCCAGGAGCGCGTGACAACTAGCCCCGGCTTCACACTGGGCTTCTACAGACTGAAGACAACACCGCCATCTTCTGACAGATCGCCTTCAGCTCGACTGACAGACACTAAGATGATATTATATCTGCCACAAGCGGGCAGTGTCCGTGATATTACTTTCTCATGTTACAACATAAAAGACCACATATCTGTCTGTCTATCTATCTATCTATCTATCTATCTATCTATCTATCTACTATCTATCTATCTATCTATCTATCTATCTATCTATATCTATCTAATCTATCGCTGTACTATGCTATCTATGTTGTATCCTCTTGTCATATCCTATGTATGATCCCTATGTCATCTATGATTCGTTGCAAATGTGTTTCAGATTAAACATATATTCAAGTGCAGCACAAATACATATTTTGTTGTTTTTTTCTCGTTATGTAGTGTGTTACAGCCACGTGGAAGTAAACACAAACATTATGAGACATGGTAGACTATATATCAAACTTATTTATCATAAACCGTGCTTTTACCATCTGATTCCATCACTGGATCACATAACTATAGCTACTCACAAAACTAAATCAAGGAGCCAATTTCATAACATAAAACACAGCTTTGCGAAACAGTGACTGAATGTGGCTTAAGCCATTCTTAGCACCTCAAGTGTTTCTTGGTCAACTGTCACTTAGTCCAGAATGTCATTTTACTCACCACAACAACCACAATTAAACTGTCCTGGTCATCTCGAAATGATGGGCTTCAGCAGTTTCCTTGAGAGCGGACCCAAACGAGCAATATTTGGCATCCTTACACAGTTAGGGCTGCTCTGTACAGTACCTGCTCTACATGTTGTGTTAATATATGACGCATAACAGCCAGACAAAATAATGCCTGCTCTCCTCAGGCCCTGGTATAAAAGCATCCAGTTAAAAAGACACCTAACTGCCTTTACATCAGAAGATACACGCCAGTGATAGGCAGAGCTGGGTTACATTATATCTTTAATTAAATTACATTTGTACACTTTTTACTGATTACATGATTACACATTATTCACTCAACAGCAATAAATTATTCAGAATTGATTGATTTTCATCTTTGAAGTGTTCCGTTCTAAAAGCCTACCACTTCTACACTCAGAAAGTCCTCCAGGTCTCTGACTTTGGTTAACGGTCAAATGACATGCAGATAAACAAATCAAATATTTCTTTTTTTTGTAGGCCTAAGTGTTTTAATTGATGTTATTTTACAATGATTTACTTTCATGTGTCATTTTTATGATTTAATTATTAGCTTTTCATTAAACTCCCAAACCCCCTGCAGTTCATTTACGAACCGGGAAACATTGATGCAATTTAATATTAATGCACTTTATGTTGTTAATTACAACAAATGGAATATATTTTCTTACTCTTTGTATATTTATATCAATATGGTAAAAGATTCTATCCTCACAGGTTAAAAAAGTACACTTCCATAATGTACTTAATTCGCGTACAATTTTTTTTTTTTACTAAAAATGATTCTTTACTTCTAAAGATAAACTTATAAGATCAGCTAAACTGTGCCATTTTGGGTCACCGCATGATTATGAACTAAAGCACGCTTTTAACATATCTCTGTATTTAAAAAATGTATTTAGTTACCACTTTTGAGTGTTCTAGTGTATGAAAGATGAGTTCAAGTGTAGGCTACTACAAGTAGCATAGTTGAGTACACTTAGTTGATCTAGGTTTATCTTAAGAAATACTAAAGAATCATTTTAGCTATATTAAGTACTAAATTAGTGCGCAAATATAGAGCACTTCAAGTACATCATGGAAGTGTACTTTTTTAACCTGGGCTACTTGAATCAATGTGATAAACGAGTTAGGTCAAAAGTAATCTAAAAGTAGTCTAATTATATTAGGCTACCTAAAATGTGTAATGTAACGGATTACTAAACTACAATTTTTCTCATGTAATTTGGAATCAGGCTAACGGACTACAGTTTGTACCCAGCTCTGGTGATAGTTGACAAAACCAGTTGATTTGACCAAAGAACCTTTTGTTACGTTCAGAATTAGCTAATATACTCATGTAATATTCTCTCGAATATTTCATGTGTTCACTTGCTAGACACAAAGACCTAAAATTCAGCATTTAAGGAATTGAGAAGACTCTGCAGATTGGTCTCCAGATATTTGGATGGTAAAAGCGTCTGTAAGCTAACACACACTTAGCTTTACATTCTCCATCCCTGGAACGCATCTAAGTGTGTGAAGTTGAATTGGTGGGTCACTCCGTCTCCTCCGTGAGAACTAATTGCTCCTTCCTGGCAGCCGTCGGCATCCCAGGGGTCACCGAATCCCGTAACCTATACCTTCCACACCGTCTGCTAATTGAAATAGCTAATGAGATCTCAGAGGACTTACTTTCCAAGCCTCTTCATTAAAAACAGTGGCAGTGTGTCAAAACACGTATAATTGTGCTGTAAACGCGTGGAAATATTTAATTCTGGACACGGCTTTTACAATTGTGACCGAGTTTGCAAACTTGCTTATTTACAGTCTTCTGAAAACAGTATGTTCCCGTGTCCAGAAAGCTCACTTTAAATCAAGAGAACATTCTATCTTACAAGCCTGTCAATAAAGTGAACCACAGCGTAATCAAATAATGTCTGTTCTAAACACCATTTGCCAGATCAACACATAATTGACAGCGAAACCACAGTATTAAAAAAAGAAATATGTGGATTTATATTTTTTTCTTCGCAATAACCAACTGAACTGAGCACAATAAAACAAAAAACATTTAAAAAAGGAAATAAGGTAAATTTAGATTTCACCTTTAACCTTAAATGTCTATTTGTGACCCTGGACCACAAAACCAGTCATAAGTGATAGCATAGCCAACAATACATTGTATGTGTCAAAAAATATATATATTTTATGCCAAAAATCATTTGGATATTAAGTAAAGATCATGTTGCATGAAGATATTTAGTAAGTTTCCTATCAAAAATATATTAAAACGTAATTTTTGATTAGTAATATGCATTGCTAAGGACTTCATTTGGACAACTTTAAAGGCGATTTTCTCAATATTTATATATTTTTTTGCACCCTCAGATTCCAGATTTTCATATAGTTGTACCCCAGCCAAATATTGTCCGATCCTAACAAACCATACATCAATGGAAAGCTTATTTATTCAGCTGGTGCATAAATCTTAATTAAAAAATAATTACCCATATGACTGGTTTTGTGGTCCAGGGTCACGTTTTTCATTATTCTGCTCTCTCAGAGTACTTTTACCAGGATAACATCATAGTGTGCAACAACACAGTGCACCTTTTTCTTTAAGAAGCTGTGTTTTATGCCAACAGTGCATTATATAATTAAGTTTGTGCACATCATTTCACACACACCACTTCACGAACCGTAATTAGATAAATGAACACTGCCAGTGTGTGTGATACTGGCTCTATTCAGAAGATCTATGTTTCATTATTCAGCCAGTCATCACATGCAGCATCTTCGCCCCCCCCAAAAAAAACACAATGCAGCCTTTAGAAATAACTTGGTTTATTAGCTATGGAGTCTTAGGAGAGTCACACACACAGGGTTAGGAACAATGTGAGGTGGTACCAAAAGAAAGAAGAAAAATAAAATAAAAAAGGGAGAGAAGGCATTAATGAAAAATCAAGCTCCTAACTACCATCAGATTGAATTGAACTAAAACTACAAATTGTATTTTGTCAAGTATGGCTTAAAAAAAATAAGAGAGAAACCTTTATACATTTGTCTTTTATACAAGTAGCAACATTGGAGAATCACGTTGGAAAAAGGCAATTTACAAAAAAAAAAATTTTGTTTCAAAGAGAAAAGCAAGATAGAGGGGTGGTCAAATATTGACCAATAATTATTCCATCTTAAAAACTTGGTCTAATATCTATAAAAATGTAAAAACAACAAAAAGCAATATACAAGAGTAAAAAGTTTGATGTTTTTTTCCCATTCACTCCACTGATTTGGTGACCAGAGAGAGAGGTTGTGTCTGCATCAAGGCATGATGGGAATGTAGGGCTGCCTGGTGGAAAGGCGAGGACGGGGAGAGCAGGGAGGGAGGCAGGGTGGAGAAGGGGATGGGGCGGGTCAGGAGGGCCGCCGACTGGCTGTGGAGGGAGATGTTTGGATGGGAGGCAGTGGAGGTGGACGAGGATGAGGAAGTGTAGCTGGAGCCCGAGGCTTTCCCAGGCTGGGGGAAGTGGGGGTAGTGGGCTCTGCCCTCCGGTTTGGTGGTGAGGGACAGGGGTTGAGCCTGCTCCGAGTGAGTGGCCGCAGGGGCCGCCGGTGATGCCAGGGCAGCGGACGGCGTGGCAGGCGAGTCCAGCATGCTGCCGTGAGAGGAGGTAGGGCTGTCACACATGGTCTCGGACGTCAGGTACGGGACACACTGCTTCTTGGGCTGGGGTGAGAAGTTACCTGCAGATGAGGGGGAAACGGGGTTAAATATACTCCCAAATAGTCTGTTAACAAATGGTGAATGAAAACACAACAAAAAATGGGCATTATGATGATAATTAAACTATTTTAATTAAATCAAAATAGTTAATTACTACAAGCTGGTAAATGTAAAAAGTTGATATGTTTAAAACAGTGTTTATATATATATATATATTAGTGAAGTCAATCGATTAAATTTTTTTACTAATTAATCTTACATTTTTCTAAAATTAATCACAATTAATCCCACCTAATATTAAAGTTTTTAAATATACTTTTATATTGCAATAATTTCAAATTCAATCTTCAAATGTACAATGTACAAACAACAAAGACCGTATATTTTTTATATTTCATTAATAGCATATTACTTTTTATATCAATTTTAATATGATTGAAACTTCTAATTTAAGGCCAAAACAATCTTCACATGCATAATAAATTACATATTTAGCTGCCCTTCATATCAAATATATCTCTATAAAATAGTTTTCCCCTTAATATTCAACCATTGACTGTTCAGTATTACAGTATTATTGAGAGCTATCAATTTTAATATGTATTAGACTTAACTTCTAATTTAAGAGAACCTAAAACAATCTTCACATGAACCCATAATAAATTACATATTTAGCTACCTATGCCCTTCAGCAGAAATATACAGAAAATAAATAGTAACCAAACTCTAAATGAAATATAGATGAACCCCTTAAATCTATAAAAGTTATTGATTTCAGATTTTTTTTCTTTTGTTCTTGGATTAATAGACATCACAGCAGCTGGTTATTAGCTTATTTGCCTGCTATTACTTTAAAAGCTGCTGCTGCTGAAAGTGACGCAGATCTTGACACGCATCTTATTTTCTCAAGATCTCTTTAGCAGACTTTTCTGACGAGCCCCTTCAAGATCTTAAAGTCTCCAGAAAAGCAGCTTGCATGCACCTGTGTTTGTTCATATACAGACTGTTATCGGACTCACGATCTTTAGTAACATCATCATCCGATCCTTCAAAACTTACACAGGACTGTGAAATAGTCATTGATACATTATAACATCGTTTTAGGGCACTGACATCAAGATTGAGCAGACTGAGACGAGCAAGATCTTGTGAGCAGCTACTTGCATGCAAGTTAATTTTCCAACATATTTTCAGAGATGATAGACAAGATGTTATAGAATAAGAATTTAATGAAAACTTGCAAATTTGACAAAAAAATGACCATTTTTCGATTTGTTGAAAACTAAATAAAAAAACTTACACAGTCTGGTGGAAAATCATGGGTTTTCACCTTTGTTATCGCATATAAATAAATAAAAAGCTCATTCAAAATATCAATGATATGAGAGTACATAAATAATATTAAATCAACAGAGGTTTAAAATAATATATTAAATGTTTAAATCTTTAATTGAATAATTATTCGTACAATTTTTAAACAGAATAATTTTTTTTTTAGAAAAAATTTACCAACATTAATAATTATGACATGAAAAATAGTGACTCAATTTAAAGGTTATTTTCATAAAAATACAAAAACTATGATTCTATGATTGTAGTAGATAAAATCTACTAAAAATGACTCCCATTTGCTCCAAAATTACTTCAAACACACACAAAAGAAAGTCAGATTTGGAAAAACATGAGAGTGAGTAAATTGACTATTCCTTGAAAATATTTCAGCTAAAAATGTTCGTCATCTAACTTCTAATGTCAAAATTGAACTGAACATGATCTATGAGCTGAATGATCGGACCAACAGGGATGCTGGGGGAAAAAAGCTCAAGTTCAGCAAAAGATCATGCGTACAGAAATTGAGAAAGAAATACAGATGGCCAGTGACACTTACTCTCTTGTGGGGAATCAGGTTTATTCTCTCTCTTCCGTTTCTTCTTCTTTCCCTGCGGACAGACATGATTTGGAGCAAATTAGATGTGTTTGATTAAGAAAAACTCCCCTGGCTGCCAAAAACAATGGAAGAATCGGAGTCCCACATGATTTGCATTAAACTCTGCATTCTGGGCTCACTTACGTAGTTGTCTCGCGCAGACCAGCCCGGATAAAGCTGAGAGTGCAGCTGCCGTTCTTTCCTGGCGATTTCGTAGTATTTGGCCTGTTCCTCACGTGAAAGAGAGTGCCACTGCAGAATAAAAGAACATATGGTCAAATTTCCCTCCTTTTTTCATTCCTTAAAGGGATACTTCACTCAAAAATACACGTTTTGATCATTTACTCACGCTCATGTCATTCCAAACCCAAATGAGTTTATTTCTCATGCACAAAAGGACAAATTTCAGAAGCGTGCAAGTCATATGGACCACTTTTATTGTGCTTTTTGATAGCTCCGGTGCTTATGCGTTGTAATTGGATGGAATAGAGCGACATGCACTATCTTCAAAATATCTCCTTTTGTGCTTCATACGGGTTTGGAATGACACGAGGGTGAGTAAATGATGGCAATTTTCATTCTTAGGCGAACCGTTCCTCTAAGACAAGATGAAGAGAACCACACTAATGCATCTCAGCTCCTCTCGTAATGGAGTTGTAAGCGCTCACCCTCCTGCCCAGGATCTGGTTGATGGCTGCACTCTCTTTCAGGGTGCATTCGGCCACTACTTTGGCCCTCATTTCCTTCATGTAAAGCATAAAGGCATTTAGGGGCTTCTTAATGTGAGGCTTCCTCTCTTCCTCTTTCTTCACAGGCACCGAGGGCTTTCTGTATGGACACAGATGGATGCAGAGACGATGTCAGTCGGAGAAGAGCAGAGAAATGACAGTGAGAGAGTAATGGAGGACAGAGACTCACCCGTGTGTCGAGTAGCCGCCGTTGTCGGCGCTGGGCTCCTGCTTGATGGCAGGCGACACAATGGCAGGGTGAGGGATGCCCGTCTGGTGCAGGCCATGAGGAGGATGATGCACCATGTGAGGAGAGAAACGACTGGATACCAGACTACAGAGAGAGACAGATTCACAGTCAGTAATAGACATTAATAAATAAACAGATACATCAGATATTGAAGGTATAGATATGGATAGAATGGTAGATAATTAGATCGGTAGATAGATAAAATGATAGGAAATGACAGATAGAAAGAGATGGAGTATGAGAAAATGTCGGTGCTTGAAATAAAAGCTTTATATTTCATTGATTTTTATTGATGACTGCAGTGTTAATATTTTAATTATAGGACTATAATTTATTGTATAGCCTAATAGACCTGTTTTAAAAAACTTTTTAATTGAGGAGTAAATATATCTTAATCTTATCCTTGCAGCACGTCAGTTATGCATTAATTATTGCGGGGCAAATTAATTGTACTTTTAATTTAATAATAAAAGTAACTTCATAATAATAATAGGCCTAATAAAAATAAGAATGTAACAGGCCTACATTAATTGGAAATACCAAATCCTCTTAAGATTGACAATAATTGATGTTTTTGACAATATCTCTGGCCATCGTCGATACAAGATCATCGTCTTTCGACGCACCCCAGCAAGGGGAGGTTATCGCGGGGCAGATAGCATTAAGGCTAGAACGCCTCTAGGACAACTATGTCCTGTGTCGTTGTTGAAGTGGCAGTTATATTAAACATCACATTTAAGCTTTTATTTGCAATAATAGGATTACTCCAACAGAATAATGCGTACCGAACCGAAAGCCTCGTACCGAACGGTTCAATACGAATACGCGTATCGTTACACCCATAATAGATGAGAGAGAGAGAGAGAGAGAGAGAGAGAGAGAGAGAGAGAGACTGGAGCAACTATCCTAGCAGCTGCATCTGGAAAATCTTTTTCAGATTCATAACAGCTAATACAATAGCAGCATTGTCATTTTCACAGTTGAGGGGGAATAACTGTGTTCCAGTCTGGTAAAACGCATATTTCCACTGGATTGCAGCCCTTCACTGTGCCACGAAATGAACGCAGACCAGAAAGAGTTCTCTCTCCTGCTACAGACCAACAAAATATGCACAGTCATAAGATAAGTGTGAAAGCAATAGTGGAAGATTAAAAGACTGGTGCGAAAACTGAACTCATCCAGCAACCTAAGGAAATTTCAAGCATTAACTGAATGGAAAGAATATGATAAAATCATGCATTAGAGAAGTTTCTATTCAGCAAGACCTCCAGGAAGTGCTACTTTCATATAATGGCTAGCATATCTACAATGACTAGAAAGTAAAAAAAAATAAAAAAAAAACCTCTTATACCCTAGTTTCTGCAACCCTAACTAAAATAAGTTTGGTCAGATATGCATGCATCTGATAAAATTTTAACACCATTTTGTATACCAAATGGCACGCTAAACACACTTTTCCATATTATCTTTAATAATTTTGTTATTAGCGTTGAACATTGGCGATTAAGTTTAACTTTTATCTGAGCAAGATAAAACAAACTGTATTGCATTTAAAAAAAGATTTCCTTTCTGGAACATAGCACAAGGTTGAAAGAGAAAGAGAGGCATCAAGGCGCCATTATTGAGCAAAAAATACATCAGCAGTTTCCTGTACTAACCCTTCTCTGAGTCTTTAGGGAGGAATCGCGCTGTCTGCATCTCATGTCTATTAATAGATTCGAGTTTAACTATAAATCAGTATGTTGGTGCAGAAAAGAAGGTCTTGCCCTCTGTTACATACCTAGACATGGAGGCGTTCATGGCGAGTGCAGGGTAGGGGTGTCTGAAGCCCCCATGAGGGATGGAGTACATATGTTGGCCTTGCCTGAAGATAGAAGAACAGCACTCAAACAACTGGCTAAAGCAAAATCAGGGACAGACAGATGCTCTATTGGCAAACTTCATTAAGCCATCTGCATGGGTAAAATAAGGTTGATGTTATGCATTTAAAGGCCACAGGGTTCAGACTTACTGAGGAACCAGCCATCCTAGAGGGTGAGGGATCTGTCCAACTGCCCCAGGAGAGAGAGGGTAATATGGGGACAGTTCTGCAGGGTGAGGGGTCCTTGGTATGCCTGAGGAAACAAACGCGGATTATAAAAACTGAATACAAATATTAACATACAAGTCAATTTAAGGGTGAACTTCTGTGCTGCAATTAGCACCAAATCAAATTGCAAAAATAGTCTTCAAACACTCCCCCTTGTCTACCATTGCCCTGCAAACAGGTAGTCCTGCTACAAAAAAAAAATAATAAACACACCACTGGTTTAGTCAGGCAGAAGAAACAAAAAAAGATTGCAATTCTTATTAGAGCCACTACTGGCACCAAAAGTGACACACTTCACCTGTAACTACTTCTATCCCCTTATTACTCCAATAAACCCCATCAAAACACGTCACTCAGGGCTCAGAATTTCTGGATCGTACTACTTTCTCGAAGCTTTAGCAAATGCATCTGAATTGCTGTTGGTGGCGCTTACCTGTCTTTGGGTCAAGAATTTCCGGCGAGAGGTGCGAGGGAGGCGTCCCAGGGGAGAAGTGTTCATTGCTGTAGGTAATCAGCGGCGTAAGGGGATGAACATGATGGGGGTGTTGTACCACTGAAACTTTATTGGACTGAAAAACAAAACGAGAACAAGAAAGAGGTGAGGGAGGGGGGAATGAAATAAGTGCATGTTTAAACAACCAAAAAGCCAACCGAAAAGAAGAAAATAGCCATTAGGCCTCATTACTCGTGAATGGCGCCAGAGAGTTTTCAAGAACAATGGGTCTCGGCAGCAGAGTTTACTTTTCCCTACTTCTCCCAAAGGAAAATAAACATCAGTTGGGCATTTGACCGGCTGCATGGAGGGTGGGATAAATCACACCTAACATCCCTTAGCAGGCATTTCTCTCGAGTAGCATACTAGCAATAAGAGAAAGATGTTTCCAGCTGCCACTCGCCATAATTGACGCTAGCACAGGCCTGACATGTGAAGGGAAGTGGCAGAGATCTTGTTTACTACACCTGCCATAAGAGGCTGCCAAAGGTGGCACCTGTTGTAACAAACCCTTCAGTGCTTCTCTTGGAAAGGTGGAAATAGTTTAACAGATCAGGATGACTTTTGGGATTGTTCAGGCAGCACAATTTTGGAAACTGATAGGCAAGCCCATTCCTGGAAAAGCTACCATTCTGCAAAGTTTATTAGCACCAACTCCAAATAAACACACCTTAAGCAGCTAATCTGGGTCTTCAGCATTACTTAAAGTCTTGTTGGAGCAAAATTGGAACTGAAGTCTGCAGGAAGGCAACCCTCCAGGAGCAGGGTTGGCTACCCCAGAGCTAGGCTAATGTGATTGTAAAAAGTACATATTACCTTTGAGCTGTTGCAAGTATATGAATGCAAATACTAAGCAAAGCAAGCTCAATTCCATGTTTCACATTCGAAGATTTCCAACAAGGGGCACATTGTGGTGAGAATTAGCAAATCTCTTCACAGTTTTCTCTTTCAGGACAAACAACATAATGACGTACCAGCAGTCTGAACAGAATCTTGCTGTAGTTAAAGTAAGGTAAACTCTCGACATGTTTACCTAAATAATAACTCATCATTTTTAGCACAGTCAACTGAAGTTGGAGGAATACTGGAGGTAAGACTGTGCAATTAATCGAATTCGATTAACATGCGCATCTCGACAGTAAAGCCGGTTTCTTGATTAGCAGTAAATCGCCATCACCTGTTTTACGCATGTTAATCGAATTCCATTAATTGCACAGCCTTAACTGGAGGAATCTATATTAGCATATAATTTACTAGCATACGTCTAGAACCCTGACCACATAAATATACCAGTAGGACTAGAATAATATCAGAAGCAGCACTGCTGTGATGTGTACACAAGCCAATGCAAGGTGGTGAGCCGTAGATTGAATGGGGTACTTGTTGGCTCAGGACGTCACAAGGGAGCTAAAGTGGAGAATGCCGTCTTGTTTCCTCCATGCTAACCTTCCCCCCACCTCTATGTAGGCAGTGGGTTTGACCTCTGCTCCAACCAGCACTCTGTGAACATGAACAAGGCTTGCATTGAGACAAGACTGGCTCTCGTTTCCCACAATCCAAACACATCCAGATCTCTGGGTTGCCTCTCTATTCCTTGCCTTTCTCATTCCATCTATCTGTCTGACTGTCTGTTTGTCTCTGTGTTTGTACATAATTTAGCATTGCATTAGCCGAGACAAGTTGAGCCTGACTTTTGGAAACCCTGCAAGGTGCATCAAAGGATTGGTTTAAAGATCTGTTAGTAGGTTGATTGAGAAAGAAAGGTAGAGGACAACTTGCACTGTTCCTCTGCGATTGTGTTTGTCCACGGCACTATGATTTTAGCTGTTGAGTCTAATGGTCTCTTTCTCACGCGATCCAACTGCCAAGAATCCCTGCTGTGTCAACACGCCAGCCGTTTTGCCTTCGACACCAACATCCCAAGTGTAGACTGCCGCCAGACTGGGCCCCTCGTCCCCCTTACAAACGGACTGGATTGGACCAGCCGACTCCAAACATCCCAAGGATCCATATCAACACTTAGTCGAGTCCTCCTGTTTGTTGTTTGGGTGGGCTCTTTACAACTAGAAGAAAGGAAGTGTCCACCAGATTATCACAACTTATGTCCTAAATGAAGGACTCGGGGGAAAGACACCGTATGGTCAGGGTTGAAAATGTATGCAAGCCGAGTCACTGGGTTCGGTAACGTAAGGACAATGGCATAAAAACAACACTTTCTCAAGTCAACCCTTCAGGTTGCAATATGCAGGAATCCACCTTTAGATGGCAGAACTGGGTGGTTCTTCAATTGTGGTCTGTCAACAAGTACCTGGATATTTTTACCTTTTGTTCAAACAAGTCCTGTAATTCATCAAGGGCGAATATAAATCTCTCTAAATCCACTTTTGTAAATTGGTCTGTAGGAGGAGAAGACACCTGACCAGCACAACAGTGAAAAACAGCTGACAAAATACCTTGCCAAACAGAAAAAAATGAGTCATTGTGTAAACATCGTTCCACCTTTTGTATCACATAGTTAAATTACATGGAGTCCAGAGTTCTCAAGCACATATTTACCAATTGTGCTAGGTCAGTCTTTCATTCAACGGCCATTATTTTGAGACACTCAGAACTAAAGTTAGCCAAACATTGCACCTCTTTGAACAGTTTTATTGGAGTTTGTTGGAGTGACTCTCCACAAGGAGGTGTCGTAGCCATTTGAAACGACAAAAGTCACAACTGTACAAAATAAAGTGTAGGGTCAGCGCTCTACACCTGCTGATTAATCTGTTGCTCTTCTCCGCCTGCTAGCAAAGGAACACACCCAAAGATGATTTCTGGTGCCACCACATGGAGCTGTTAAAACTGGAGCACTGCTAAAACAAGCACATTGTGGAGTAAGAAGCAAATGTGGCCTGTTGTTTTTTTTCTTCTTTTGGCTTCACCTCCTCCATCTCTTACTTGAGTTACTGAGCAAACAGGCATTTGAGCAAGAGGGATCAAGACACAATGAACTGCTTTAGCAGTGGAAGAATGAGAGGCTAAATACAGATTCAAATGAAGGATAATAGGGAGGAAAGGACAAGCCAAAACTAGCAGTATGAGCCAAACAGTACGATCCCTAGCAATGGGGTGTAATTTACAATTATCACAATCTTCGTTTACAGATACATGCCTTTGAATTAAATTTTAGCATCTCTATTAAAAACTATTTTCTTGGGTTTTATCAATCTGGTTTCACATTGATTTACATTTACATTTATTCATTTAGCAGACGCTTTTATCCAAAGCGACTTACGATTTACATCCTCATACTTTACCAGACAATGTAAATTAAGGTCACAACAGCATTAATAAAAAAACTCAAATCACATGATTTGGTTTTTGCATGAACACGCAACACTTTTCCCATCAGCACAAACATCATGCATTCACTAAGACAAATCAATTGTCAATGCCATTAGCAGGCAATTTAAATGGAGTTTCCATTTGTAATCTGATTTTTGAAAACAATGTGAAAACGGCTTGTGGACTCATGGCTAAAGCCTGGTAGATCTTATTAGTTTATAATAAATTATTTAAACCATAATTTCTTGACTAGACCTAATGTGCAAGCATGCTTTCGTGACAGACAACAGCTAAGGTACTGTCTAGCCAAGTGAGATTGC
Source organism: Ptychobarbus kaznakovi (assembly GCA_027422405.1). NCBI lineage: Eukaryota > Metazoa > Chordata > Actinopteri > Cypriniformes > Cyprinidae > Ptychobarbus > Ptychobarbus kaznakovi. Next base: position 4,249,191 of record CM049796.1, on the reverse strand, counting down.
TGCATCGGCTGTTACTAATATAAGTGTTTGCTAAACATGATGACTTACTGTGAGTTTGAAGAACCAGGTTTTGCACTTGTGATATCACTGAGATCATTTCATCAGATACAGTGCCTACAACTATCGTGTATTTTTTCTGTGAAAGATTAGCATCAAGGTTAGCACTAATGCTCATAAATCCTGTAGAACATTCAGTAAAACTACCTAGATATAAAACTTATTTTCTATCTATGAAGACTTAGTATGGGCTCTCAGAAAGACAATGAAACAATTCTTAATGTAATACCATGGTATAACACCATGTGAAAACCTCATGATAATTCCATGTTTTTTGGACATTACCATGCTATTCTTTGAAGTTCCTTAGAGTACCATTATATATACGAATATGGAATCTAACTTTACCATGGTATATTTCAAAGTACCATAGTATTGCTACTTGATACACAAACCACGGTACTGTTACAGGACTTTTTGTATGATTCTGACTGAAAAAAAAAAAAATCTCACACAGCTTACAAAGGGGTTGACAAGTCTGAAGTTCCCACAGTGCCTCACACATCACCTGCCCCTCTGTTCTGGTTTGATGTATTATTCATGTGGCCCGGGTCCAGATGCATTGTATGGAAGGCGATGTGAAGAGGTGGGCTTGGTGCTGCAATATCACCCTTGCACACATTCAGAGGGATGCCAATGGAATGCTAAACAAACCTGGTTCCTGAATAATTGAGCCTTTCGGACCACTCTGGCTAACCCCATTAGCATGTGTGCCTTCTGGACCCAATCTGTGCAGCCACAGAAATGGTTTCCACAGGTCACTCAAGCCCTCTCAGCAGCCTGGTGTGATTTCAACAGCCCCTGCCATTCATTAGAAACACAATAAACCCTCTAGCATGTCACCTAAATTATTTACTGACTCTAATTAATCCTCCGATCACAAGAGATTTCCCCAGATCTGCATGCCAGATATTAATCCCCAATGCCAACACCTAATGAGGAAGCGAAGTCTTTTTTTCTGACGGGTGAACAGTAGCATTCAGTGTTTCTACATTCTGTAAAGAGAACACAATACTGAGTGTTAAAGCAAAGTCAGCATCAACAGGCTTCAATGGTCAACTCATCTCCGTATAATTGGATTTAAATCCCCCCTCTGCATATCTGCAGTCTGTCTGGAGTCTCCAAGCATGAAAATAAGTGTTTTATGAAACACATGCTAAGTAAATAAAGACAAAACACCAGACTCAACAGGCCCAGTGTACCGGTGTTATTATCAGGTCATCGTAATCTTTGGCCTGAGAACTTTCAATTGGATTCTCGTTTATACAGAACTGACCCAAAGGTCTGTTTGGGAATCTCTTGGGCAAACGCTCTAATCTTTCAGTTTGGACCACAGTCAGTGATCACTTTGTCAACGTGGCAGAACCTCAATCGTTCGGAGCTGACAATCTCCATGTTTGGAGGGTGAAAAAAAACGTGTCTCCGGAATGGATTAGCTGCCATTTGGAGCGAGCATTCCTGAGGTTCTCCGCCGTGGTGTCTAGAAAGGGTGAAGCAGGTCAAAAGTTGGGTCGCATGAGTGGCCGGAGGGGGTGGAATGGCATGAAAATAAGTCTGTTGCTTGTTGACACTTAGAACGACAAGCTTAAACCCTTGGCTTAACCAGGTTGCGGCTAAAAGCTAGTCATGCTTGTGTGGGAAAAAATGTTTCGGGTTGTTCATAGTGAAAGAAGTTACGCAGGCCACCAATGTACCTTTGCTCCTAAGGCAAGTTAAACAAGCCTATTCAGTTAAATACCAATATATAATTGTATGTTTAATAGTTTCAGATCAAAATGTTACCTTTCAAATAATTTGCTTTCTAAAGATGCATATCGTACAAAAGCACAACACAAGGTTAGTCTATACCCAACTTATCATAAGACCTTGATTGCATTGTAAACTATACAGAATATGAAGATGGACTTACTAAGTGCCCTGGCGTTGGTGATCTGGAGTCTTTAAGGGCTGCTGTCCCGGGAACGTCAAGAAGCGGCCATTTCATTTGTAGATACTGCAGGAGACAAAAGAGAACGTCACAAACAATCATCAACACATGCACCAGGTTTTCTATATACACTGCATAACCAAAAATACTTCTATTATACTTAAAAGTGCTTCATATGGATATAGTGATGCAGTAGAATGTCTGTCTTGACTAAACAAATGTCGCCAAAACCAGATTTTTCCACCTTTAACAGACAGGTCGAAATTCATATTTTCGAATGAAAGAAATATTCAAAAAGGTAAATAACTGTTTGCCACAGGAAATAATTCAGACTCATGTTAAGCACTTGGATTAAAATTTTATGAAGCTACAGTTGTTGAGTAGTTTTTCTGTAGACCTGTATTTAACCTGGAATATTCATTTCAAATGGAATGGAAGAAATCAATTAAATGGACCTCCGAGTCATCTACAGACTCCAGCAATCCAGCTGTTCTGTGTCTTAATTCATTTGAAAGCTGTGGAGATGTTTAGCACTTGGGAGCATTAGCTGGAACGGGGGGGGGGGGGGGGAGACAGGAGCAGTCAGGCCCCAGGGAGGGGGCGAAACGTGAAAGTTAAATATGATTTGGACTGCAGGTCCCAGCATAGTAAATGCCCAGCTGGACAGATAATATGTGTGTATGTTAGTATGAGGAACAGCTGGGAGGAAGTCCCATAATGCGCTGGGAGAATTGGAAGGGGCCTTACAGAATGCATGGAGCAGAAACAGAGATCTGCCTTTCTCTAATTTTGCCCCTTTATAAATCAATGGAGAACGCAGAAGCGACATTGTTAGGGTGAGCGTGGTATGCAATGAGAGAAGGAGCATGGAAACACGCAGTGATGAATGACTGGACTTCCTATACAGGGGGAGACGTTTATTGTGAAAGCCCTCGTAGCTCAGTGCGCGTGTGTCAAAGTTTGATGCCTTTCAGCTTTTCTGGGGCCCCTCACATCCAGCGCTTATGATTTTTAGGAGCAATTTATAAAATCTAGTTTTTTTCTTTTTATCCCTTCACGGCACTTCCCCGCCTGGCTCGGTCATCTGGTTTGTGTAGAAGTCAAAGCGTATCAGATGTTCCTGTGGAGTCATCATTCCAGTATCTAAGCTCTTGAGTCTAGGGGCTGAAAGCATCTGAACATGTATACCTCAAGAACTCTTTTCACAAACCAAATTTATAGTTCTACTTAAGGGACAACAAATGCAGACAAATCCTTGTACATCAATGTCCAAGCATATATACTACGGGTGGGCTATATGATCAAAATCGTATAATTATGGTAACAGAATAGGGGTGGGCGATATGGAAAAAATATAATATCACAATTTTTTTTTTGAAAAATCACGATTCACGATTTTATCACGATTCTTTGTCATGTTAGTTTTACTATTTTGCAAGTTGTCTGAGCAGTACAGCCAAACTAATTTCCCTATTATAAAGCCTTTCAAGGTAACAAAAAAAAAGAACGGCAGATATTTATAATAATAATAATAATGTGTGTTACATTTTTATAGCGCCTTTCTGGGTACTCAAGCACTTTACATAGAAGGGGGAATCTCCTCAACCACCACCAGTGTGCAGCATCCACCTGGATGATGCGACGGCAGCCATATTGCACCAGAACACCCACCACACACCAGCTTACTGGTGGAGAGGAGACAGAGTGATGAAGCCAATCAGTGTATGGGGATGATTAGGAGGCCATGATGGTCAATTTAGGCCAAAGTGGGCAAAGATAAAAAAAAAATATCTTTCTTATTAAAAAATAAGAACAAACATACAGATTACAAATACACATAATATACAAGTAAAACAAACAGTGCTTTATTTCCAGGTACAATAAATGTATTTAGCAGGAGCATTCAAGAAAGTGAATGAACAAATGTAAAAATTAAATTTATATAGACTGATTCCAAAAGCAACTGTATTAAAGTTTTTCAGTCAAGAATAGTGAGTGATTTTTCTCTGTGTTTTGTTGTTTTATTAGTGTTCCTGTGGCTCAGTGGTAAAGCATTGCGTTAGCAGCGCAAAAGGTTGTGGGTTCAATTCCCAGGGAACACACATACTGACAAAAAATGTATAACCTGAATGCACTGTAAGTCGTTTTGGATAAAAGCGTCTGCTAAATGCATAAACGTAAATGTATTAACGTTAAAGGAATAGTTCACCCAAAAATAAAAATGATGCCATCTGTCTGTCGATTCGGTTGTGGTGTTTTATTTTATACCATCATTTACTCAAAAGTTGTTTTAAACCTAAGCGAGTTTCTTTCTTCTGCTGAACGTAAATGCTATTTTGAGGAACAAGGAACGCCAAGCAGTTCGGTGACTTCCATATTTTTCCTACTATCAAAGTCAATGTGGACCAGCAACTGTTTGGTTACCCAGATTCACCAAAATATCTTATTTCGTGTTCAGCACAAGAAAGAAATGAATACATGTTTGGGACAACACGCCTAAATGCCAATTTTTGAATAATCTAGTAAATTAAATACATATATAATTGCATTTTTTTTATTTAAACGCAATGGATGCAAATCAAAAACTGATTACTCATTACAAAAATACATTTGGCAACAACTGCATCACCGTCAATGTAAAATAGTCAATTATATGCACACATAGTCAACACTAACTAGCAATACCAAAATGGTGTAAACCTTGTATAGGCTATGTTGTACATTGTTCAACCCTGCAATGCTAATACAACAAAATCCCATTTAGCGTAACCCAAACATGTTGTAAAATTAAACTTCATTTCACATTTGGGGTTAATAAGGCTTTGTTTGTCATTCATCACAAGCGGAATTGTTGTGAGGAAGTTTGGATAAGACTGTGGGCTAAAAATGGAAAAGACATTATTGTCCGGTGGACGGGGTTGCTGGGTTTGGTGGTGCGGAAAACAAAAGTAGTTTATGAGCAGGGACTGGTACAGTTTCCTTACAGCTGGCAGGATGAGCCGAGACCTTGTGCCCGGTTTATTAAAGATGTTGGGTTCACTTTCACCTTCCGTTGTCTGTAGTAGAGTTGATAAACGACAGTTGCAAGTTAAACATCGAATTTGTCCAGACAGTCAAAATGAATGTGCTTAAAGGGACAGTTCACCCAAACCTGTATGACTTTCTTTCTAAGAACAAAGTTATTTTGACGAATACTGAGGTCCAAGCAACATCTCAAAATATCTTCTTTGTGCTCCATTGAAGAAAGCCAGTCATGCAGGTTTGATATGAGGGTGAGTAAAGGACGACAATTTATATTTTCATGTGAATATCCCTTTAAGTCTGTGGTTGTCTTTCAAATGGCATCTGTGAATGGTTTTTGAGAGGAACCACTCTGAGGAACGTCTAGTTCTTGTCGGGAGGCCTTACCCCATTTCTGGTATTTGCAGCTGCAGTTAAAGTGGACGGATGACTGACAAAATACAATCTACCTTCCTCATCATAACCGCCATCACCTGACTGAAAACTTAACATACTATCTTGAAATACAATCTCAGTTTTGCCTTCCCACACAAACTCGCAGACTATCGGGCTGCAGGGACCTGTGCCCTGCTTTTCTGGAGACACAAAGGGAGATCTGCCAAAGTAAACAGACTTGGGGTCTGGGGATTTGTATTTGAAAGCCATAACTCTAGGAGCAGATGCTTAGCAATATGCAACATTGACTTCATGTTGAGAAGAGAAAAGAAATGGTGCGCAGTCACAAAACTCTCAAAATACATATCAAATTTCAACGACGACCTGCTATAGTAAATCAAAGCTTCATCAAGAAAATCTACAAAACACAAACAAATATTACAAAAGAAAACCTAATCACAACCACAAAAAGGCAATGTTTTCTTTTTTCTGCAAACTGAAAATATGTGATCACCCAACCAGGGTTTTACAAACTGATAGCAACATTCACAGAAAAAAATGAAAGCAAAAACCATTTATTCTTGATATTCACACAATCTTAAAATAGCTAAATATCAATAATACAAAAAAATGAAATAATACATTTATTCTTGATACCAATAATCCTAAAATGGCCAAATATCAGCAGATTAATCTGTCTTGCTGACATCAAATAAAATAAATATGGTGCATACTAAACATAAAATATATAGCCTACTGAATTATGAAACCAAATATTGAATTATACAAAAATGGGTGTCATCACCTTGGGCAGGCTGAGACAGAAGACATACTTCTAAACAGGTTCATGCGGTTTCATTTCACAAATACACCTGGAGTGAGTTTGTAGCTGTCTACCTGTTGTCAAGAGGTCACAGAGAAAGATTGAGATGCTGCTTAAATACGTTCCGCGCAGCTGAGCGAAGATGATGGGGATCTTTAACAGGATCGACAACTTAAAACTTCACAAATATCAATCCTGACAGTCATACGCTAGACGAAATGAAGCCCTGTGTCAAAACAAACAGAAGAAGACACCTCTTTAAGGAGATATCTGGAAGCCACATGTGCTGCTGCAACCGCAAGCTTCGTTCTGGACAACAGAGATTTTAAACGCTGCACCTCAAACCGCAAGAGCATCCACAAAATAGAACAACGTTCTAGGAAAAAGGGATATAAAAACTAATCCGGAGTGGGGCGGAGCCAAGTAGGTCATGTCAATCATTCAAAGCATGGCCTACATTTCTCCCGATGTTTCCACCCATTCCACACACACCCTCCACTAGAATGGAGCAGAAAGCTGGTGGCACACAAAAGAATCCATTACATTTCAGCATCAGAACATTTAAGCCAGACAAAAGGCTCTGGATTCGGTGCATGTATGCCTATAGGGCAGTGCCCTGATGCGGCCGGAGGGGTCTGACATCACCTGACTCATTGATTTATGCGAGCGACACCTCTCGCTGCTCTTTTCACTGTCGCCAGAGGGAAAGACAACAGAGGCGGCGGTTTCCAGCCCTCCCTAACCGCAGGTCGGCATTCAGGCCTATTGTCTGTTTAAGAGCTGCGAGAGTTTCCGATAATTAAGTAAACAATTCATAGGCAAACGACACCCCTATCTGTGCTAATTAGAAATTAATTTGCAGGGAAAGGACAGGAATTCTTGACCGAGTCCAAATATGAACGAGAGATCTAGATGGGACAACAAAAGATTTGAACAACAAAAACAAACAACGTTAACAAGCAAAAAATGAAGTAATTATGAAGTCTGATTTAAGAGATTAAACTCAGAAGAGGAGAAGCTCATTAAAGCAGGCTTATCTTATTATAGGAACACTAGGCGGTCGGACTGCAGAAATTGAACCAACAAATCACCTATTCATCCAGCGATCACATTAGGAAGTAATTCAACAAGTTTCTGGGAACTTTTAGGTACAAAGGATCAGCAGATCCTAATTTTGTTTCAGGAATTGGATCCAAATCTTATAAACAGCTCTGTGCTTATAAACAGCCACGGCATTACAGAAATCCCTCGAAACAAAATATTACTAATTTTAGGACAAAAAAGTCATTTTATTATTAAGGATGCACAATAATATCGGTCTAATTTGTTCAGTATAGTTATTTTTGGTAACTTTTTACTTTAATACTAATTTTATAACCTATTTTATTTCAATAATGTAAATTCTAGATTTACTTTTAAAAAGATTAGTAAAATAAAATAATTCTCATTACCAATAATCTTAAAATGGCCAAATATCAGCATATTAATCTTTCAGGGGTGTGTTTCCCAAAAAGCAACTATGGTCACAAGTTCCATTGTTACAATAGAAGAGTTCAATAGAACTAATGACCACAGTTAGCTAACGACGCTTTTGGGAAACACACCCCTGGCGGATATTAAAATCAAATCAAAGATGGTGCATACTAAACATTAAAAATATACTGAATTATGAAAACAAATATTGAATTATAAAAAATGGGTGTCATCACCTTTATTTATTTAATATTTAATATATTTTTCCAGTTTAAATCAGAGATGCATCTCTTATTTAACAATACAATAAACCCTTACATTATCAAAAATCAGTAAACTCAATAATATATTCTGATAATGATAATAATTATTATTATCTTGGCTTAATTATATTGTGCATCTTTAATAATAATGATATTTTATTTAAAGAATGTAAATTCTAGATTGATTTTTTTTAAAAGATTAATAAACATTAAACATGAATAAAATCACATTTATAAAATTAGTCACAATAATGATCATACAGTTCATATGCTTTAATTAAATATCAACTGTTAAATTAAATACCAAATCTTAAATAGTGTAGAATTTTAACAGTATCCTATTTTTCTATTCCAATTATAATCCGTAAAATTATCTGCTATTGGTATTGAAATTTTAAGTCGAAATTCAGTGCATAACCAAAACATTGCTTGTAAAGCCAATCCAAGCGCAAATCATCCTAATGCAATGAAGCACCTATTTGTGGTTTGTTCCTGTAGTTCAGTGGCGCTGGCTGACCTGCCTTAGCTGCGTTAAAGTGCCTCTTTTCATCTAGCCAGTGGCTTCCACACAGAACCGGGCTTCAGCCTCGACAGGAAAGACTCATGACTGACAGTTGCTCTCCGAGTTCCCATGGATACTATTGTGACCTCACTGATAACACTACTCCCTCCATTCACTGCCTACTTAAAGAACTGGTTCAGAGGTCAGCCATCCAGAGACAAGGGGTTTCCATGGCAATGTGGCTCATTTAGGGACAGCGACAGAGACCAAGTTTGCATTCACCAACCGTCCTGTTGCAGAAAAAAGGGACTACCTTTGGGAAACACCTTCAGTTTCGGATCACAAAAACACTTTGGATGCATAAGCTAAAATATTATTTTTTCAAACTTCAATGCATTCATTTCTTTTTAATAATTTCAAGAGAAAAGCACACACAAACCTTGACAACGCGAGGAAAAGAGTGTTATTGTGGCGCAGGACAAAACATTAGGTCAAATAAAACCCAACACATAATTACGGCCACGAGAAAGTAATAAGCTGTCTGTTGGGAGCTCTGTTTTTCTGCAAAGGCGAAATGCAGCCACCCTCCTTAAAGTCAATTACAAGTCAGTTATGCGGTTTCCAGTATTTCGGTATCTGGTTACAACGCTGCAGTCCAAACTATACCCAGGTTTACGATGAACAGCCTGGGCTTGTTAACCCACAAGCAGCCAAGAGGGATAACAAAGCCACTTTATAACCCAAAAGTGCTTGCTATAGTAATCTACAACTTTGTAGGCATCCAACTTATGATAACTATATTTTACAATAATAATAATAACAGAAATAAAATGACCAACTATAAAGCAGGCTGTAAGTATTTGAATAAGTCTAAGTGATGCGTAGCATATGCATCTAAAATCAGATCTCTAAATGTGGTGCATTGGTCCTAAAGACAGTTGAAGATAAAGAAAAAAAAAGAAACCTTCATTCTTTTCTCAAATTCTAAGTGCATAATGAAGACAAAGAGCTTATTGTGTTCTCTTGGTAGACTACCCCCCACCCCCCACACAAACTCAAACTTCACCCCTTTCCCAATATACCCCTCCTGCTAAAACACAAGTCTAACCGGCGTCAAAAGCACAAAAAATAATGTCACCCGATTGCAACAGAACTGGAACTCTTTAAAACAGCAGCCACTGCAGTTTTGTTCATTTAAAGCAGATTTGTTGACAAGCTTTCCTCCATAGGTAGCACAACAAATAAACAGGGTTATTTTTTATAACCTGTTAAGTATCAAACTTGAATCTACCAGAGAGAGGCCTGGGGGAGCAAAATTTGCATTCAGGGAAGAAAAAAAAATCACTGCAATTAAATGCAGGAGAGGTAATAATGCACATTTCGGTGTAATTGCACTAAATGGCTAAAGTGTTATCTTTAACAACTGCTATTGTGCAATAACAGTCCAGGGGGGCGATATGGAGGCATGACACACCGTACCTGCGACGTACAGCCCTGACTCACAACTGTGACTGCCCTGCCTAATTTCAAAAACATTCTGCCTTGTCAAACCAGTTCCCTCCTGCAAACAATTAGTGCCGGACCACGTACCGCCGGAGCGTGTGTGCGTCTGGAAGCGCAGGAGGTGAAGGAGTGAAAGATGGAGAGGGAAAGAAGGGGGGAGAGAAAGAGTGAGGAGAATGGAAGGGGGCTTGGAGTGCAATTATAGTGGGAATTTATGGCCTGAGAAACAATTTATAAATCACAGTGCATGGGCTAACACAATCCAGATTTCACTGCTTGCAGCTGTAACCAGTTCTAAAGTACACACAGCGTGTTTGTGTGGTTTTTCACGAGGTTGGGTCTAGGAGCCGGGCGGCTAGGGGAATGCACTATCGACATTGGCCATGACAAACTATGGGAGTGTTTCAGAGAGAGCAAGATGTGATCCTAGGAATTGTTTACAATCACAAGAGAACAGTATAAAACCTAAACAACTCACTAACTGGCGCCTGGGTTGCAAATTAAAAACACGAATATTGAACATGAGCGTCATATTGTAATGTCACCAAAGGGAAGAAGAGTTTTGGCTGATGACAATGTCAACAGTTACGTCCCCAAACTTTGACATTTTACATTCATTCATATTATGAATATTATATTTTACATTCATTCTCTATATTGAGTTTCTTATAAATCTTGTTAACTATTGCAAATGCCACGTCACTAATTTAAACTGAGGAGTGCAACATCAACAAAGGTAAAGGACATAATTATTGGAAAGGTCACCACTTTCAAAAAGTCTATAAGAAACTCAAAACGACCAAAGTTTTGGTTGTGTGCAGCATCAATAAATTTAGGGGACATTATTGTTAAAAAAGTTAAAACATTTCCCAGAGTACGTCCATAAAACTTTCAAACATTTATGTCCCAAATTTTGTGACATTGTAGTCAACTAAACCCTATTTTCCATTTACATTTATGCATTTAGCAGACGCTTTTATCCAAAGCGACTTGTTTGTTGTTTCGGAACCTGGCACGTTTTCCCCCCTCAGCTCGGTTCATTTGGACATATGTGAACACGGCAATCGCGCTCGGATCCGCGCCTAAACAATCGTCTGAGATCGCCTGAATGAGGTGGTGGTAAGCAAATGTTAGTATTTTTAACGGAAAAGCAGTGGGTGTGCACGTCTTCGCCATTCAAAATCAAAGCGCCCCTTTTCATTTTATAATGCATTACTTTCGTATTCTTTAACAATAATTTGATTCAGTTCTAATTTCAAATATTCTTGTCTTAAGGTTAACAAGAATTGTTAAGAACATAATCAGTTAACGAGAGTCGGTTGTCGGTTAGGAAAAATAACCAAAATATTACAATCACAGTTTCTGAACAAAGCAATCCCTGTGTGAAAACACCCTATATATAGCAGATAATTGTGCGCTATTAGTGCTGATCCTCTTTTCCAACAGAATCTGAGAAGTAACTGTTGAAGGGTCAAGATACTTTTTCTGTTGATATTTCACCTGCGCACTTCTAGACGGAGCTGTCAGTCAGTGCAGAGCCAGTTTCATTGTTTCACCACAAGGGGCGGTAAGAGACTGTCTTTGAGTGAGTCTTTAACCGTTCATTCAACTGCAAGTTCAAAATCGCTGATTCATTCAAAGAGATATGTAATGACACACGCTGTTGAAATCATTTTAACTTTGAGCGCCACTTTTAAAGCCTCAGCTGACCAGCAGAGCGTCGATGCTAAGACAGATTTAGCTTTTCTTGGACATGACAACCTATTTTCTTAAATATACATTACTTAGCCAGAAAGACAGATGCAGGTAATCGCACGAGATCAGTCGATCGCTCTCATTCACTGTCTGTTTAGGCTTGTTAAGTGCAAATCTACTAGCCTCTGTACAAATCAGCATGGTACACATTATGTTATCATTACTAACCTATTTAATATTCAGTACACATGCAAGAAGTGTAAAACAAGAAGGGCATAGCCTTACGAAAAAAGAAAACACGCAAATATTGCGGTTGCTGCAGTTGTTGCATTCCTCTGCGGTTATGCTCGTCGAAAGCACGGTATTGCAATATTGCGGTTATCGCGACAGCCCTATCTACAACACCAGCAAAGGTAGAGGATGCAACTGTCGGAAAGGTAACCACTTTTGACAAGTCTTTAAGAAATTCACAGAAATGTTACATATTGGGAAATTCTGTTGGAAACCTACAGTTATATCGGAAACAAAGGTTATCTCCTAACTTGTCAACCAAAAATGTTGTCAACCAAAACTCAAAAGGACTTGTAACTGTTGAAATGGTAATGACTTTTGAAGATTTATTAGAAAGCTAAAACAGAGAATGAGTTTTGATCGACAAGTTTATAAGTAAAAAAAAGTGCACTCCTGTTCAGTCGATTACAATGAGCTACTCATCTGGAGAAATGAGGAAGGCTCAGGGGGTTTTCACAAGCCCTCAACTGCGCCTTTGGGTCCAAACTGCAGCTGTGCACGGGGAGGGGTGGCCCATGCCTCGACCGACAAGGCCCAGCTGGATAAGACATACACTCAAGTACAAACAAAAAAGCATGCACACACACACACACACACACACACACAAAAGGTTGTGGTCCAGTGTGAACATGTCATGTGACAATGGAACCGCTCTCAACCTTATGGTCAGAGTGAGAGCTGTAGAAGCGCCATGTCTGTGACGGACTCCCCAACAGCACACAATACGCATTCTCCTCCAATCACACGGCTGTTCTTTTGTGCCAGCGGTTATGTCACTTCCACTCCACCAATCTGAATGAGCCAGACTGCAGTGGACCAATAAATGTCTGGAGCCAAAAGAATTGGAGCAAGGTTTTGTTTTGTTCTTCTTTTCTAATTAATCATCACGCCACGGAGCATCGTTTTTGAGAGGAAGTGAGCGGCAGGGTGTGAGCGAGACAGTTTTTTAAGCTACATGTTGTCTGACAGCCCTGAGTGAATCCTAATGGAGAGTTTAGAAGGGAAGGGGAGGGGAAAAGCTGCCAGGCCCGGAGCGCAACGACGACCCCCCTACTGGAATCTGGGAACTCTGATGCCCACTCAACTGTGTCACGTCAAGAGGCTGTGAACCTTGACCTCTCACCCCTAACTGAAACAATGTGAAGATGTATCTCACTGTCAAACGCATGGAAAAACGACCCATCTCATTTAGGATTCAGGGAAACTACTTCCCACAAAATTTCAGCAGCCATAGTGTTTGAATAAGACTCCCAGACCGACAACAAATCCAGCATTTTGACAACAATAAGCCTGGCCAATTGAACGCCAATTATGGCGTTAAACTTCTCGAAGATTTGTCAGCCGTCCACTTTGTTTATGTGACATTTCTTGAATGCGTACGTTTGGAATGGCTGATGTCTTCGGGATTACGACAACGCCGCTGCAAAGTGAAGTGTTTTGTGGATCTACCGTGTAGCTCTCAGTCACCACCCTCTAGGCTTTTGTTCAGCCTTTCAGAGCCATACTGAACGACTGAAAGGCCCCTATTCATAAAAGCTCCCATACACTCCCTGCCGCCTCGGCCAAGAGTCACTATAGAACATCCCTCATTTCACACGAGAATTGGGGCCGCCTGCACACCCACGAGCCCCTGCCCACAAAGAGCTTCTCCACCGATGACTCTAAGATGGGGAAAGGCTCTCAATATGGGCAAAGCTTACGGCTGACACCATCCCAATAATACATACACTCACTGCTAATGCCAGCAACGCCCTTCAGTGTTTGGACAATTATTTATGGGCTTAACTGCCGTTTTAAAGATACTGAAAATCTTTTTTGGACAAGTCGATACTAGTAAATCTCTAAACTTTCGAGACTTTAGTGTCAAGTCCGTCCCCCAGCAAGCACTGTCAAGTACTAATAATGGCATTCCACTCATATTAAAATGCCACAAATTATTTTGATATTACGGGTTATAAACAATACATGGCTGAAAATAAAATCCTTTTCAAATGTTTTTGAAAAAAAATTGCTTGCTTGTGTACTGGCTTCACGCCATATCAGCAACAAGATTTACAATTTACTAAATTATACAAGACATTTCAACTTAATACAATTTTTTTTTATGTGTTCAGGTGATACTAAATAAATAAATAACACTAAAATCAATATTTAAATGCTACTTTACTATTTTAGAAATTTTAATATGGAATGAAAAATGGACATTTATTTTGAGATTTGTTAAAGATTACATTTAACACTGTTATTATTAGTATTTTTAAAATGAACTATAAGTGAGCATTAGATGATGTTAATCGAAAAGCAAAAAGACACGAGCATGCACTATTAAAAATACAATATTGGCCAATATTTGTAAAAAAGTTATATAAATGATAAACAATATGATACCTACATATATTATGCAACCAAAAAGTTTCTTGCGTTATAAATATTGCATAAAATAAGGCCAGAAGCATACTTTAGGCAAATAATTGAATGCAGATGCTTCCAGCTACGCAAGCTTAATTTCGCAACGCATGACAGTTTTGGAATCGGCCCTTAAAAACTCCATATCAGCCACTCTCTTTTTTATCAGGTTTCGCAAGTCAGAAGACATGCATTCTTTGTGCTAAAGGTAACATTAGGGGGGCAAAGACAGAAGTAATTAAAAGCATGCCACGATAACATATCACAAGCAACTGATCACATAAGAAATTAGCTGAAAGTACACCTCACCCTACAAGAAAATCCTGATACTGCAGATATCAGATATCACGTGGCCTTTTCAGCCTGGCATGAAGCAGCGGGCACAACAAGGCCATGGGAGACTGTAGCACTGCGATGAGATAACGCGTTATCACAGCATTCACGTGCTCCAACTAAGCCAACAGGACGCGCACGCACACACACACTCTTCTTGGCCGAAAGCCCACTTTCTCACCCACCTGGCACCCTCATCCCCACAGCTTGCTTCGTTTCTTTCCCATAATGCTTTACCCCTAACTACCCCCCTGTACCCCGCTCGCTCCCTCCCTCCCCCTCCCGAGGCCACAGGAAGCTCTGACTGCGAGGTAATAACTGAAAACAGCTGTTAAAAATACCAGACTGATGAAGCCTGAAGCCCCCCCACCCCCTTAAACTTTATCCCCGGCACAATCAAGTTTTATTAGCATGGAATGATGCATGAAGTCAGTACGCTGCTCTGAGCGAGAGCTCGCTGTTTTTTGTGACCAAAATGGGGAAGTGGGGGTGAAATTCACTGCAGGACATGCAAGCGAACACGAAGTGGGTCTTGATGAGCACTGACCACTGCCAGCACAATCTTATCAATGGAGTATGACGTCAGCGGCTCACACACACTCACTAAAACCAACACAGATACTCCAACGAGGCTTCAGTCTATTTTGCCTCGGGAATTTTTTTTTTATATTGCTCCCATCGGAGCACAGCCCTAAAGGATCAGGCTAACTGCATCCAGTTTAGATTCCTGATTTGTCTTCGGACACTTGAAATCATTTTGATTCACGGCCCAGAGTTTTCAAGTCCCACAAGGACAAATGAATGTGAGTGCAGACAATAAAAAGATACTTTATAATGACAAAAAGATAAACACACACCTGAATACGGAGTTGAAACAAATTGCATATAAATAAGAAAATATAACGACAAGACTCCAAACGCTTCACCATCAGCTTTTTTCAAAGTATGAATAAATAAATAAAGCCTATTATTTTGAGTTGTGCAAAAGAATGAATTTTTTTTTTTTGAAAATAAATATCAGTTTCTCAAAGGTTAAGTGTGAGATTTCTGTGCATTCCCCGTCCACAGTTGGTCATTCAAACAAGCAGTCCTTCCCCAAAACGCTTGCCATTGGCTGAACCAATGTTGCTATGCCAGGCTGGTTGAGATGTTTAACAAACAGTCAATGTTTTTGAGAGCGCCACAGTGTTTAAACGTTTCGGTATCTTACAAACAGTTATAGAAATAGCTATCATAAATATTAGCTTTTTCTAGGACTGTATAAGCATAAATAGCAGAAATTCCTTAGAAAGTATTGCAAATGACTTTTAAAAAATTTGAATAATAATAAAAAAAAAACAGATGCATTAAGATACGGAGCAGTTCCGCTTCATTACATTAAAAACACAAACTAATTAAAACCACTGTGTAATGATGGCGTTCTTGCTATCTACAACACACAGTAAACAATGCCATACGAAGATAATTAGCCAAAGAGATAAAATCCATTTCAAAAACACAGCAAATTCAGATTGATTCCATGCGGCTAGCGCAGGACGTGATATGATCAACAGGAAAGAGATCTTCGTTACGGCCTTGGGAACAGCTCCCTGCATTCCTTTATCTACTTCCTGTAGCATTTCTTCAGCCCCTGTGGTTTGCCCTCATGTTCAGATTCATAAACCACTCTCCTTTCAGGAGGAGCGTCTGTAAATTTGCCTTGTTCAAAAAAAAAAATCTGATGTCTAGAAGGACGCCAAGCTTGTGTGGAAAACCAGAGGAGGAAAATAATGTTTGGTTTGACATTTCTTTCTTTAAGGAACCTTCTGGTTTTAATCTCAGTCAATAATCAGGTTACCAGAAAGGGTCTTCGGTGGAACGCGTCCAATGGCGGGAAGGTTTTTAAACGGTCGCCACTTGATGAAGTAGTAACATTAAAAGGGGAAAAAAAAGGAATTGGTTTATGTCTCATGCAATTCCTGGCCTCCTAACAAGACGCAGCATTCATAGAGCACACTTCTTCTACACAGCAAAAAAGAGACCGAAATATTTCTAAATTAATCTGGATTTGTTTAGTTTATCCTTACAAAAAAAAAAACACATTAAGTCGGGATAAAATTGTAAAGCTGTGATTATTCCGTCATTTGTGCAAACATTCGTACACCGGTTTTCAGGTTTCCTGAACCGTCTTGCACTACAGGAATGCTGTCTTAACTTAAAGGCCTGGACAATGTCCCCTCTGTAGCTGAAGACGGGGAGGTGGGACAGGCCGGAGGGGGGTGCCTGGTTTCTCTCTCGCCATCTAACCCCACCCCGTCTCTGAGTGCTGAGTGTGTGGAAAAGGCTTGGGCTGTTGACAGGACCGCTCTCCTGAGCACTGTTTGTTTATGTAAAATGAGGCTCTCTCGTACGCAGGACAATTCCAATGTTTACTTTATATTGTCTCGTAGGTCTTAAAATACCATCGTAGAGGAGAGAGTTTAAAGAGTGGAAGAAAGACGGAGGGGAAGAGAATTCCAGTCAAAAAGAGACGACGTGCTCCGACAGCGCAGCTATGCGATCGAGGGCTTGCCACTTACTCGCTAGTACGACTTTGTGCAATAAGTGCACTTATTTCGTTAAGATTGCGTTTTAGCTTGGCTCAACCACAATGGAAGTGGATACATAAGTGCGAAGTGCTTTGACAACAAACAACTGTTTGTGGCACCCAAATGTTTGTTCACACCAATAACTATAAGGTTTTAATATTCATTCTAACTCTATGTTATAGGGAACTATTATGACAACAACACAGAGGGACGAAACATTGGAATCACTTTAAGAACTTTTTTCCCCCAGTTAAAGAACGATAAATACAATGGTAGCCAATCAGAAGCCACCCATTAGCCAATCCGCTAACACAGCTTAGCTATCATAATCATTATCGTTCTTGCTGTAAACAGATCTTAAAAATGTTGCTAGTTTTTGGAATGGTTGTTTTTTCCAGTTGATCAGTGATAAAAAAAACATAGCCAATCAGAATCCCTTCATTAGCCAATTAGCCAAGCTAATATGGTTATTAAAGTTATCATTCTTGGTGTGAATGGACCTTAAACATTGTTAGTTTTTGCAAAGTCAGCTTCACTTGCTACTGTGCTACACTAGGATTAAGCTAGTATAACATGTTAGCAATAGCATCTAACAAACTTTAGCAGACCAAGTTAATAAACAAAACATTACAGCCACACCAACAAAACCAAGTAAATAAATCAAACAAGATTAGCCTCACAGCGTTATCAACAATATATTGACTAATCTGCACACAAAAGCACTGGACTTTTACCCTGTTTACACTCACCAGAATATAATGCAATCAATTAAGAAGCATTATTAAATGAGGAAGTGATAATTAGCAAACAAAGAGCAATGCTGTTAAACTGATGGGGACGTTCAAAACTACAAAAGTGCTGAATTAGCATTTGCGAAAAGAGGACATTGTGGAAGATAAAACCATAAGCAACTTCAACCTAGGGTCAAAGCAAACCTTGTTGAAGCAGACTAAACTCAGTTAAGAAAAAGTATCTAAAGCTCCTTTATAACTGGAAGAGGGAAGATAAACCCTCTACAAGAAAAGCTTTGTGTTTTTTTTCATCGTACAAACTAAAACAAAAAGACCTGAGAGAAAATAAAGCTGCCTCAAAAGATCTTAGCATAGCAGGTTGTGTTTACATTGACAAACCCAATGCCAACAGTTACTGTAAACAATTTTCAGCTTCGGTTCAGTAACATTACATGTTTTTTTCCCTCTCATAGACTGAGTGGCGCTTCACAAACTTTTGTACTCCAAAACTATAGCCTACACAACCTTTCTATTGTACAATGGGAAAGACACTGTTGAATCAGTTGCCTTCGGGCTCACACACACACACACACACACACACACCAGAAGTCAGATGTTATTATCCATCTTATCTACTAGAATCACAGTCGCTCTTTGTTACAGCTGCTAAAGGTAACCTGTTTTCCTTAGTCAAACCACTCATGCAACAGCAACCATTCTCTGGCTAATGCTATTTGACAAGTTGATAAAAACCATTGTGCTGCAAACAAGCAAACTGCATGCCATATCTAATATCAAAATGTATGACCAACAGATTCATGCATTCTCACGAGTTAGGAGCACAATGAACGAATGTTTATCGCCACAATCTTGCTGACATTTTTCCACAATGAATGTTAGCCTACGTTCGCATGCCTCATCACTTATACAGCGGCTTTAGAAAGTAACAGCCAAACACTGTGTAAAAGAAAACTCCAATGGAGCTAAATGGAGGAAGACAAACATATGCAGCAATTTGCCTGTGATTCAGACACCTCGGTGGGGGCTTGCTGCTCAGGTAGCCAAACTGCCCCCCCTTGGTGAAGATGTCATTAAGATAATAGGCATCCAGTAGAGACCTCCGATAGGGCCGTCAAGCGGTAACTAATGATAACAATAGTCGCCTAACAGCCCTCTAATTGAGACAGTTTCACTGATGGGGAAGAACTTATCTAGAAAATCCCTATGTGGCTCAAATGAACTCAAAGGTCTTCATGACATAAGCCATAAAAACATGCAATCAGAACCTTCCTGCTTTTAATATCTATGCGCCCAGTTGTAAATTCAACTCTCTAACAACATCCTATTACACAACAACAAAAGGAGTAAAAGACACATTCCTGACAACAAAAGCTGGATGAATCCTATCTGCCTGGGCTTGCCTCCAGTTTGTCGCCTGTTATGATAATACAAAATTAATTGTGCAGACATCTCACAGCGAAAAGTCAATTTTCGTGCCATTGGAGGAGGCGAATAAAGGCTTCTTTTGTGCTCGGGTGAGCCCAAGTAAATGACTTATTGTGCAATGGCCTCCTAATACATACATGCATGCTCAAGACTCAACAAGTGGTAACAAACAACAGTAAACTTTTGGAACACAAAGCTTGATTTGGGTATTAACTAGTTTTTGAAGCTCAAAAAAGACCCTAAACAGAAAAAAGTCAAACAAAGAAGAGAATATGGCGCATTGAAAGGCGACTTTTTAACGCGCGTATTGCAACAGAAACATTGACGGAGTGCGGCGTGACGTCATGAAGATGATAGTTGCGTTTAAAGCGGCACGTACCGTTCTTGTGCTGGGAGATAGCGATCCGTTGGAGAGGTATGGATTCGTAATATCTGGGATCATAAGAAACGGATAACCAGCATAAGGGGATCCCTTGAAAAATCCTCCATCTTGTTGTCGTCTCAAAGCTTTAGGGGCGACAGCAAACCAATCATTTTCATTACTATGCATAAATCACTCACAAAACACAAGGAATGCATCTCGTACTGTTTTTTTTACCTTCCGCAAAGTATTCTCTCTGTTTCTCATAAATTTCTAGTTCTGGTCTGGGTCGGGGACGCCTGTCTGTTTGCTTGCATTTGGGAAATAAAGCATCGGTTTAGTTTTAGCGCTACTAATGAACACTTATATGCACGTATTAGTGCACTAAAATGATAGTACAAAACTGTTTTGCTTACTTCTGAGTCTGATGAGCTGCTGTTGTTCTCGGACTCGTTCACTAGAGAAGATTTCACCTCGTCCAGATCTCTCTCCGACGACGCATTCTCTGATATTTTCTCCTCTTGCTCACCCTCATCTTTGAAGGAAATAAGTTCATCATTTGCTCCCAGGTCATCGCCTCCTCCTCCGTTTAACTGAGGCATGTTGGCGCTTTAAAAACCCAAAAGTCTGATTAAAACGAAACTTTCTTCTCTGTAATCCGAGCTAACCCCAAATCTTACAAGCGCGACTGTACCGAGGCTAGAAAAAACAAGACGTTCCTAGTTTTCCCATGACCAGAGCAGACGCCTGTGGATTGGGGTTTCTTCCTACAAAACCACACTGAAATAAAACCCCCAAACAGTCCACGGGCATCATTTGATATCCATTCGCGAGCCTGGAATCTTCCGATAGTCCAGCAGAGAACGGGAAGTCATGCACGAAAAAAGTTTCGCGAAACAAAGGTGAGGATACAAAGTTTCAGTCAGTGCGGTTCCTTCAGTTTCTCTTCGCTCGAACCTCTCCGTGTCAGCGTGTCAAGCCCATGGTTTGATTGAGGCGCACGAACTGTGTTTAATATGTATAATTCGGCTCCGGTGACAGGCTCGAATGTGGATAAAGACACATTTGTATCCCTGGATGATGGAAGTGGACTGGGGCAGAAGGAAGGAACACCCTCATGAGAATGAAGGAGGAGTCTGAGATGTAAACCGACACTGACTCTGTTCACAAGACAAGCCCCCTTAAAGAGACAGTCATCTCCTGGATCCAGCTTCATTACAACAACAGCAGCATAATATTACTACTACTAATCATTATGATTTTACCTACACACATACCCCCCCCCCCCACACACACACACACACACGGGTAATAGTATCTAAAGTATGCGTATGCATTACGGACACAGTGGCGGCTCCAGATTTTTTTTTGGTGATGCTGGGGGGGGGCTTAACAGTTCAGAGGGGGTGCTAAAAAAATATTAAATTGAGAGAATGTAATGAACGCCTAAACTTTGGCTATCTGTTTTTTATATAGGCTACAGCAGCTTGAAAAAATGCATATTTTACAGGTATTAAACTTCTCATATGCCACTGTTATTAGTAATATACTAACGCCAAATGCCAAATATGACATATGACAATTTATGAATGAATATAGAAAAGAGAAAGTTGGGATTTTTTCAGTTAAACAAAAACTAGAAAATGTTATTTATTTTTTTAAAATTCATACAACTATTTCCACACGGGCACACATTGCGGGTGATAACCTCCTCGTGCTGATTTGCATAGTATCATGTGTCGATGATAGCCAGAAATAAGCATTAAAAAATTTGCAATATTAAGAGGATTTCACATTTCCAATGAATGTAGGCCTGTTACATTCTTGTTATTATTAGGCCTATTATTATTAGATTACTTGTATTATTAAATTACATTAAATTATTGCCCTGCAATAATTTCATAAAGCATCACACTGCATGATGCTCTGAGGATAATAAAATAGGCTATTAGCTTACTTCTCATTGAAAATGTTTTTAAAAAGATTTTTTAAAACAGACTATTAATTTATACAATGAATTATAGGCCTATAATTAAAATGATTAACACTGCAGTCATCAATGACAATTCAGAGCAGCTTTATTTCAGGCACTGATTTCCAAAAACAACCTGTTTAACGCGAAATACGTTTCTTCTCATACGAGCCACAAAATAAATATTAAGGGAATAATTTAAGACAGTTATATACTGTTATCAGCATATGTTAGAGCAGATTCGTCTCTCGTTGTCTGATTATGCACCGTTAATGCAGCGTTAGTCCTCAGTTTTTTTACTTTCACTTTCTCTATAGTGAATTGAATGACGTTCAACGTCTTGCGCAAAGTTTGCACGTTGTTTGCTTGAGTTGCTAGACCCCTTCCCATAATAATATCAATTGTTTATAGGCCACATATTAGGGGGTGGGGGGCTGTGCCGGGGCTAAGCAAGTTTCTGATGGGGCTATAGCCCCGTCAAGCCCCGCCCTCTGTACGGACATATGCACATTCACAATTTTTGTCTGGATTTTTTTCCTTTTTCTGTATATTTTTATTACTGCCATTATTTATAATTTATTGTATATTCTCTTTAATATTAGTGTTTTGTTACCTTAACTTTATGTATGTTTGCACTATGTTATACTTCTATCTATCCATCCAACATCAAGAGTCATTAATAATCAAATCGTTTAAAATGACATTATTTTATAATGTTTGTAATTAGCAGATTATCTCAGATGCAGTCTGATTATAAAATCCTCTGTTCAGATGTTGCAGGAACTCAAAGGCCACCTCAGCCCACGTCTTGTTTTGTGCGGGTAGACTACAATACGGGACATTTTCCATGTTGGAGGATAAACAGGGGAGGAGGTGGTTGTTGAAATATACAACAAAGCTTATTATATAAACATACAGTTTTACAATGCTTGATCTGATTTACAGCTGGTTGAACTACTTGTTGGTTGAGATACACCTGTATATACTTCAGTAGCTATCAAACTTAAAACAGTGATTCTTTTAAACCTTTTCTTTAAACTCAGTCCAGGCCCACCTGCGGAGTCTGTCTCTCACAGGTGGCTTCAGACTATATTGTGAGCCAAACGGCTCTTTAACTGGACATGCAATCTACAGTCTTTGCAGGTTTGTCTCTCATTGAACTCTATTAAGCCTCTAGTTTTCACTCTTGTGTGGTTTTCTGTATCCTCCTGCATTCACTGGCTCCAGCGCTCCTCTCCAGGGGCCGCCGGTGAGAGCAAGCTCAAATACTCCAGACTGTGTCCATGTTTGTTTTTTCCATCAGCACGGATGGCCTTTTACATGTAGTGCATGGCCAAGTCAGCCGTCCATAAATCATTCAGCGGCAGTCCGATTGAAATGAATATGAAAGTACTGGGAGAGTCGGATTCAGATTGTCAGGAGGAGAGAGAGAGAAACCAAGAGAATGAATAATTCAAACGCTGATATATTAAATCATATGAGCAATGAATTATTGACATGTTGACTTGGGAATTTCTCCATTGGCCAAGGATAAATAACACATCTTCAGCACCATCCAACCAAAATATTTGAATAGATTTGAAACCAAATAAATAAAACCAGAGGGGTTTATCAAATCGAGCACAAGGAACAGGTGCGTGTTAAACAGTTCTGTGATTCCTGAATGACCGGCACAACTCCAGAATATAATATACCGGCAACCAAATATGCACACTGAAAAAAAAGTGTGGTGAAAGATTTACATGCTGGTAATAGTAGTAAAATGCTGTAAAGAAAAGTATTAATCCCCATATGATAAATACATTTACTTAAAAATGTAATTTAAAATTTAATATGAATGTCTTACCCCAATATTTTTTGTAAATATACATTAAAGTGACCCCAAAATACACTGCTAATATAGATTTTAAAAATATATTTACATAAACATATTTTCAATAAGTTTTAGTTAGTTACATTTCCTCATTGTTATGTATATTTTCTCAATCTAAATGTATTTATGTTGTCCAAAACTTATTTTAAATCACATTTTACATTTACTCAAAACATAATTTAAGATTCAAAATGTATCTTCCCCAGATATATGTTACAAATAAATAAATACAAATATCAAACAACAACACTAATAATAATAAAGAAAAAAAGAAAACATTGATAATATGAATTATAAACAAAAGATGACCCAAAATAAATTTTCACTACATTTTAGGTTCAAATCGTTACCTTAAATTTCCTTATTTATATTTATAAATAAATATATACCTATTTATTTTCAATTATTTTCTTTTTACAAATATTTGCTTTAGATATATTGCTATATATCTGTATATATTTAAAGTTGATTTGAAAATAAACAAAAAAATTAAATGAATTATTCACCAATTGATGGATATATTTTCAAATGTTCAAATGCATATATTGTATATAATATATATATACATACACGCACACACACACACACACACACACACACACACACACACACACACACACACACACACACACACACACACACACACACACACACACACACACACACACACACACACACACACACACACACACACACACACACACACACACACACACACACACACACACACACACACACACACACACACACACACACACACACACACACACACACACACACACACACACACACACACACACACAAATAAAGTTTTAGTTACTTATATTTCCTTATACATATCTACATATATTTCAATAGTCTTAAGTCTGAAATTGCTAGTTTTTTAAAGCATTTGCATATATTTGTCCTCTCAGTTTGCTCTATTTCAAATACACTGGTGCTGAACTCATCTGGAAATATCTTACACAATGAACATCCTTCCACCAATGACTCCAATATTCTCCGGACAATATGCTGGCGTGTCGTTCAGTAAGCTTTAAAGGCAATGTGGTAATATCAATTACGTTTGATGATCAAAGATGAGTGCATTAGTGCAAAGCAAGGAAGCACTTCATTTCAAGATCAAATATGTTCCTCATTTCAATCAGGGTCACATCTCTTTTTCGAGAGAAGCTGGACTCCCCCCGATACAGCACCATCACTTTCATCATCTCAGGCTTGAAAGAGAAATACTCAGCCGCTGCACACTCAGGGTTAACCGTGGACGTCTTTTCACTACATCAAAGAGCAGGGGAAGGAGAAGTGCATCTCCTTGATGAAGCCACATCTTCTCTCTTCTCTGAAAGTACCAAAAAATAACAACTTTCCATTAATGCATCCGTCCTCTAAGAAGACGGGCCGGGTGAAGATGTCCTCCTCTAATCATGAGAACTAAAGGGAAATCTGCCTCGTGCGCATGAATATTGCATTACCTGCCATTTCTTCTCTCTCTCATCCTACCCTACTTTCTGTGCCTGAAATTTCAGTTGCTTTCATGTTTTAACACCTTATTTCTGTCCTTTTGTTGTGTAATCAAAGCAAAATGAGAAGCGATGAGCCGAATCAACGTTGTATTAAATCAACCAAAGACGTGAGACCATTCTCGGTTCCGTTAGGCAAAAAAATAATTTCCCACCAGCAAACTGTTGACTGTTATATTCTGAATAATCCAAGAGAAAAATGAGGAACTAGTTCTTATTTTAAAGACAATCTGAAACAAAGCTTTCCCTCATTCTGCACATGTGAGAGGTCAATCCTGGGTTCACTGCTGGCTTCTTCTGCTTTCATCTCTGTGACCCGTCCTGAGAATGACATACGCAGACAACTCATAATCAACTTTTGCAGTTTCATCTGAACTGTCACATGATGTACAGTTTTATCGTTATTAGTGGTCTTTGGTAGAGAAGCGTAACTAATATTTTAGCGATTTGAATAAACCTCATACCCTAATTTCCCATGAGAAAAAAATAGATTTGTGTGTGTGTGTGTGTGTGTGTGTGTGTGTGTATATATATATTAGTTATGTTTAACTTATTTATATAACTTATGTTACTTGTTTTAATAATATAAATTACATTAACAACTTCAGTTATAACTTATATTTATATATATATTAATTTGTGCGTTTGTATTTTTTTGTTGATGATGTTTTTACATTTACTAAGAATGTATATTCCTTCCCCAGATATATATTAAAACAAATCAGACTAAACAAAAATACACTCAAAAAAACATTAATAATATAAATTGTAAAATATTTATATATATATTTTTTCAATCATTTTTAGTTTATAATGCCAATTCTTTATATATATTTATATTTATACAATCCAAATATATTTGTACGTCCAACAGCCTATAGTATATATATATATACTGTATATATATATATATATATATATATATAGTGCCTTGCAAAAATATTCATACCCCTTTAACTGCTTTAAATAAATAAAAAAATCCCACATTAATCTATACTCCATACACCATAATGGTAAAGCAAAAAAAAAAAAAAAATTGACATCTTCGCAAATGTATTAAAAGTAAAAAACTTAAATGATTCCATTGCATACTGTAAGTACTCATACTCTTATCTGGCACAGTTGAAATTTAGCTCGGGAGCATTCATATTGCTTGTAGGTGTTACTAGACTTCGAGTGAAGGTAACCTGTGGCAAATTCAATTGAATGGGAATGATTTGGAAAGGCACACACGTCTTAATAAAAGGTCTAACAGCTGATAATGCATATCAGAGCAAAAACCAAGCCCTGGGATCAAAAGAACAGTCTGTAGAGCTCAGAAACAGGTTTGCGTCAAGCCACACATCTGAGGAAGAGTTCAGAAAAAAAATCTGCTTCATTGAAGGGTCACAGAAGCATGTAGTCTCTGTTACCCTTCATGGAAGAAGTTTGAAACAACCAGGACTCTTGCTAGAGCTGGCCTCCTGGCCAAACTGAGCAATTGATGGAGAAGGGCTTCGGTTAGACTGGTGACCAAGAACCTGATGGTCACTCTTGAGCTCCATGATCATATGTGGAGATGGGAGAAATCTGCAGAAGGACAAACATCACTGCAACACTTCACTGATCTGGGCTTTATGGCGGTGTGGCCAAATTCAATCCTCTCCTCAGTGAAGACAAAAGAAAACACACTTGGAATTTACAAAAAAGCACCTAAAGGACCCTCAGACTGTGAGAAATAATATTATCTGGTCTGATGAACCTCAATTCTAAGCATCATGTTTGAAGGAAACCAGCTCTGCTCATCACCTGCAGAGAACCGTCCCAAAAGTAAAGTGTGCTGGTATCAGCCTCATGCTGTGGGGCTGTTTTTCAGCGGCAGGGACTGATGGACTCGTCAGAGTAGAAGAGAATCTCAATGCACCAAAATATAGAGATAGCCTTAATGAAAACCCAGTCCAGAGCATTCAGAACCTCAGACTGGGCAAAAGGTTTACCTTCCAACAGGACAGTGACCCTAAACACACAGCAAGAGTGGCTTCTACA